>JACFYK010000035.1:0-90000 GCA_021292105.1 Anadara kagoshimensis | reverse complement strand
CGACTGCCCAGCCCTGTGTGTGTGTGTGCGTGCGTGCGTGTGTGTTACTTACATTAGGTATCAGGTAATTGGCTCGACTCCCCAGCCCTGTATAACCATCTGTTACATTCATTCCGTTGTACATCTTACTATCATCATCATCTCCATCCTGCCGAGTTTAACGTTTACCTGTAACATGTAATTATAAATATATATACTCTACATAACACCAGAACTCTAGCTAAACATTACATCACAGATAAAAACTTAAAACTCAAAAAACGGGCCTGGAATTTTCTACAAAATTTATCTATGTATTTAACTCACTACAGTTGGTAACTTACTCCCTGAATCTTGTATGATCTGTTGACTATCTAGGCTCAACTCTCAGCTTACCCTTGCTACAGTTAATTTTTTAAAGTGCTCCCTCTTGGACCTAGGTTCTACCTTCAGCCCTGTACTTGATGTTTCAATCTGTAGAGGCTTATAACAAGGTTGGTTGGTAGGTTAGTCAGTGGTCAGGATGATTGTTGGGCTTATTTCTTGTCCCTGTATTTAACTTTTATTACACAGTTAGTTCTAGAATAGTGTAGGAAAGTGCCAAACCTGGAGAAAACCACCATCTTCACCAAAAATTACTGAAAAAGTTTTTTGTACTAGAATCTGCCGTGAGCTAATGTTTTAAACCACTTGACCACAGAACCTCCTCCCCCTCATGAAAAGGAAAAACTTTAACACATGTAGCTGCCAACTTCAAACACACACAGCTACATCTCGAGTTTCAAGACTAACAAAATAGCCATTTGGCCATCATATTCTTTCAGAATCAACAAAGATTCCTATTATTTGCGTTTGTTAGAATTCCTATGTGTAAGAAATGGCACAATTAAACTCTATTTAGTAAATCTAACAAAATCCCACGATTCATTTTGAAACTGAAACATATGAAATTCATTTTGAAACTAAAACCTTTAGTAATTTTGAAAGTAAAAAAATTAAATTAATTTTTAAACTAAAAGTTTAAAATTCATTTTGAGACTGAAACTTTTAAAATTTCTTTTTATAAGCTCAGACTTTTGAAATTTATTTTAAACTCAAACTTTTGAAATTCATTTTGAAACCAACACACACTTCCATAATCATTTCGAAACAAACATAAATTCCCTACATTATTTTAAAACTTCAAATTTTTTAAGTTCGTTTTGAAGCTCACACATTTGAAACTTACTAAATCCCCAATTCATTAATTTTCCCTCGGAATGAACATGTCATTTCACATCATCTAATAAATTAAAGAGTTTCAGAGTTCAGTTTATATAACTAACTGCTGATACACAGATATTCTATGTTATTTATTTTATGTTTGTACATCTGCTTAAACTGATAATGTCAGATTTAACATTTTAAAATATTTAAAATCAGAATACATTGACCTTTGTCACGACCTTATCCCAGAACTGATGGCGGGGTCACTTCACCTTAAATAAAAATAACACAGACATGTCTAAATTATCTACCTTGACCCAAAAATACCACAATTATCCTGCAGACTTTCTAAAATAGACCATCTGTCTGTTTGGGACCATTTTACAAGACTTTTAACTTCTATATCATACAGATTTTAACTGAAGTTATATGCAATGTTGGCAGTGCCATTTGGAGTTCATGTGTTATACGACATCAGTGGTTTTTAATCTTAATAGTTAATGTTTGTTTTGTTTTTTTTTTTTTTTTTTTTTTTTTTTTTTTGGGGGGGGGGGGGGGGGGCTTTTTTTAGTTTATGAAACGATTATATTTTATATTATAAGTACCCCTAAGTAACCAAGAGTTGTCAGACACACCTGTCCCTGTAAAAGGCTGTAGGTAAAAGACACATACAAAATGTACATGAGAGTGTTAAATGGTTTACTATGTATAGACACACCTATGATCCTGAAAGGTTTTACAGGGTTCATACAGACATTTGGACTCCAAATTTAAGGACTTTTTAGGGTCTTTTCAGGGTCTTATTTGCAAATTTAAGGCCTAAGCAAAATAATATTGGTGCAAAGCTAATTAAATAAATAAAACAATTATTTACTTGTCCATAGTAATGACACTTGAAGTGGAGGTTGAAGTTGGGCGTTCGGTTGGGCCAGGTACCTTTAAGTTTAAATTGCCCATTTCAACATAACTTATCAATTAACTATTTATTGATATCGGTCTATTTGCAACCACTTAATATCGAAATACAGACACCCAACTGGCCAAATTCAAGGGCTTTTTAGGGCCGTCAGGATAAATTCAAGGGCTTTTTAGGCAAGCCTTAAAATTTCAGGACTTTTCAAGGCCTGTACAAACCCTGTTTTATCAAATTTGTATCAGTAACTTATAAAAAAAATGAAACTAAGCAGAAATAATATGCCTACCAAATTCATCACAAGACCACTGAAATAATCCACCTTGATTGACCCAAATATACCAGACATTATTTGTCGGGGAATTTGTCTGGGATATTTGGGTCAATCAAGGTAGATTATCTCAGGGGTGTTACATTAAACAATAAATATGCCAACAAATAATGTAGATAAATATCCCCGACAAATATCCCTGACAAATTTCCCAGACAAATATCCCCGACAAATATCCCCGACAAATATCCCCGACAAATTTCCCAGACAAATATCCCTGACAAATATCCCTGACAAATTTCCCAGACAAATATCCTAGACAAATATCCCTGACAAATATCCCTGACAGACAAATATCCCAGACAAATATCCTAGACAAATATCCCAGACAAATATCCCTGACAGATATCCCTGACAAATATCCCTGACAGATATCCCTGACAAATATCCCAGACATATATCCCAGACAAATATCCCTGACAGACAAATATCCCTGACAGACAAATATCCCTGACAGACAAATATCCCTGACAGACAAATATCCCTGACAGACAAATATCCAAGACAAATATCCCTGACAAATATCCCAGACAGACAAATATCCCAGACAAATATCCTAGACAAATATCCCAGACAAATATCCCTGACAGATATCCCTGACAAATATCCCTGACAGATATCCCTGACAAATATCCCAGACATATATCCCAGACAAATATCCCAGACAAATATCACTGACAGACAAATATCCCTGACAGACAAATATCCCTGACAGACAAATATCCCTGACAGACAAATATCCCAGACAAATATCCCTGACAAATATCCCAGACAAATATCCCAGACAAATATCCCAGACAAATGTCCCTAAAAGATATCCCTGACAAATATCCCCGACAAATATCCCTGACAAATATCCCAGACAAATATCCCTGACAGACAAATATCCCAGACAAATATCCCTAACAGACAAATATCCCAGACAAATATCCCTGACAAATAATATCCCTGACAAATATCCCAGACAAATATCCCTGACAGACAAATATCCCTGACAAATATCCCTGACAAATATCCCTGACAAATATCCCAGACAAATATCCCTGACAAATATCCCAGACAAATATCCCAGACAAATATCCCTGACAAATATCCCAGACAAATATCCCAGACAAATATCCCTGATAGACAAATATCCCAGACAAATATCCCTGACAAATATCCCAGACAAATATCCCTGACAAATATCCCTGACAAATATCCCTGACAAATATCCCTGACAGACAAATATCCCAGACAAATATCCCTGACAAATATCCCTGACAAATATCCCTGACAAATAATATCCCTGACAAATATCCCTGACAAATATCCCTGACAAATATCCCAGACAAATATCCCAGACAAATATCCCAGACAAATATCCCTGACAGACAAATATCCCAGACAAATATCCCTGACAAATATCCCTGACAAATATCCCAGACAAATATCCCTAACAGACAAATATCCCTAACAGACAAATATCCCAGACAAATATCCCTAACAGACAAATATCCCTAACAGACAAATATCCCAGACAAATATCCCAGACAAATATCCCTGACAAATATCCCTGACAAATATCCCAGACAAATATCCCTGACAAATATCCCAGACAAATATCCCAGACAAATATCCCTGACAAATATCCCTGACAAATATCCCTGACAAATATCCTAGACAAATATCCCTGACAGACAAATATCCCAGACAAATATCCCTGACAGACAAATATCACTGACAGACAAATATCCCTGACAAATATCCCAGACAAATATCCCAGACAAATATCCCTGACAAATATCCCAGACAAATATCCCTGACAACTATCCCTGACAACTATCCCTGACAGACAAATATCCCTGACAAATATCCCTGACAAATATCCCAGACAAATATCCCAGACAAATATCCCAGACAAATATCCCAGACAAATATCCCAGACAAATATCCCTGACAGACAAATATCCCAGACAAATATCCCTGACAAATATCCCTGACAAATATCCCTGACAAATATCCCAGACAAATATCCCTAACAGACAAATATCCCAGACAAATATCCCAGACAAATATCCCTAACAGACAAATATCCCTAACAGACAAATATCCCTGACAAATATCCCTGACAAATATCCCAGACAAATATCCCTGACAAATATCCCAGACAAATATCCCTGACAAATATCCCTGACAAATATCCCTGACAAATATCCTAGACAAATATCCCTGACAGACAAATATCCCAGACAAATATCCCTGACAGACAAATATCACTGACAGACAAATATCCCTGACAAATATCCCAGACAAATATCCCAGACAAATATCCCTGACAAATATCCCTGACAAATATCCCAGACAAATATCCCTGACAACTATCCCTGACAGACAAATATCCCTGACAAATATCCCAGACAAATATCCCTGACAAATATCCCTGACAAATATCCCTGACAAATATCCCTGACAAATATCCCAGACAAATATCCCAGACAAATATCCCAGACAAATATCCCAGACAAATATCCCTGACAGACAAATATCCCTAACAGACAAATATCCCAGACAAATATCCCTGACAAATATCCCAGACAAATATCCCTGACAACTATCCCTGACAGACAAATATCCCTGACAAATATCCCAGACAAATATCCCTGACAAATATCCCTGACAAATATCCCTGACAAATACACAGATAAATTCTGCATGTTCATAACTACTATGTACTAGAGCTGTGATTATGAATTTTGATTTTCAACGAAAGGAAAACAAATGAAAATTACTGTTGATCAAGAAAACTAAAGAAGGCAATAGCCAGGATTTGGTTTGACATCTGCGGAGTGGACAAGTGGACAGATCTGTTAGGCTGTGGGTTTGACATCTGCGGAGTGGACAAGTGGACAGATTTGTTAGGCTGTGGGTTTGACATCTGCCGAGTGGACAAGTGGACTGATCTGTTAGGCTGTGGGTTTGACATCTGCCGAGTGGACAAGTGGACAGATTTGTTAGGCTGTGTATACGTGTGACCACTCATAGTCACCATAAGCATACACAGTGGGTCAAAGCTAATCAAAAACATTGGCACAAACTCACACCCTATGAACACACATGAATTTACACATGAATCACAAACAGGTTTTTTGTGGCCTGTGGTTATATGCATGCTTACAAATCACAATATCTCTTGTTACCTGGGTTCAAACACAACTCAGGACCATTGCAGTAGCTCAGTTGGTAGAGTGTGTGCTCCGTAAGTGGGAGGTTATGGGTTTGAACCCCCACTGGGTCTGACAAAGATTAAGAACCCTGCTGTATAATGCCATCAGTGCAACGCACAGGCAAAATTCCTGCATCTTCACCTATAGCTGGTGATGTTTCAAATCTTGATATAAGTGAAATATTCTTGACTAGGATGTTAAACACCATTACTCAACTGAAACACACCTTAGTTAGAACCTAATATCATTTGTAAGTTGGCATGAAGAGGGTTGTTTGTCTTTTTACAGGGCATTCAGGTTCCTCCACTATCTCAAAAGTAAATGCCTTGAAGTAAAAGAATCTTGACTGGGACAAGAAACGCCATTACTCTAGTCTTGTCACCTATAGTTGATGTTAATCTGTCAATTAACAACAAATTAATGTCCTTTTGAATATAATTCATTTTTATCACCAGTTACACTAAATTTAAGTAACTTTACTATGGTAAAATGTAAGCATAATTTTGTTCCAAGTACCCTATAGTATCCTGTAACACCTAGAAACCAAGTATGTATACAAGAATATAAATCCCTAAAGAAGCCTCTAAAATGACACTGAAATATCCTTAAGATGCCCCTGAATAAAAGAATGTTACTGAAAAATCCCTGCCTAAGCCCCTGAATAAAAGATTAGCACTAAAAACTGTTGCAGAGCTAATGAATACAAGAATGCAACTGCAACATCCCTCATGGAGGTCCTAAATACAAGATTGGCACTGCAAAATTCCTCAAGGTGCCCCATAATACCACTGAAATATCCCCCAAGGAGCCCCTGGATAACTGATTTGTATTTCCCCTTTCTGGGCCTCTAAATATCATTGATGATAGCTATACATAACCACAATAATTTCCTACTTATTTTTTGACATTTTTATCAGTGGTTACTGACTAATACAGTCAGCTCTATAAAGATAAAAACTTACTGCACTTAAATCTACACATAATTCTTACTCTGTTTGTTGGTCATTCACTATCTATCATCATGTTTTACTTTTACTTTGTAGAATTCCCACCTACTGATTTAGGATCTCCTTGGCTTCACGCCCTTAAGAGTTTCAAGGGGCTTCGGTGGTCTAGTAATCTAAAACACCAGCTAATGGTGCACTGAATACCTCTCACTGCCTAGGTTTGAATCACACTTGATAAAAGGGTGGGGAATTTGTCTGTTTGCTTGTCAAGGGTTGGTAGTTTTCTTTGAGTATTCAGGCTTTCTCCACCATCCCATAACTGAACACCTCATTATAAGCCAAAGAATCTTACAATATACAGAGAGATCACGCTATCAACTGGGCTACCATAGTGGTAAATATTTACAGAGATAAAACCATGATATATATATTCTTAAATATGAGTTCGGTCAGACTCGGCCAAGGCTGAAAATTTGACTTCTCACATACTCTCATGAGTTCAGTCAGACCAAGCCAGAATTCAAATCCTGACCTCTCAAATACAGAGTAAACACTCTACCAACTGACCTACCATAGTTGAATAAAACCATGATATATTTTCTCCATTAAGAGTTTAGTCAGATTAAACCAGACCTCTCGCATTAGAAATGAGCACTCTACCAACTGAGCTACCACAGAGATAAAACAATGATATATATTCTGCATTAAGAGTTTGGTCAGACCAAGCCAGGATTCAAACCCTGATCTCCTGACATACAGAGCGAGCAGTCTACCAACTGAGCAATGTATCATAGTGGAACAAAACCATGATAATAAGTTTGGTTAGACCAAGCCAGGATTCAAACCCTGATCTCCTGACATACAGAGCGAGCAGTCTACCAACTCAGCTATGTACCATAGTGGAACAAAATCATGATAATAAGTTTGGTCAGACCAAGTCGGGATTCGAGCCCTGATCTCCTGACATACAGAGCGAGCAGTCTACCAACTAAGCTATGTACCATAGTGGAACACAACCATGATAATAAGTTTGGTCAGACCAAGTCGGGATTCGAGCCCTGATCTCCTGACATACAGAACAAGCAGTCTACCAACTGAGCTATGTACCATAGTGGAACACAACCATGATAATAAGTTTGGTCAGACCAAGTCGGGATTCAAACCCTAATCTCCTGACATACAGAGCGAGCAGTCTACCAACTGAGCTATGTACCATAGTGGAACACAACCATGATAATAAGTTTGGTCAGACCAAGTCGGGATTCAAACCCTAATCTCCTGACATACAGAGCGAGCAGTCTACCAACTGAGCTATGTACCATAGTGGAACACAACCATGATAATAAGTTTGGTCAGACCAAGTCGGGATTCAAACCCTAATCTCCTGACATACAGAGCGAGCAGTCTACCAACTGAGCTATGTACCATAGTGGAACACAACCATGATAATAAGTTTGGTCAGACCAAGTCGGGATTCAAACCCTAATCTCCTGACATACAGAGCGAGCAGTCTACCAACTGAGCTATGTACCATAGTGGAACAAAACCATGATAATAAGTTTGGTCAGACCAATTCGGGATTCAAACCCTAATCTCCTGACATACAGAGCGAGCAGTCTACCAACTCAGCTATGTACCATAGTGGAACAAAATCATGATAATACATTCTCTTTTATGAGTTTGTAATCTTACATTACATTAAAGAAAGTCTTTTAATGACTATTTCATGAGTAATGATAAATTCGGAGTTAACTTTGTAACCCTGGTTTTTAAGTTCTGTTTTGGAGAGGAGAGAGTGAAGATGGAGGAGATAACCAAGCAGTCCATCTGTTTACTGTCTGATGGGGGATCTCTCTGAAGATGATATAACTACGATATATAATATACAAAATACGATGATATAACCAGCTATGATATACGATTACAATCAGATACAATGTACGTTTTACAAGTTTTTTACTACATAATTACTATACAAGATGTCTGAGTTATGTAACTTGTAATGTTTAAAGTTTAATTTTTATAAATTTCAACATATATGTAATACAAATGTATCAAGTGAACATATTAGACATTTTTTCTGTGAATCTTGCCCCAGTTTAACGATCCTTCCTTAATTTTCCTAATAAACTTAAATTAGGCAAACTTGAAATTACAATAAATTTGATAATTTTTAAGCTATTCAGAAATTCAAAAAGCTATTTAAAGACTACTTCATGGTTGTAACATTTGTATTTAGATTTATTAGCATGTTAATTTGTAGCTCTTAACTTCGCATCAGCAATTTTCCAGCTATTCGCAAAGAGAACTACTTTATTTATTTCTATGGATAAATATGTGAACTAGTTCATGTATGCATGTGAAGTGTGAGTGTGTTTTATGGTCTGCCTTGAACAAGACCAGCATGCACTCAGGGCAATTTTAAGGTACTAACTCACAGAGTCAGTGCACCACAGAAAAGTGTATCATTCTTAGCTTTGAAATAAGACTGCCAAACTTTAATAAAATCTTAGTTAAGCAATGATTGTACAACTGCAGGGACCATGCTTTTACAAATAAAAAGTTAAAAACAAAAATTAGAATATAGATACAATAAGCTTAGAGTGATCTTCAAATTACACCTTAAATTTATGAATCTCTTCAAAACTAACAAAATTATTCAGATTTTAAATTTCCCAGATTTAAGTTAAAGAGTGATATGTAGTAATAATGAATTAAGACAATTCACTTCTATACATAGTATATATAAGGATTTAGTAAGTGGATCTCTTTAGTTTTATCAAGTGAAAATGTTTTGTGAAAGTAGGAAACAAAATGTTTAATACACATATACAAATGTTTATGTTGTTTTACTGAGGAGTTTTAAGTTATAAAGAATACTGGAATGATAAGAAGGCTTGTAATTGTTCCAATTCCCACCTACGAAATCCCTTAAGGTGTCACTCACCTAGTATACAGCAGAATCTGTCAACATTGGACATTAGACATTGGACAGGTATAATTTAATTTATAATTGGAATGATTAGAAGCTGAAGCTCTCTCTCTCTCTCTCTCTCTCTCTCTCTCTCTCTCTCTCTCTCTCTTATTCTTATCCATTTAAGTGTTACCCACTTAGTATACAGCAGAACCTGTCAACATTGGACATCAGAAAAGTATAATTTGATTTATAATTGAAATAATTTGAGGATCTCTCTCTCTCTCTCTCTCTCTCTCTCTCTTTCTTTCTTTCTCTCTCATATCCATGTAAGTGTTACCAATCTAGTATGCAGTAAAACCTGTCAATATTGGACATTATCACAAATTATGACAAATGTGTACACCTATCAAAGAGACAGGTATAACTTAATTATAGTTACAAGTTGATTTACCAAACAACAATAATGATCTGTCTTTTTAAAACTGCTTTTCAGTTTTGTCAAGTTCTGTTTTAAACAAGTTTCAGTGTCCACAGCATTTCTATGTAAACATTTTGACTAATACCAAATAATTTAGTGCTCACTTAATTAAATTGACAATAAAATTGACAAAAGGGAGATAACTCTAAAGCAGAAGTTGTGCTTAGAGAGAGCAAATATGACATAAGGGAGATAACTCTAAAGCAGACATACTTGGTCATGACCTAAGGGAGATAATTCTGAAGCAGTAAACATATTTACATATTATCTATGGGAGATAACTCTAAAGCAGAAGTTGTGATTGTACACAAGTTATACATGGCCTAAGGGAGATAACCCCGAGGTTCGTTAATTTTGGGTGGCTCCTCCAACATCAGACAGTGATACTTAAGGGTAAATATAAAGTCATCAATTAAACAAACAAACAAGCAGGTCAGACTAAATCATTCTATAAATAGACCAAACATTCATTAGTCTTGTAACAAATGACATCTGATGACTAAATCCAGATATATAAAAAAACTCACTCACTTAATTAAATAATTAGATTTTATAAAGTACCGGTAATGCAGTTCTGGTTATATATAAATAATAGTATGCAGTAGTAAAGTTAATGTCTGATGTTATTACCACATATTTTATATTATATAATATACCTGCATTATACTTCATACATCGATTAAAATAAAAAAAGTTAAAGTCTGTCCCGAGCCATTAGGCCCATCAGGCCGGAGCTTATCCCGGTTTCGGTGGCGTTAAGAGACTGAGAGTACAAGACTCTCCCCTAAATGGGACGCTGGCCCATCACAGGGTTAACCCCCAGCATTTTGCTGGTACTCATTTATTTTTCAGCTGAGTGAACTGGAACAAGGTGAAATTAAGTGTCTTGCTCAAGGACACAACACATCGCCCGGTCCAGGGATCGAACCCACAACCTTCGAATCATGAGTCCAACACCTTAACCACTAGGCCACGCGCTTCCACCATACATCGATTGATTAGGATTAAATAGTAACATTTAGAATTAAATCCAAATTTTATTGATTTTGAAATGATAAAATAGTTCATTTTAGTGAGATTTGTAAAAATAGCCTTCCAAAAAATTGCTGTCTTAAATGATGGACGATCTGACCATATGGTGAAAACAAAATGGCAGATCTAAAAACGTTTTTACAATTTTGATCAAAATGATGTATTATTTGACCCAATTTTACAAATTTCTTTATACTTTAATTATCACTAAATTGATGTATTAAAGCCATTTATAACATTATTTAGTCCATATATATAAAAACGTAATAATAAAATACATGATAATAACACATTTGTTATTGCCATGTACCAGGCAATAACCATTTCCATAGTTAATTCATTTATCTGGGTTAACATACCAGAGATACCTGTTTCAAGGTTTCTTCTCAAAATTATCAGTAATTAGATTAACTTTTAATTAAAAGTTAAAAAAAATCTTAAAATAGACATCAACTAGTCCTGGAATCTGACAGCTGTTTATTAGCTATCATAAACATGTATATGGATTGTGAAAGGTGATGAAGAAAAGCAGTTTTGGACCAGAGCTCAAATCCAGGAGACCTCCTGCACACTATATACAGAGGAGCTATACTAACTGAAGTACCTGTCGACCACTTCACTTGTGACTGAATAAGTATTACTTATCAGCCTTGATGGATAAAAAAGAAGGCTTGGACTTGTGCTCAAACCCAGAAGACCTTCTCACTGCACCAACTGAACTACCTGCCAACTACTACCCATGTTCTACTAATCAACCTCAACCAATTCAAATTGTACGCTTTTAAATTACAAATATGTACAACCTGAATACCATCAGAAGATGGCTACTGTAAACAGTACTTCTTTATACTGTAATGTAGAACAAAACTCTTCTAACCTACTGAGCTGATATCCCAGCCTGTTTTTAGCCCTGGTTGTATCAAGTATAACTAGAAATTTACCGTAACATTTAATTTCAATGCAAAACATATATTGCTATGTATACTCTAAAAAAAGTTAGGGACCATTGTAAAATTTGAAATAAATGTCCAAAAACTGAAAAATTTAAAATCCATCTATATTTTGTTCTTATTCTTTTCTTGTTTCAAATGATGTTATGAAGAAAAATTTTTATGCATTAAATTATATCTCCTTAATGAAATTATAAAAATGATATGATTTATTGGTATGTTCTACAAAACTGAATAATGTGGCCCTTAACTGTCATTGTTGAGTATATATATATACAGTAAAATCTCGATTCATCGCCACCATTTGTTCAGCCAAATTTTGGCGTTATAAAGGGGTTTGGCGATAAATCTGGGAAGCGGATAAAGAAAAACATAAACAAAATGGATTTTTGGGACTTCAAAATAGTGTGGCGATAAGCGAGGTGGCAAAGTTATCGAGGGGCATTATAACGAGGTTTTACTGTATAAGAAAATAGTCTTAACTTGCCTTAAAGGTCACCTCTATATAACTTAAGGGTCACCTGCTTACAAAGGCCAGTAGAATTGAATCCTAATTGTTCTTTATTCATATTATTTGAACCTGTATATAAAGGCCACGTGTCCATAATGGCCACTATTAGTGGTTCCCTTGGGTGGCCTTTATAGACAGGTTTGACTGTATAATATTTACCTTAATTATTAAAATCTAATGAGGTAATCCATTTAATCCAGTACATCTAATCCACACACTACGAAATAATATATTTTAACAGAAACTACATTTCGTGGGGCACAAGAATAATAAGATACCATAAATTCATGGCTTATGGTGTCCACAAAAAACAACAGAAATTTAGACACCCGTGAAAATAAATAAATCCTCAGTATTAACGAAACAATACCAACTATAAATTCTGGACATTACAATATACAGTATATATATGTATCTCCACAAAGTCTGCCTTGACCATTCCACAAGGTACCATAATAGTTTCAGATAGTACCGTATTGGTTCTAGTAACTGCCCCTAACCAGCCATTCTACAAACCCAAATAATGGAACTGTGCTGACTTGAGCAATAGAGTTCGCCACTGCACCACATGTCAGATCAATACCCCTTAACATTTGTGCTGAACATTTTTGAAAACTTCACATTTGCGATTCCCGGGATAACATCGTTTTTATGGAAAACGTCATCTTATGCCATTTAAAATCAATTGGAAATGATAGTTCTATACAAAACTCAGAGGGTATCACATGGCACAGCAGCTAACCCCATTATTTCTCACACATGGATACCCTTTACATTTTAAGAATACCTAGCTATGTTTTCATTTCTGGTAGCCAAAATCACCACTGGCTACTTATTTCTGAGAAATTCTTTAAAAAAAGAAAATATTTTTGCCAATTTTAAAATTTGACTTTTATGAACATCAAACTCAAGGAAACTTAGACCTGGTATTTTTCATAATACATTAAAGAATGAAAATCAGAAATGATGACATGCTATATATATATAGGTTTTTCTGATGTGCGGGCTGGGCTCAAGAGGTGGCCAATTAGCTCAATCAGTAGAGTACCCACTAGTATTTGGAAGCTTCCAGGTTCAAGCCCCTGTTTGGCCTCTGCATTTTTCCCTTTCCTTCCTGTTGTATCTGAACCTCCAGTGAGAGTAGTTTTTTGAGTATATACGGTATACCACTGACAGTCAATTCTTACATATAAACTGTATTTTATCCACAATATTATTTATCAATTTATGTCATAACAATTACTTCTACATCTCTGGAATCTTACCAAAATGTAGTGTACAATATTCTTATCTCCTCTCAAATACTTATACAAACAGGAAAGGATGGACAGATAGACCAAGGATAGACAGAGAAATCAATGTTACCAAAATGTTATGTACAACTGTTATCTCCCCTCAAACACAACAAACATGGAGAGATGGACAGAAGGACAGAGGATTGACAGAAGAGTTGAGTCTTGAAGGGATTTTGTTAGCTGCATGAATGGACAGACAAATGGAGTGTAAGAGTACAGATATATAGATTAAGGAACGACTAGTAGAAGTAATGATTGGATGATTGGATGGATGGATGGATGGATGGATGGATAGATGGATGGATTGATAGATGGATTGATAGATGGATGGATGGATGGATGGATAGATGGATAGATGGATGGATGGATGGATGGATGGATAGATGGATGAATGGATGGATAGATGGATGGATGGATGGATGGATGGATAGATGTGATGGATGGATGGATGGATAGATGGATGGATGGATAGATGGATGGATGGATGGATGGATGGGGGTAAGAAAAGGGATAGAGATAGATGATGAGATAGATAGTGTGGATAGACTAATAGATGGAATGATGGAATGACAAACAGATGGGAGGAAGAATGAATGGGGAGATGGAGAGATAGACAGATGGATTTCTCAGTAGCTGGTTATGAAGATTACACCTTATGTATACACAGATAGACTGAGAGATGGATGGATAGATGGATTGATAGATGGAAGGATAGATGTTCAGTGAGAACTACAATTGTTATCTACATACAGATGGAGGGATAGGGTATAGAGAGATCGATGGATGGATGGATAGATGTATAGATGGAAAGATAGATGGATGTCTTAGAAGCTGGATTTGTAGATGATCAGTGAGAACTACAAGTGTTATCTTCATACAAAAGGAGGGCTAGTGGATAGAGAGAAAGATGGACAGAATAATGGATAGGTTGATAAAGAGATAGATGATTTGGTGAGAGCTATACCGGTAAGTGTTATCTACACAGATGTTGGTGTGTATAAAGCAAAGATAAAGGAAAAGACAGATGGATAGATAGAGAGAGATGGATGGATAGGCAGACATATGGATGGATAGACAGACAGATGGAGACAGATGGATGGATAGACAGAGAGATGGATGGATATACAGATGCCATTCTTTAAATAGAAAAAAGTGGAGATCGAGGATAGAGAGATGGATGGATAGACAGAAAGATGGGATAGACAGATACAGGGATGGATAGACAGATAAATAAAGGGATAGATAAATAGATGATGTTTCAGTAGCTGGACTGATGATCAGTTTTATCTATATACAGATGTAGGTCTTTAAAAAGTAAAAGTGTTATAATGAGTTGGCAATGATATCAAGTGATGCACAGATACAAATATGTAGCAATACAGAGACTACACCCCTCATCTGGGGGATTTAAATTGTGCAGTAATAAATAAATCAGAAATGTTATAACTGGGGGGATTACATAAGTTTAAATGCAGTGTCCATAATAGAAAGATGTTCATTTTATGAAGCATCTAATAAAGAAACCCAACATATAGCTGTTTTCTCTGTGCCCCCCAGTTTCCTCCACACTTCCAGAACTGTGATATATGCTCATGTCGGACATAAACACTATAACACCACTGCCCAAGTCAGGTTTTCTCTGTGCCCTCCAGTTTCCCCCACTCTCCTAGTACTGACTACCTCTGCTCAAATGGGACATAATTACTCCATTACACCACAAAAGTCAAGAGGTTTTCTCTGGGTCCCTAGTTTACCCCACCATCTCAGACCTGACCACAATGCTATAATGATGTACATGTATATGCTCAAATGGGATACTTTAAATTTCACTTTACTACAAAAGACAAAAGTTATATCTTGACCCTCCGATTTCCCCCACTCTCTCTGACTGCTTTGATATATTAATATACTTGTATATGTTCAAATGAGACACTGATTTCCACTTCACTACAAAAGTTGGAAGGCCTCCAGTTTCCTCCACAAATTTGTATGCTATGTTATAGTGATATATGCTTAAATAGGCCAAAAACACTATAACTCTACTCCACTATAAAATCAGAACCTCCAGTTTTCTCCCCAATTTCAAAACTGGATACTTATATTGTAACCCGCCAACCCACCAATCTTACATTCCAGACATCCCAGACTCCGCTGTAAGGTCATGGTTCTGGTCACTGACGTTTATATCCTAATCTGACTTGTATTTTTTATTGCTTTCATCAGCCAATCAATGTGCCATTTTTATCCTAAATGTTCCGCTTTATCAAGTTCTTAGTTGTGCATGATTTTTTTTATTTTTCATGGTAAAATTAATTTTACATGAAAAAATTAAAAAAATATATCACATGACATAAAAGTCAAGCAATTAAATATACATATAACTTTTCATCAAATGGTGCTATATTTTACCATAAAAACTTTAATTAGTGATGGTTTATTCACTTCTGTTTTATTATGGTGTCTCTTAAGCTATTTATTTAAAATTTGGAAATTTGGGACAGTTGGCTTGAAATAAACCACTCATGGTATATAAAATCATAAAGTAGGATAAAAATTGAAAAATGCTGATTTCTGCGCTTTTTATATAAAATGTATATTGGAAATGGATTTTTTAGAGAGAAAAAGATCCCAACATTGGGAAAGTCATCTGTTCTGCAAACAATTACCAAACTGGAGCTATATATATATATATTATGCAGCCAAATTAAAACTGACTTATGAGACACCATAAATTATATCCACATAAAAAGAGATTATATTAAATTATATGGAAACAGTCTTCTGTTCTGCAGACAATTACCAAACTGGAGCTAAATAGCCAGCCAAAATTAAAACTGTCTTATGAGACACCATAAATAATATCAAAAGAGATCTAATAATATTTTATGCTTTGAATTTTGAGTATATATACAGTATAACAATTTTATTAGAAGTTACACCAAATAATTTATATTTAAAAGTTAAACTCCATGTTTAAATTAGTTACTCTCAAAAGGTTTACAAAGATTGTAAATATTAAAAGCTGCACAAAAATTAATTTTAAAGTCCATGACTGGTGTATAAAATCCGCTGACTGAGGTTTTAATTTATCAATACTTACCTAAGTTACCTTTCATCTTCCTTAAGAAAACTTTAAATCCATCCAATGTTTACTCCATACATAAATATATTTTCACAAAAACACACTTTATAAAAATCCCGGTCACACACTAAACACACAAAGTACAAGATCCCACACAAATCAATACGTATAGGAACTTTATCCTTAAGTGAAATTCACAAATCACTTAGCTGAGAGTTCTAATTTTATATCACTACAGAGATAATTCCATGACACAACCTCTAATAAGTCCGTTAAATTCTTTATCACTTCAGAATTATTTTTTTCACACAGTGCTGTAGTTTTCTCTATCCGTGTTACATGTTACAAATATTTAAGGCTGACAATTAATTCTAATTTTGATCTCAATAATCCACTTCACCCACTTCTTAAAAAGATCAATATTTAGAATTCCACCTTTAAGAGGTACGTTTCCTGTTTTGTGTGACTGACCCTGCTCCTCATTGATGACTGGGTCCCAGTACCGCTCTGATCTAATATAAAATAGAAAGTAAAAGTAAATAAAGATACATAATCTTTTTATAACTGGCATGTAGGACAAATGATACAGCACTCAATAATTTGTATGTCGGCGTAGTATAAAATGTGGTCATGTACCGCCTAGTGGTTAAAGAAGCAAATTCATGTCACTAGGGTTGTGTGTTATAAACTTAGTTTCAGTGTGCAATAGCAGTGACACAGAGGTGACATGAACTTTCTTTTTATATCTTATGCTGACATAAATGTTATTACATGCTCATACAAGTGCTTACACACAACTGATATCATTCACATGAGCATGTTATATAGCCATTGCCCAAGAATCAGATGGACTTTAAAATAAAACAAATACATAGTGAGTTAACAATCACATCATATTGTGAGCTTTGTGCCAGGCATGTCAGATTTAAGTGATCTAAGTTGTCTACTTTGGTCTAGTTCTACAAATCACACCTGAACTGTCTCAAAATCTACACAACTATGATACATCCATATAAACATGACTTCATTCGTGAAATTTTTTCCACCAAATTTTGTTCTAAATGAATATCACTATCAGACCAGACCAAACTTTTAGATACAGTCCAGATATTACAATCTACCACAATCTGTTAACACATTGCCTTTAATACAAACTTTACCTTTCTATGTATAAAAAATATAACATTAGGCCAAATCAATATAATTTTATAGTTATGGTATAAGATAGTTCCAATCTATCCAATGGAAAAATACATATACGAAAAATGTGTGGAAAACATTTATTTTTCATGCGAGAATAGGGAAAAAGAAAATTTTTTTAACTTTTATTAGCTGATGACCAATTTTATGGTAAATAATCTGAAAGTTTACATGAGAAAAAAGTTCAATTTTTTATTTATACAATGTAGTAGATTTATGTGAGAATAAAGAAACAAAGTTTCCAAATAGATGAGAATGAAGTTGTTTAATTTTCAAATTTTATGTGAGAATGGGAATGAAGTTCAATTTTAATGTGATTACTTTAAGTGAGAATGGGATTAAAAATGTATTTCATTTCTTTTCAGCAAAAATAAAAATTAAGTTTATATGTGAGAAATTACAGAGCATCATTACTGGTAGTTTTTATGATGTGAGAATGGCAGTATCTCAAGTCCTAACAGTTTTATGTGAGAATGGAAATAAAGCTCTACTTTACATGTTTACGTGGGAATGGCATCACTTGAGTTCATTAGTCTGTTGTAAAGTAAAAAATCAATGTTCATTGTAATTATTGGGATTTTGTTTTGTTTCTAAAAATAAACTCACAAAGTTTAAAGCACACACACACATGTAATAATGGATCTTCTGAAGTTCATTATATACCAGTATATTGTATATATAGATCAGTTAGAGACTCTGGTGGATAACAATGGGTTTTATTTTATTCAATGTAAACTGCTTGATATAGGCTGATACTTATTAAACATATATCAAACCTGTCTATAAAGGTCACCCAAGGGATCCAGTAAAACCGGCCTTTATGGGCAGGCAGCCTTTATATACAGGTTCAAATAATATATGAATGAAGAACAATTTGGATACAATTTTACTGGCATTTATAAGCAGGTGGCCCTTGAATAAAGAACAATTGGGATACAATTTTACTGGCATTTATAAGCAGGTGGCCCTTGAATAAAGAACAATTGAAATATAATTTTACTGGTCTTTATTAGCAGGTGTCCTTATATGAGGTGGCTTTTAAGGCAGGTTTGACTGCTAAATATTACTTTTCTAGCAATTTTTCTTATCAGAATCAATAAGTGTAGTTTATTTTAGTGCACCAACTTTTCTTGACAAATCATGTTTTTTATAGCAGATTGACGTTAAGCACAATTTTATTTTAGTGGAAAGGTCAGAATAAAATTGCTGCTTAAATTTCCAGTAAAACAGTGTGTGTGTGTGTGTGTGTGACAGAGTGTGTGTGTGTGTGTGTGTGTGTGTGTGTGTGACAGAGTGGTGTGTGTGTGTGTGTGTGTGTGTGTGTGTGTGTGTGTGTGTGTGTGTGTGTGTGTGTGACAGAGTGGTGTGTGTGTGTGTGTGACAGAGTGATGGCTATAGTTAAGTTTTGACTGAAAGAAGTGATTGACAACTGTTTGACTGGCATAGTAATGGACTGATGAACTGATGGACTAGCTGACTGTTATAAATGTGACTGATTGACTGATAGTGTGGTAGGTTGGTTGGTTGGGTTTGGATGAGTTGACTGACTGACTGACTGATAGTGTGGTAGGTTGGTTGGTTGGGTTTGGATGAGTTGACTGACTGACTGATTGACTGATAGTGTGGTAGGTTGGTTGGTTGGGTTTGGATGAGTTGACTGACTGACTGACTGACTGATAGTGTGGTAGGTTGGTTGGTTGGGTTTGGATGAGTTGACTGACTGACTGATTGACTGATAGTGTGGTAGGTTGGTTGGTTGGGTTTGGATGAGTTGACTGACTGACTGACTGACTGATAGTGTGGTAGGTTGGTTGGTTGGGTTTGGATGAGTTGACTGACTGACTGACTGACTGACTGACTGATAGTGTGGTAGGTTGGTTGGTTGGGTTTGGATGAGTTGACTGACTGACTGACTGACTGATAGTGTGGTAGGTTGGTTGGTTGGGTTTGGATGAGTTGACTGACTGACTGACTGACTGATAGTGTGGTAGGTTGGTTGGTTGGGTTTGGATGAGTTGACTGACTGACTGATTGACTGATAGTGTGGTAGGTTGGTTGGTTGGGTTTGGATGAGTTGACTGACTGACTGACTGACTGATAGTGTGGTAGGTTGGTTGGTTGGGTTTGGATGAGTTGACTGACTGACTGACTGACTGATAGTGTGGTAGGTTGGTTGGTTGGGTTTGGATGAGTTGACTGACTGACTGACTGATAGTGTGGTAGGTTGGTTGGTTGGGTTTGGATGAGTTGACTGACTGACTGACTGACTGATAGTGTGGTAGGTTGGTTGGTTGGGTTTGGATGAGTTGACTGACTGACTGACTGATAGTGTGGTAGGTTGGGTAGGTTTGGATGAGTTGACTGACTGACTGACTGACTGATAGTGTGGTAGGTTGGTTGGTTGGGTTTGGATGAGTTGACTGACTGACTGACTGACTGATAGTGTGGTAGGTTTGGTAGGTTTGGATGAGTTGACTGACTGACTGATAGTGTGGTAGATTGGTTGGGTAGGTTTGGATGAGTTGACTTACTGACTAAATGACTGACTGACTGATAGTGTGGTAGGTTGGGTAGGTTTGGATGAGTTGACTGACTGACTGACTGACTGATAGTGTGGTAGGTTGGTTGGTTGGGTTTGGATGAGTTGACTGACTGAATGACTGATAGTGTGGTATGTTGGGTAGGTTTGGATGAGTTGACTTACTGACTAAATGACTGACTGACTGATAGTGTGGTAGGTTGGGTAGGTTTGGATGAGTTGACTGACTGACTGACTGACTGATAGTGTGGTAGGTTGGTTGGTTGGGTTTGGATGAGTTGACTGACTGACTGACTGACTGATAGTGTGGTAGGTTGGGTAGGTTTGGATGAGTTGACTTACTGACTAAATGACTGACTGACTGATAGTGTGGTAGGTTGGGTAGGGTTGGATGAGTTGACTGACTGACTGACTGATAGTGTGGTATGTTGGGTAGGTTTGGATGAGTTGACTTACTGACTAAATGACTGACTGACTGATAGTGTGGTAGGTTGGGTAGGTTTGGATGAGTTGACTGACTGACTGACTGACTGATAGTGTGGTAGGTTGGTTGGTTGGGTTTGGATGAGTTGACTGACTGACTGACTGACTGATAGTGTGGTAGGTTGGGTAGGTTTGGATGAGTTGACTGACTGACTGACTGACTGATAGTGTGGTAGGTTGGTTGGTTGGGTTTGGATGAGTTGACTGACTGACTGACTGACTGATAGTGTGGTAGGTTGGTTGGTTGGGTTTGGATGAGTTGACTGACTGACTGACTGACTGATAGTGTGGTAGGTTGGTTGGTTGGGTTTGGATGAGTTGACTGACTGACTGACTGATAGTGTGGTAGGTTGGGTAGGTTTGGATGAGTTGACTGACTGACTGACTGACTGACTGATAGTGTGGTATGTTGGGTAGGTTTGGATGAGTTGACTTACTGACTAAATGACTGACTGACTGATAGTGTGGTAGGTTGGGTAGGTTTGGATGAGTTGACTTACTGACTAAATGACTGACTGACTGATAGTGTGGTGCGTTGGGTAGGTTTGGATGAGTTGACTGACTGACTGACTGATAGTGTGGTATGTTGGGTAGGTTTGGATGAGTTGACTTACTGACTAAATGACTGACTGACTGATAGTGTGGTAGGTTGGGTAGGTTTGGATGAGTTGACTGACTGACTGACTGACTGATAGTGTGGTAGGTTGGTTGGTTGGGTTTGGATGAGTTGACTGACTGACTGACTGACTGATAGTGTGGTAGGTTGGGTAGGTTTGGATGAGTTGACTGACTGACTGATAGTGTGGTAGATTGGTTGGGTAGGTTTGGATGAGTTGACTTACTGACTAAATGACTGACTGACTGATAGTGTGGTAGGTTGGGTAGGTTTGGATGAGTTGACTTACTGACTAAATGACTGACTGACTGATAGTGTGGTACGTTGGGTAGGTTTGGATGAGTTGACTTACTGACTAAATGACTGACTGACTGATAGTGTGGTACGTTGGGTAGGTTTGGATGAGTTGACTGACTGACTGACTGACTGACTGATAGTGTGGTATGTTGGGTAGGTTTGGATGAGTTGACTGACTGACTGACTGACTGATAGTGTGGTAGGTTGGGTAGGTTTGGATGAGTTGACTGACTGACTGATAGTGTGGTACGTTGGGTAGGTTTGGATGAGTTGACTGACTGACTGACTGACTGATAGTGTGGTAGGTTGGGTAGGTTTGGATGAGTTGACTTACTGACTAAATGACTGACTGACTGATAGTGTGGTACGTTGGGTAGGTTTGGATGAGTTGACTGACTGACTGACTGACTGACTGACTGATAGTGTGGTATGTTGGGTAGGTTTGGATGAGTTGACTTACTGACTAAATGACTGACTGACTGATAGTGTGGTAGGTTGGGTAGGTTTGGATGAGTTGACTGACTGACTGACTGACTGACTGACTGATAGTGTGGTACTTTGGGTAGGTTTGGATGAGTTGACTGACTGACTGACTGATAGTGTGGTAGGATGGGTAGGTTTTGATGAGTTGACTGACTGACTGATAGTGTGGTACGTTGGGTAGGTTTGGATGAGTTGACTGACTGACTGACTGACTGATAGTGTGGTAGGTTGGGTAGGTTTGGATGAGTTGACTTACTGACTAAATGACTGACTGACTGATAGTGTGGTAGGTTGGGTAGGTTTGGATGAGTTGACTGACTGACTGACTGACTGACTGACTGATAGTGTGGTATGTTGGGTAGGTTTGGATGAGTTGACTTACTGACTGACTGATAGTGTGGTAGGATGGGTAGGTTTTGATGAGTTGACTGACTGACTGATAGTGTGGTATGTTGGGTAGGTTTGGATGAGTTGACTGACTGACTGACTGACTGATAGTGTGGTAGGTTGGGTAGGTTTGGATGAGTTGACTTACTGACTAAATGACTGACTGACTGATAGTGTGGTACGTTGGGTAGGTTTGGATGAGTTGACTGACTGACTGACTGACTGACTGACTGATAGTGTGGTATGTTGGGTAGGTTTGGATGAGTTGACTTACTGACTAATGACTGACTGACTGATAGTGTGGTACGTTGGGTAGGTTTGGATGAGTTGACTGACTGACTGACTGACTGACTGATAGTGTGGTACGTTGGGTAGGTTTGGATGAGTTGACTGACTGACTGACTGACTGACTGATAGTGTGGTACGTTGGGTAGGTTTGGATGAGTTGACTGACTGACTGACTGATAGTGTGGTAGGTTGGGTAGGTTTGGATGAGTTGACTGACTGACTGACTGACTGACTGATAGTGTGGTACGTTGGGTAGGTTTGGATGAGTTGACTGACTGACTGACTGACTGATTGACTGATAGTGTGGTATGTTGGGTAGGTTTGGATGAGTTGACTTGCTGACTAAATGACTGACTGACTGATAGTGTGGTACGTTGGGTAGGTTTGGATGAGTTGACTGACTGACTGACTGACTGACTGACTGATAGTGTGGTACGTTGGGTAGGTTTGGATGAGTTGACTGACTGACTGACTGACTGACTGATTGACTGATAGTGTGGTACGTTGGGTAGGTTTGGATGAGTTGACTTACTGACTAAATGTCTGACTGACTGACTGATAGTGTAGTATGTTGGGTAGGTTTGGATGAGTTGACTTACTGACTAAATGACTGACTGACTGATAGTGTGGTAGGTTGGGTAGGTTTGGATGAGTTGACTTGCTGACTAAATGACTGACTGACTGATAGTGTGGTACGTTGGGTAGGTTTGGATGAGTTGACTTGCTGACTGACTGACTGACTGACTGATAGTGTGGTAGGTTGGGTAGGTTTGGATGAGTTGACTGACTGACTGACTGACTGACTGACTGACTGATTGACTGATAGTGTGGTACGTTGGGTAGGTTTGGATGAGTTGACTGACTGATTGACTGATAGTGTGGTACGTTGGGTAGGTTTGGATGAGTTGACTTACTGACTAAATGACTGACTGATTGACTGATAGTGTGGTAGGTTGGTTGGGTAGGTTTGGATGAGTTGACTGACTGACTGATTGATGGATGAATGAGTGAACTAAAAATCAATTTATTAAATACTAATAACTCAAAGATGAAAAGACAATAATACACAATATTAGTATGGCCAATATGAGTACATTTTACTGGACTTAAAAACAACATTTTAAATTTTCAACTATCTTGCCCTTAATTTGGGTTAAACTGCCAATTATAAATCTGCATATCCCTATAAATACAATTACAGTGGTATTAAAACATACCAACAGATTAAAAATGGATTAAGATATATACATTTACTCTGGGGATATTGAATATCAAATTCTGAGTGGATCAATTAGACCACAAAAACATTAATAATCTAATAATTGAAAAGTGGGTTAGATATCGGCATTAAGAAAAGAATAACAGAAAGAAATTCTAACTGAAAATATGTATTTAAAAGCAACCAATGCAAATAAGAGCATATGGCACAACACAAGTTAATGATAGCAAAACAAGTCAATAAAGGTCAAACACATTTGGCAGACTGCTCAATACGAGGCTGGGTAGCTCAGTCTGTAGAGCGTTCTTCTAGTATTGAGAGGTCCCAGGTTTGAGCCCTGGGCAGACTGCTCAATACGAGGCTGGGTAGCTCAGTCTGTAGAGCGTCCTGCTAGTATTGAGAGGTCCCTGGTTTGAGCCCTAGTTTGGCCTCTACATTTTTTCCTTTTCCTGTTTACAGTTATAAGTATTTTAATGATTAATCATAAACTGTTTACTGCTGAATCAAAATTCAAACTGTCACTGTAATTATCAACTAATGTCCATCAAACAAAACAATTAAATCAAAACAAAAAGCAAAAACGAAAAACAAAAACCTGACCAACCCAAACTGATATAAACAAAAAAATCTGACCTATCAAAATTTATAAAAACAAAAACAGCACAGAAATTTAAATGTCACAGACATAAAAACATCTCTGTAATAACAGGAAGTCAGGAGGATTATGGGACATCTAGACGCCTCGGAGTCAGTACAGTTATATAATCATTACCTGCTTAATTACATCTGTATCAGAATTATCAGATATGTATATTACAGTTTAATAACCATTTAATTAAGATTAATATCAGAAATCATTTATAACTTAATTTGTGTTTTTGTTTTTATTTTTGGTTCTATTGAAATTATTTCAATTAATTTCTGGCCATTTATATGCCATATTTAAATTAAATTACGGTATAACAAAGATTGGAGAATAAAAAAATGATTTATGATGTTTGGTTTCATTGAATTAAATTGAAATATTGCAGTACATTGTACAAAGTGCTCAACATAACAGTAACAACATGAGGAACTTTCATCAGGGGTTCAAAATTTTGTTTTGAAATGAAATGGGAGGTCCAGAACATTTTGTTTTTATTTTTGGCAAGTCCCATGAACAATTTTGAAAGTCCAATATTGTAATTGAAAGATCCATGTGCAATTATGGTATCAGAAATGTAGTGTTTTCCTGTTAAAAAATGACAAGTCCATTGGACTTCAAATGTCAAGGGTCCCAATGTAAACTCAATATGTCCCGGACTTCGGACCCAGGGAATTTTGTACCTGTTTCATGTTCTCAGTATTTATATTCAGTTATAAAAAGAGTGAAGAATTGCTTTATGCCCTAGTCAAGATTCTTTTACATATCAATATATGGAGATGGCCAGTTCTGGAAAGGTTATGGGGGAACCTAAGTGACTGCAAAAAACCTACTGACCTGACAAACTTTCTTATACCAAGATCTGACACAGGTGGAACTTAAGGACCTCTGTAACAGTAAAATGCACTCTGGTAGTCAGCCATTGTTTTAAACAACTTGCCAACTTTCTTTTAATCCAACTGAGTAATAAGCCTGAATCATAAGCTTAATGCCTGAATCATTAGCCTGTGACTTTAGCCACTCAGCCACATCTTCACTGAAAGAAAATACTAGACACAATAAGTGCTCTAGCTGATAATTGGACCCATAGAGTACTAGCCTATATGGTGTAAATGGTCAGGGGTTTGAGCACCAGTTCAACCCTGTATTCATCCCCCTACTCATTCCTACCCCCACCACAACCACAACCCGTATCTATATAGTATAAATGGTCAATGGGTTTGAGTGCCAGTTTCTCCCATCCCCACATACACCAAAACCACCACCCTTGCCTATCCCAACATACACCAAAACCACCACCCTTGCCCATCCCCACATACACCAAAACCACCACCCTTGCCCCTCCCCACATATACTAAAACCACCACCCTTGCCCACCCCTACATATACTAAAACCACCACCCTTGCCCCTCCCCACATACACCAAAACCACCACCCTTGCCCCTCCCCACATATACTAAAACCACCACCCTTGCCCCTCCCCACATATACTAAAACCACCACCCTTGCCCACCCCTACATATACCAAAACCACCACCCTTGCCCCTCCCCACATACACCAAAACCACCACCCTTGCCCCTCCCCACATATACTAAAACCACCACCCTTGCCCCTCCCCACATATACTAAAACCACCACCCTTGCCCATCCCCACATATACTAAAACCAACACCCTTGCCCATCCCCACATATACTAAAACCACCACCCTTGTCTATTTAGTAAATGGTCAAGGGTTTGACTCCCATTCCCTACCATCACAACTGCCTCCAGTATACAGTGTAAATGGTCAAAGGGTTTGAGCACCAGCCGAACCCCATGTTTTCCTTGTTCTTGTTTAGCCTACACTACACAAAATAGAGACAATATTGACAGATTGTTAAGACACACACATACATGTAGAATCTTAATGTTTCCCTATCTTCACAGATCTTTAATTTCATTTAAATTCCTGACATTAATTCCTGTATGCGTGTCTAATTAAGAATCGACACTCTTAACCACTGTAACTACCGTAGTGTGTATCTGACTGGTAACTGACTACTACATGTAGTAAGTGACTGAGTGAAGGTGTATTGGGTTAAAGAAGCTAAGACTGCCAGAAAGTAATTAAAGATAAAATCTTAATATAATTATAGATAGAACAGAAACTAGATAGCAGTGGGAACAAAAGGTATGTGTGTGCTGGGGGGGGGGGCAAGGCAACAAGACAAACATTTTCAAACATTGTACCTCCCAATTATTTCAATGTCTTGTGTCTTTAAACAATTAACGTATCACCGGCCACGCCTTTTGTGTTCTGACACTGACTGCCATCACGGTGCTAAAGCAACTCCACAGTACCTAATGACGTACTAGTGTCAGTGACGTCAATAAATGGCACAATTCAGGCCGAGTTTTCATTCTTTTTGCATCTAATTCAAGCATGCCAGGCCTTTGGCGGAACATAGTGGGCGTTGCTGGCGATCAGTCAATTACAGAGATCAACTTGCTATCAGCACCCAGGAATGCTGGAGTAATGAAATAAATAATAAATACAGTCAAACCTGTCTATAAGGGAGTCAGTAAAAGTGGCTTTTATGGGCAAGTGGCCGCTATATACTGGTTCAAATTAACACATTTAAGAGAGCAATTTGGATAAAACTTTACATGCCTTTAAAATATAGAGATGACCTTTAATGTAGGTTAATGATGTCGAAAAAACATTGTGGATGTAGCATCACCTTTAATGCTCCTGAGAGAGAGAGAGAGAGATAGAGAGAGAGAGAGAGAGAGAGAGAGAGAGAGAGAGAGAGAGAGAGAGAGAGAGAGAGAGAGCAGTGTCAATTAGTTTTTTTTACAGAAGAGGCCATTTTCCAAAACTTTTCTTTAAAACACCAATGACCATTGCATCAATATAACATGAAATGTTAAATATGTCCTGCTAAGGCCCTTAACAAAAGGGTCAATTGGGGATACAAGGGATTAATGGCCCTTCTACAATGAACACTTGAAGAGAGAGAGATTTCCAATCTTTTTTTTTTTTAAAAAGGACCATTTTCATTTTCAATATTTTTGCATTCATGTAATGATAATTAACAAGGGGTTATTTGGTTATATAAGGGATCAATGACCCTTTCTACAATAGACACTATGAGAGAGAGAGAGAGAGAGAGAGAGAGAGAGAGAGAGAGAGAGAGAGAAAGAGAGAGAGAGAGAGAGAGGAGAGAGAGATGGAGAGAGAGAGAGAGAGAGAGAGAGAGAGAGAGAGAGAGAGAGAGAGTTTATATACATCTCCACATAATCATTTCACTGAATTACCTACAACTTGAATCATTTCCAGAAACTTTGATAAATGAATGATAAAAGTGAATCTTTACTTATAATTAAACAGACAAAGTCAGGTGTTTTAAAATAGGAATCTACTATCTAGGCCAATACAAACTGTATGTTAGTGTAAACAGACTAAGTCAGGTATTCCTTGGGCCAATACAAAACGTATATTAGTGTAGACAGACTTTCAACATGGCCTGTGCACACAGGGGCATCTCGTCTGTTCATTTTATAAAATAATGAACCCCTGTCGATGAAACCGCAAGTGGGTCATATAGAATAAAATATCTTACACCATCCTTCACGCCTCTTCACACATCTTCACCGTGTTTCTTCCTTCTCTCTCCGTAAATTCCTTCTTTTAAAGGATCACCGCCATGCTTTGTTATGCCTACTGAGTGCGTTCGGAGTACCGCAATTATAGCATCGGTTACCAATCAGTCGGATGGGTAGACTTATTGTCTAGCAATAAGAGCAACCACAAGTAGCAAACATTTTAGACAAATAACGAACATTTAAATTGTTTCGAGATAATTTTATAACTGTCGGTTATTAGAGTTGTATTTGTAATGTATGTCTGTCATTTGTTTAGAAACAGGATCTTGCGTCATTAGTAGCCCATTATATATGGCGACTGGTACTGTCACTGGCTTTCTAAGTCAAGGGTTGTGGGTTCGAACCTCACTCGGGACTTGGAAATTTTCTGAGATGATTCCCATCTGTCCATACCAGAGCCGCAAAAGCTCATTACCTAAAAAGTCTTTCGGATGAGACTCAAAAACCGAGGTCCCGCGTCTTAGTACACGCTAAATTCCCTCTGTAGAGTTCGAGAAAGAGTAGTAGACCACCTGAGGCTGCTACAGAGCACGCTTACAGCTAGAAGCGAATGAAACGGACTGAGCAAGAAGATAAGCCGGATTAGTACTGGTTTATAACATTTTCATACAAAATAAAACAATCTAACCAACTGAATCACTCTACAACCATTATTCTGTCACTTATACATATGGAAACGAGTCTTCAGGATACGAACATGAATGGACCGGAGAAAACGATTTAACGATGATATCTTATTTTTTATATTGTTAGCATCCTAGTGAAAACTAGAAAAACTGTGAGCCACAAGCTCACAAAAATAACCCCCCCCCCCCGCTCCCTCACATAAAAAAAATCCATCAGATCATTTTTTTTAAATAAGAGGTGCACATCTACATTATATCACAAAGATTGTGTGAAAGTTTCATGAAAATCCATTGAAGGGTTTAGGAGGGGTTGCGGATAAGAGATAGGTACCCTAAGGTGTAACGGAAGGACGGACGGACACACGATGGACAACCCTATCACTATATACCCCCACTTTTTAAGCGGGAGTATAACTAGGGCCACACTAGATTATGTCCAAGTGAGATTCCATCCCAAGCAATGAGTTGAGTTGAGTAATGGTGTTTAACGTCCCAGTCAAGAATATTTCACTTATATCGAGACGTGCCTAAGCAATGAGAGAGGAACTGCAAAGATGCTCGAAACTACTGTAAACGTATTTATGTTCGCGGTGTAACAATTTTCACTTTTTTCACGGTCGTTTTACTTAAACAATTCGATACCCATTATCATTGAAGTTTGTGCAAAGTTTTGAGTTTTTAAGAGTTATTGCTAAACCTACAGAATACGCACAAATCACGCGGTTCAGATTTGGACTATATACCAATATCTTCAAGATATTCATTCGTTCAGTCATTCATTTATTCATTCATTTATTTGTGCTCGCTGTCACTAAAGAATCTTACAAGATTCTAGCGAAAGCGAACAAAACATACTTAATTACCTCCCTTTAACTGTCAAACTACTATGGGTAGCACGGTTCGTAGAGTGCTTGCTCCTTATATAGGGGGGTCGTATGTTCAAACCCTGCCAGGGTCTGACCAAGATTTGATTGATTGATTGATTGATTGATTGATTGATTGATTGATTGATTGAGGGTTTTACGTCCCAGTCAAGACTATTTCACTTATATCGAGACGTCACCAGCTAATGATGAAGTGGCAAAACTTTTGACCTTTTTAGTGTGATCAGGACAATATGCAGGGATAGTTCTTTAACGTGCCACGCCTGCCGTGACACATGGCATCGGTCAGACCCCGGCTGGGGTTAGAACCCATGACCTCCCACATACGGAACGAGCACTCTACCAATTGAGCTACCGCAGTGGTCTGACCAAGCAATGACTTTTCGTTCGCAAATCAATTGTCATTTAAACATTAAAGTCACGTGGTTTTTCAGAAGATTGAAAGAGGTATGGCGGGTTTGATAGGCGCTTTTTACATTGCCCCCTGCTTGAACAGATGAATGACGTAACGGTGTATTTTTAAACACCTGAGGATTTCGCGTTCTATAATTAGACCAGGTCTATGAAAAACAAGCGCTTCGTTTTTGTAAACTTGTTTTTCCTTGAAGAGCCGAAAATATTGAACAAACCTTAACATCCATAATCTTCATTTTTCATCTTTATACAATAAACAGAAAAACTAGAACAATAAAGTATTTACTTTCATCACGCTTCACTAAGAATTCACGGGTGATGTGTGTAGATTTATAAAAATGTAACCTGGCTTGGTCTGCTAGTAGTGTTTTGGAGGAAGAAAATGCTCATTTTTAAAAACTAATATTTGTAAAAGAAAAATTAACAATAGTATTTTATAAAGATAAAAATTAAAAAAATAATAAGAAGAAGAATAAATTAAAAAAGATATCCGGATGGGATTTGAAAACATTCCATATAAGTTGCAAAGCGTCCTCGCTACCCACTGAGCTAACCACAGCAGTTAGTGCCAGCCGTGTTAAAATGCAACATCAGTTATATGTGCAGTGATCAGTTTTAATTTTCCCTAATTTTCAAAAATTGACCATTTTCTCCTAAGAGGACCAATTTTTTGAAAACTCGTAATGATTGCATTTTGAAAATATTTTCAGAAACAATAACGTACAAAATGGTCTTCAGAGGAGAACACTTTAAAAATAATTATCAAAGACGGGAAAACCCCCTAATTTTTCATATTTAAGCATAATATAGCACAAAGATGAGCTTATTAAGCAAAATACCAGTAAAATAGACCTTTGTTTGAGCCAAAATCTGAAAGTCCGCATAAAATACTACTGCTTTATTAGTTAAGTGCAAGAATATTTAGACTTTTATTTTTCAAAAACCAAAACGGTCCATTTAGGACAAAATCCCATCAAACCCGCCATACCTCTTTGATATCTTAGTTAAGGAATGATTATGGAACTAGGGCCTGGATGATGCTGTCACACTGACTAAAAGATTTCTGTAGAAGAACCTGTACCCATTCTTCATAGCCTAACGTCTATTTTGGCCGAAGTAGAAACCATGCCAGCTTTTAGACTATGCCACTCCTAAATGCATCTTTTCAAAAAATGTGACCAGCTTTTAGACTATGCCAATCCAAAATGCATCCTTTCAAAAGTGTGACCAGCTTTTAGACTATGCCGATCCAAAATGCATCCTTTCAAAAGTGTGACCAGCTTTTAGACTATGCCAATCCAAAATACATCCTTTCAAAAGTGTGACCAGCTTTTAGACTATGCCGATCCAAAATGCATCCTTTAAAAACTGCGACATATTTATCATAAATCGAGAGTTTTAGGTATTTGAAATATGCCAAAAATATATAAAATGTTATATAGTTGATGTGTTTTTATATATATATTTTATCAATGTTTATAATTAATAGTAAAACAGATGTTTGTAATGTCAATATTACCCAAACTTTATGAATGAATGTTTAAATAAGAACTGACCCCGGTTTCACCATTCCTTAACTTAAGTTAGCTAATTTTGGCAAGCACTTTTTGGGACTACGAATAGATATTTTTGTCAAAATTAAACTCAGATGTCATAAGCTTGATATAATCTTTAAAATGACACCTTAAATGTCCTAATATCTTAACAATTAACAAAATTACAAAGGTTTTTAATTTGTCAGATTAAAGTTAAAGAACTCTTTGTTAAACTGGTTCCTGATGTTGTATTCCCTTTAATTAGTGTTTTATCTTTAATTTCAAAAAGAGAATAACCATATGATGTAGTGCAATCCAACCTGTCTTAAAGACCACCTCTATATAAGGGCCAACTACTTATAAAGCCAAGTTCTGGATCTGTATATAAAGCCCACCTGCCCTTAAAGGCCGCTTTTATTGGTTCCCTTGGGTGGCTTTTGTAGACAGGTTTGACTGTACTTGTACTATGCAACATCAGCAGACATAAACACGACACAATTCAGCCAGGCAAGACCAGGATATCCATATACATGATATAATATGATTATAAAGCTCCTGATTTTGAACGTGTGGTAGAGTTAATGTCCAGTGGGGTGGTTATAGGGTCCTTAGTCTGACCAATAACCTGACCAAGACTAAATCCTCCTAGATAAAAGCTGGACTATGACTGAAACCTGGATTGGGGCTATATACCAGGCCAAACCTCGAACAAAATTAAATCTTGGTTTAAACAGTGCTAGTCTATTTAACCACTTACTTATACATTCCAGTAATGTTTTATTGCAAAAGACAGCATATCCCAGAAAATAATATCCACATCTTCAGCCGGCTGGTTCAGACATCAAATTACACTTTATATTGCCTTAACCAATTGTGTAAATTGTGTTTGAGCAATATACATGTATATAGTTTACAATGTATATAATAAGAGTTATCTTTCTTTAATCAAATGTTTCAATTTTATTGAGTGTTGGAGTAATACATAGGCTACACGATATATCTCTGAATAGATGAAAGAAACCCGGTAAAAATTATCTAGCGGAGTGAAATTGTAACCCAGGCGGATAAAGGCATACATGTATTTAAATGTCCAATTGTCTTTTAGATTAAACAAAGTTATTTTAACTTTCACTCGGCGTTTCCATAAAAACTCCTAATTTAAGTTCAATTTCAATATAAAATAAAAAAGGGATATACTAGCCAGTGAAAGATAACTCCGCTTTAACTCACCAGAACAAGTTTTCACCACCCCCACCCCCAGCATGCTACGTACTGAGCTAAACATCACAGATAATAGTAGTCAGGTTTAAAGTATAAAAATCCAACGGTAATTTTAGTAGTTTCCAGAAACTTCAAAATTTGCCTTTTTCGATTAAAATTATTGTCAGAAACATTACAATAACACAAGTCCTCCATAGGAAGTTGGTGTGAAAACCCCCTCCTTTCTATTTAGCAATATACAAAAATGGACTCCCACAGGAATGCTAATAGCAGTCCGGGTCGTATCCTGGGTATACGTAACCGTTTTGTAGTTTAGTATATTACTTCCGATCAAACTGATAGTTGGAATATCCAAGAGGCTTATAAGATAGAACAAGTGGAATTCATAAAAGATAATGTTGGCGTTTGAGAAGTTAAAAATGGCAGCAAAGATTGACCACGATGACCTTATAACCTGTCCTATATGTTTTGAACATTTTACGGATCCTAAACACTTGCCTTGTTTCCATACATTTTGCCATCTGTAACGTGGGTCATGTCATTACCCCACTATAACCTCATTTTTCTATCTTTAATCTTTCTACCTTTTCTTCTATCTTGGGTAATGGCTGGACTTGCCCCCTTTTTGGCCTCACCTTCACTACATTTAATTTAACCTCGTTTTTTTTAACACACGTCTGTTAGTTATTCTTATGCAAATTGACTTGTTAATATTTCGTGGGTAATTTGCATGGGCATACTTTGGTCGTAGACAGCATGGTCCAACTGAGTTGGGGTACGTGTCATGTCTTGGTCGGTTAGATGCATGTGTTGCAAATTAAATATGGTTACATGCAAACGCTCCGATGACTGTGTCGTCATCAGTCGTATGCCTATAAATAGGGAGACTCTAGACATGTGCTCTCTCTCTTTGTCGTCTGCCGTGCTGTGAAGTGATGTCCGTGTCGTCTAGTTCAGGTATTTGAATTAATTTATGGCTAGAATGTCCTTGTATTGATTATGTACACTGTTGCCATTTTATTTAGTTTAGTTTAGTTTCCTTTTATTTTCAATTTCTCGCGTTCGGGAGGGGGGTGGTTTCGCGGTAGTTTGGGGTTTTATTTGCGGCAGTGTACGGAATCGATATTATAATTTCTTTTGTCCATGTTATTTTTTTATATAGGGCAGTTTAATAATTTTTCAGTATTAGGATTGTCACATGCATATTTTTCAGGCCGGTCATGTAGAGATAACTTTGCTTGACATTTTATTTTTAAATGTTCCGCCCTTTTATACACGTGATTTACACGTGTGTCATCCATTAATAATGTAAAAATGGTACTCGTTTTCATAGTCCTAGACCATTACATGTTGTAATTGACTCGTGTTTTTGGGCTGAGCTATATGAGCTGTTAATTGAGCTTAGGTATTTTCATGATTATTTACCCTTCTTATTTTTCATTGGGTTCCATTGTTACATTTCCTGAGCAAATAGTTATGCTGCCGATTGTTATGAATACTTCTGTTCAGCATTGTAATTGACTTGATGAACATATTTTCATATTAACTTTCAAGGCATTAGTTTTTGCTGATAGTGCTTATTGTTGCTAGGTACTCAATGTAATTTGTGTTTGCTGGTGTTTTACATCACACCATTTAATTTTCATTGCAATACATATTATCTTGCCCTTATGTGTATTTATGTCCTTTAATAAATTATAATATTAAATTTCTGTCTTATGGTCTACTTACTGTTGGTATGGAAGCCGAACGCTGACAACACTCCGTTAAATTTGATTTATTTATTTTATTTTATTTACGCGCACATTCAGTTGTCTTGTACTGCTTCCACGCCGTTTACAGTGATTTTTTTATACATTATAGTCTTGCACCTTTTTCACTTGTTTTAACTTCAGTCATGATTTTTCCCTATTCGCTTTTCAGTCAAGATTTTTCCCCTCATACAGTACATTTCTTAAGGGATTGACTTACTCACGAGCCGTGCTCGATTTCTCTTGAGGTTTTGTGTTTAATACGCTTAACTTCAGAGGAATAAACGCTACATTGGTGTCAGAAGTGGGATATCCTTTGTTTTGTGCTTGATTTGATAGTTGCATAAAACTTTGGATAACTCTTTTTACTCACATAAAAATAAACTGCCAACATTATTATTTTGGACATTCTAGCCATTCATTCATTTATTTATTATTTGTATGTTTAAATTTAGTTAAGGTTAATTGTTTTCATTTATTTGGTGACAGCATCCAAGTTCATATTACAGAAGAGGAAACTGGAGGTGAAAATTCCAGTCAAGATTTGTCTTTAGAGGAGTCGTTTTCTCCTTTACCCGCGACCTCGCGTGGACGGACTCGTAGGCGACCTGGTTGGATGCTAACCAACCAATATCAATTTTAAATGTTTTGTCGTGTTACATCAACAGGTTCCATTTTTATTGTGTTGTAAATATCTAATAATTGTTAAATGTCATAAATGTAAAATTTGTTTTATAAAATCGCTTTTGATTTACAACCATTTGAGAAGATACGAAAAGTTAATTTCCCATTGTTGTCATCTATAAAAAAAAAAAAAAAAAACTTATCGATGACACGTCCCCATTATTTTTTTTCTCTCCAATTTATATTTTATATTGTTTTCTTTACTTGGAGATTTTCTCAGATGGTATTTATAAAAAAAAAAAAAAAAAAAATATGTATATTTTTTTTCAGGTAAATTGTTTGTAAATACCAATAATTGGTTGTATAGATGTTAATCGACTAAATGTTAACATCTCAGTTCAGTGTTTTTCAGATATTATGGACTGATACCAGAAGTTACGGGTACTCTAGAAGATGAATACGTCACATGGTATACATACACAGATGTTGCTATTAAACGATGAAATACGTCTGATGGACATCGCAACAAGTGTTTAAACTTCATGTCAGCTATGTTTGGTCACATTTCCAATGTGGTTTTTAATCTAGTATATGTCAATAGTTTATGAACGTTCAAAGGAATGTGGTGTGCGGAAGACATTTCAACTATGACTACTGTAAACCTGATGTTGATTTCAGTTTTGGTATTCATCACTGATGAACAATATTTAATCATTTATTCATATGGAATAATGTGCTCCGGACGTTAATACTGTTTGTGTAACAGCAGCTTATTATTGTACTAAACTATTTTTTGTGCTTCGCACACATGTTCGCAGTCTCATTAACATTTGTGAGTGCAGGAGTTTTAGTATACCAGTGACACTTTCGAACATTCAGATATGCAAGAACATTCATCATAGTCGTTATGCAGTTTATCCGTAACTTCCGTAATTGTCATTTTTATTTCTTTACACTGAACTATTGTAAAAAAAAGTTTTATACAACCGTCGTCTTATATTGGTATATGGATTCGTGGTTTACAACGTTGGACATCGTGGTACAACGGTTATACATTGTATGGTGGACTTTAAATAATTGTGCTAAAATGTTTTTATTACATAATGGGAGGACTTATTTGAACATTAACTAAATATGAACATTACTTTTTCCTTAATACATTAACATTAATAATTGTATTATATTTATATGTATATTTGTGAATGGAATCTGTTGGTAAGTCTTCGTAAAGTTTATTTTTTGTAGGACAATTTTTTGGCCACTTTTGTTGTTCTGTTGGGTGTTCAGCTCCGGGACGTAGCTTCCCTGAGGGGGAGGTGATGTAACGTGGGTCATGTCATTACCCCACTATAACCTCATTTTTCTATCTTTAATCTTTCTACCTTTTCTTCTATCTTGGGTAATGGCTGGACTTGCCCCCTTTTTGGCCTCACCTTCACTACATTTAATTTAACCTCGTTTTTTTTAACACACGTCTGTTAGTTATTCTTATGCAAATTGACTTGTTAATATTTCGTGGGTAATTTGCATGGGCATACTTTGGTCGTAGACAGCATGGTCCAACTGAGTTGGGGTACGTGTCATGTCTTGGTCGGTTAGATGCATGTGTTGCAAATTAAATATGGTTACATGCAAACGCTCCGATGACTGTGTCGTCATCAGTCGTATGCCTATAAATAGGGAGACTCTAGACATGTGCTCTCTCTCTTTGTCGTCTGCCGTGCTGTGAAGTGATGTCCGTGTCGTCTAGTTCAGGTATTTGAATTAATTTATGGCTAGAATGTCCTTGTATTGATTATGTACACTGTTGCCATTTTATTTAGTTTAGTTTAGTTTCCTTTTATTTTCAATTTCTCGCGTTCGGGAGGGGGGTGGTTTCGCGGTAGTTTGGGGTTTTATTTGCGGCAGTGTACGGAATCGATATTATAATTTCTTTTGTCCATGTTATTTTTTTATATAGGGCAGTTTAATAATTTTTCAGTATTAGGATTGTCACATGCATATTTTTCAGGCCGGTCATGTAGAGATAACTTTGCTTGACATTTTATTTTTAAATGTTCCGCCCTTTTATACACGTGATTTACACGTGTGTCATCCATTAATAATGTAAAAATGGTACTCGTTTTCATAGTCCTAGACCATTACATGTTGTAATTGACTCGTGTTTTTGGGCTGAGCTATATGAGCTGTTAATTGAGCTTAGGTATTTTCATGATTATTTACCCTTCTTATTTTCATTGGGTTCCATTGTTACATTTCCTGAGCAAATAGTTATGCTGCCGATTGTTATGAATACTTCTGTTCAGCATTGTAATTGACTTGATGAACATATTTTCATATTAACTTTCAAGGCATTAGTTTTTGCTGATAGTGCTTATTGTTGCTAGGTACTCAATGTAATTTGTGTTTGCTGGTGTTTTACATCACACCATTTAATTTTCATTGCAATACATATTATCTTGCCCTTATGTGTATTTATGTCCTTTAATAAATTATAATATTAAATTTCTGTCTTATGGTCTACTTACTGTTGGTATGGAAGCCGAACGCTGACAACACTCCGTTAAATTTGATTTATTTATTTTATTTTATTTACGCGCACATTCAGTTGTCTTGTACTGCTTCCACGCCGTTTACAGTGATTTTTTTATACATTATAGTCTTGCACCTTTTTCACTTGTTTTAACTTCAGTCATGATTTTTCCCTATTCGCTTTTCAGTCAAGATTTTTCCCCTCATACAGTACATTTCTTAAGGGATTGACTTACTCACGAGCCGTGCTCGATTTCTCTTGAGGTTTTGTGTTTAATACGCTTAACTTCAGAGGAATAAACACTACACATCCATGTTTGAAATCGTACATCATAACACACCTGGGCGGCGAAGGACAAAAAGGTCAAGATTTTCCATGTCCAGTTTGTAGACAATTGGTCAGTGTCACTGATAAAACTTTGTCGTCGGAGAAAATAGCGGACACCATACCCGGTAATCATTTGATAGCCTGTTTAATCGAAAGGTTAAAGGGAACAGATAAAAGTCAAAAGCCAAAAATATGCGATCCATGTAGCCGTGACAGCAAACATTCAACTGCCCCGTTTTGGTGCACATGGTGTTTGGAGACTCTTTGTGAAAATTGCACCGCGTCTCACAAACGACTGAACCAAAGCAGGCACGTATTAATCCCTGTTGAAGAAATCGCTGAACCTGATAAGGCGTTGGACATGGACGAACCTTGCATGAAACATGCCGGAGAAGTTCTGAAGGTTTATTGTTTGGATCACAAAGAAACATGCTGCGTAGTTTGTGTGGCAACATCACACAGAAGATGTGACAATATTTCTACTTTTGATGAAATGGTTAACAGTTCGAAAGACATGGAGACATTTGAACACTTTAATAACCAGTTGAGCGAAATGGACAAGAAAAGCGACGAATTGCGAGTCAAATTGGAAGAGAATTTAGACAATCTGAACACCAAACATGAGGAAATCACTCAAAATGTATCCAGCACTATACAGAAAGCCAAAGATAAACTGGACCAACTTCAAACAAAATTTGAACAAAAGTTTCAGCAGAAGTACAAGGAAGAGAGTTTCAAAGTAACAGAGAAGAAAGACAGAGTTGAAATATTCCAGAACAGTGTGAAAAAAGGACAGAAATTACTACAAGCTGTACGTGAACATGGATCACCTAAACAACAGTTCATAACTAAAGAGAAGATAAAACAACAACTAAAGGAACAAATGAAATGTCTAGAGGAAGATCTCCAAGATGTCACATATGTTGATTACACACTGAAAGTAGATGGTGCCTTGACGACCCTTGCTCAGTCTGTTGAATCCGTGGCAGAGGTAACCATAAAACCAGACCCTGATCTTACTAGAAACCTAAAGGACATGATTCGTGTTATTCAGAGTTTGTGTATTGATGAAGCAGATGTTGCAGCTACAATTACTAAAAACCCGGTGGATATTGAGCAATTGGGAGTAGTCAAGTTAAGCGACATCACAGCACAGAATGAAGCACTAACAGGAGGAACCTTTCTGTCAGACGGAAGAATTGTACTTTGTAATTATACAAATTTCAAATTACTACTTTATGACATGAATGGAAAACATTTGCTCGGACAAAAACTGCTTCAGAGTCCAACCGATGCTTGCTCTTTAACAGACAATCAAATTGTTGTTACATTTTATGTTCAAAATAATATGAAAAAGTACAAAGTCACACATGATGCGTTCCTGGAAATATGTGAAATTAAATGTAAGGCTTCACCATCTGGATTGGCAGCTACTAAAGACACTATTATAGTGGGTTACTCAGATCGGATAGATGTGTTGTCTCTCGATGGTACATTTATTAAAACTTTATCAACAAGACAAGGAGATTTACCTTATGTAGCAGTATCACCGACTGGTGACGTGTATTACAGTGACGGAGACACCATCATGTGTAAATCCCAAGATGGCACAGAAATGGTCAGATATACCCATCCTCAACTTAAAGGTGGTTTATGGCGTCGCTGTAGACAAATTTGGATTTGTTTATGCCTGTGGACGCAATAGTAACAACCTTGTTGTTTTCTCACCTGATGGTAGTAGTTCTAAATTATTACTGGAACAATTACAAAACCCTTTTAAAGTTGGATTTGATACAAAAGGAGAAACGTTCTTCCTTACAAACGGTTGGTATGGTGGTGGACTGTACAAATGCAGTTTTACATCGTAGGACACACTACTTAATACTAGTAATTTGACGAATAATGGGTTACAAAATGATCAGTAAAATGTAGTCTCACCTTATAGTACACATCAGATTGTTATTCTGTCCGGACAGAATCGTGCACAACACTTATTAAATTTGGCCAATGATGTGTTACAACATGATCAGCCATTTGCCGAAAAATGTTGAATACTAGTACATATTTGACTTGATAAGATTAATTTTCAGTAAGTGTTATTATAAACGTTAGTGAATATATATATATATATATAATGTACATGTCTCATATTATGGACCAGAAGGAGTGTGTCTTTAGAGGTAAAGTGTCAGAGCCGATAGGTGAGACCACTATACCTCTCCAGACAACATTGTAGTAGTACTGTTTCCGAGAGAAAGGTCCTTAATAGATTTAGTACATCACATGTCTTTGTAGGAGAACTGTTCCCTTGGGAGAGGGCCATAATAAATTTAGTACATCACATGTCTTTGTAGAAGAACTGTTTCCGTGGGAGAGGTCCACAATAGATTTAGTACATCACATGTCTTTGTAGGAAAACTGTTCCCTTGGGAGAGGGCCATAATAGATTTAGTACATCACATGTCTTTGTAGGAGAACTGTTCCCTTGGGAGAGGGCCATAATAAATTTAGTACATCACATGTCTTTGTAGGAGAACTGTTCTCGTGGGAGAGGTTCATAATGGATTTAGTACATCACATGTCTTTGTAGGAGAACTGTTCCCTTGGGAGAGGGCCATAATAGATTTAGTACATCACATGTCTTTGTAGGAGAACTGTTCCCTTGGGAGAGGGCCATAATAAATTTAGTACATCACATGTCTTTGTAGGAGAACTGTTCCCGTGGGAGAGGTTCATAATAGATTTAGTACATCACATGTCTTTGTAGGAGAACTGTTCCTTGGGAGAGGGCCATAATAAATTTAGTACACCACATGTCTTTGTAGGAGAACTGTTCCCGTGGGAGAGGTCTATAATAGATTTAGTACATCGCACGTCTTTGTTTTAATTATTTTTATTTTTCAAATTAACTATTAATTCTATTAAACTCGAGGGATTTTACTTAAATGTTGCTATGCGTTGTCAAGGACAGATGAGTAATACATAAAATAGTATTCATGTAGTTACCGTGTTGTGAGTATTCAACAAATTACCGTGTGATTTACTTATTCTTAATAAAAAATGTGTACTGTATTTCCATAAATTCAGTGCACATGGAAAATGCAAGAATAAAGTCATATTTTCCAACAAACTCACAAAAAATTATTGTCAAAACTTAATACAAAATATACAGACCTAATAGGGAAAAATATTTTTCATTCATGAAAAAGTGAACTTTATTCTGGACATAGAGCAATTTTTTAACTTTTTAACAAAACAACAAATATGACCATGTCAAAATTATCCCTTCTGTACCTTCTTACTTGGAACAACTTAAACGTTATGTCATAATTTGAATATTCGTGATGATCACACCTGAAAAAAAACCGACCTACTGACCTTAAATGCCCTGATGTAAATTTGAATAAGGCCCAATTGGTGTATAAACTGGATCAAATTTCCACAATTTTCGCAAATTTTTTTCTAAATACAGATAACAATAATGTTTTTAATTAAAAATATAATTTGGTTAGGTCAGTGCATTTTACATGCATTTTATTGATAGTTTAATGGAAATTAAAAGGAATAAAGAATAAAAACCGTGTGCACTCAATTTATGGAAATATAGTAGATGATAACGGTGCTCTTGTTTGTATATTTGAAGTCCAAAAGTTTCATGTTTCGTTCGTTCCAATTTTTTATTACACACGTTACGGATGTAGCTAGCTAAAGAGATGCTTAACCAGAGCACCCGGGCTCACTTCTCTGGTGGAAGTTCACGTGCTTAACCTAATTTGCTAGCTTCATAGTTTTTACTTTGATTTGGGAATTTGGTTTTGGCATGGATTGGTATGTTAGTTTTTGATTTTTACTTTGCCTTTGGAACTTGGTTTGACATGGATTGGTATGTTTGTGGTTGGCATTTGGAATTGTGATCTGGACATGGATTAGTGTGTTTGTGGTTGATATTTGGGATTGTGACTTAGACATGCATTGGTATGTTTGTGGTTGGCATTGTGGATTGTGACTTGGGTATGGATTGATGTGTTTGTGATTGGCATTTGGGATTGTGACTTCGACTTTAGACTATGTCAGTCCAAAAATCATCCTTTCAAAAGTGTGACCAGCTTTTAGACTATGCCAATCCAAAAAGCATTCTTTCAAAAAATGTGACCAGCGTTTGTCACAACCTAGTTGTGTTTGAGTACAGTTGCAGGAATTAAACATATACAAAGACATATTATAGTACAATTTATTAAAATAAAATAAACACATATATATGTACAAATGAATATCTGTGAGCTACCTCGACTAAATTGCCCACCAACACATGTTATTAATTAATTGTCATTGAATGTCAAAATTGTCAATTTGTCCTCCAGTTGTTTTGAAATCAAATCTTCTTTGTTGATAGGAATTTACAAAATTAACTTTAATATTTAGAGCCCCGCACACTCTAATTAAATTTTCAAAATGAGATGAAAGTCAGTTCCTGGATAATTTGGTTTCGCGGTTTTCAAACATATAAAATCACCAGACAAAATAGAAATTGTTATTTTCACAAAAACACAATATATACATTGAACACGATTATTACATCTTCATTACTCTGCAAATGTTATAAACACCCGTTCGTCACAACTTTTACTGTCGTACCATCTTTTTATGTCACTTCTTTTGACCTTTGACCCGACCTCTTTTCCTTATCTGACCCCAAGCTTCATCTCTCTTTCTACTCTTATTTTTATTTCTCTTTATGTTCTTTTTATCAAATATGCATAACCTCTATGCCTCCTAATTTTCACTTTGGAATCAATACTCTCTGACATTATTATGAAAACCTTGACTGCTCTCTAAAATGTTCTTTGCGTTTGCAATCAAACATATTTAATTTTAAGCAAGACTTCAACATGGAGCTGACATAATAATGTTCTTAAAAGTCTCTATTTTTACTTTTCTTCTTTCACACAGATTCTCTATATAAATAATTTAAGTTCTCTACTCACAGTACTACATGTACATCAGATTCTTCTTACTTTAAACAAATCTCTATTTCTTGTGTCAGCTCCAGTTATGACCTTCACTTCTGTCTTGCAAAACCAGACTAAAGTAAAACTATCACACCACCCTATATATACACACCCCATGCACACTTTCCACATGCTCTCACACACACACACAAACCACCTGTCCACAAGTATAACTTTTCTTATACAACAAGATACTTTTTAAATTTGCATATAAATGACCATTAAACTATAGCCTCTTAATACCCCTATCAGACTGACAACTTCTATTATGTGACCAATCAATTAATCAATACACTTTAACCATTTAAAATCAGCAGAGCATAACGACATAAACAACCATCACCTGTACCTATTAACACCTGACTGACCACTATACTAACAATACATAGTGAAACTACCTAGCTCACCTGTACAAAGACCCACATATATATAAAATACACAAAATGTCAACAAAATCATATTTACATTGTGACAGCGTTTAGACTATGCCAATCCAAAAACCATCTGTCAGAAATGTGACCAGCATTTAGACTATGTCAATCCAAAAAACATTCTTTCAAAAAATGTGACCAGCGTTTAGACTATGCCAATCCAAAAATCATCCTTTCAAAAATGTGACCAGCTTTTAGACTATGCCAATCCAAAGGGCATCCTTTCAAAAAATGTGACCAGCGTTTAGACTATGCTAATCCAAAAATCATCCTTTCAAAAGTGTGACCAGCTTTTAAACTATGCCAATCCAAAAAACATTCTTTCAAAAAATGTGACCAGCGTTTAGATTATGCCAATCCAAAAATCATCCTTTCAAAAGTGTGACCAGCTTTTAGACTATGCCAAATCCAAAGGGCATCCTTTTAGATAATGTGACCAGCGTTTAGACTATGCTAATCCAAAAATCATTCAGAAATGTGACCAGCTCTTAGACTATGCCAATCAAAAATGCATCCTTTCAGAAATGTGACCAGCTTTTAGACTATGCCAATCCAAAAAGCATTCTTTCAAAAAATGTGACCAGCTCTTAGACTATGCCAATCCAAAAATCATCCTTCCAGAAATGTGACCAGCTTTTAGACTATGCCAATCCAAAATGCATCCTTTCAGAAATGTGACCAGCGTTTAGACTATGCCAATCCAAAATGCATCCTTTCAGAAATGTGACCAGCGTTTAGACTATGCCAATCCAAAAATCATCCTTCCAGAAATGTGACCAGCTTTTACACTATGCCAATCCAAAATGCATCCTTTCAGAAATGTGACCAGCGTTTAGACTATGCCAATCCAAAAGTCCTCCTTTCAAAAAAAGTCTGACCAGCTTTTAGACTATGTCGATCAAAAATGCATCCTTTAAAAACCGTGACATATTTATCATAAATCGAGAGTTTTAGGTATTTGAAATATGCCAAAATATATAAAATGTTATATAGTTGATGTGTTTTTATATACATTTTATCAATGTTTATAATTAATAGTAAAACAGATGTTTGTAATGTCAATATTACCAAAACTTTATGAATGAATGTTTAAATAAGAACTGACCCCGGTTTCACCATTCCTTAACTCAAAGTTAGCTAATTTTGGCAAGCTCTTTTTTGGGACTACGAATAGATATTTTTGTCCAAATTAAACTCAGATGTCATAAGCTTGATATAATCTTTAAAATGACACCTTAAATTTCTTAAAATCATAACAATTAACAAAATTACAAAGGTTTTTAATTTGTCAGATTTAAGTTAAAGAAATCATTGTTAAACTGGTTCCTGATGTTGTATTCCCTTTAATTAGTTAATGATTTATCTTTAAATTCAAAAAGAGAATAAGCATATGATGTAATGCAATCCAACCTGTCTTAAAGACCACCTCTATATAAGGACCAACTACTTATAAAGTCAGGTTCTGGATCTGTATATAAAGCCCACCTGCCCTTAAAGACGGTCACTTTTATTGGTTCCCTTGTGTGGCTTTTGTAGACAGATTTGACTGTACTTGTACACGGCAACATTCAACATCAGCAAGACATAAACACGACACAATTCAGCCAGGCAAGACCAGGATATCCATATACATGATATTATATAATTATAGAGCTCCTGAGTATGAACTTGTGGTAGAGTTAATGTCCAGTGGGGTGGTTATAGGGTCCTTAGTCTGACCAATAACCTGACCAAGACTAAATCCTAGGTAAAAGCTGGACTATGACTGAAACCTGGATCGGGGCTGTATACCAGGCCAAACCTAGAACAAAACTGAATCTTGGTTTAAACAGTGCTAGTCTATTCAACCAGTTACTTATACATTCCAATAATGTTTGATTGCAAGAGACAGAGTATCCCAGAAAATAATATCCACATCTTCAGCCGGCTGGTTCAGACGTCAAAATACACTTTATATTGCCTTAACCAATTGTGTAAATGCAATATATATATATAGTTTACAATGTATATAATAAGAGTTATCTTTCTTTAATCAAATGCTTCAACTTTTGCGTGTTGGAGTAATACATAGGCTACACGAAATATCTCTGAATAGATGAAAGAAACCCGGTAAAATTATCTATCGGAGTGAAATTGTAACCCAGGCGGATAAAGGCATACATGTATCTAAATGTCCAAATGTCTTTAGATTAAACAAAGTTATTTCAACTTTCACTCGGCGTTTCCATAAAAACTCCTAATTTAAGTCCAATTTCAATATAAAATGAAAAAGGAGAATACTAGCCAACGAAAGATAACTCCGCTTTAATTCATCAGAACAAGTTTTCACCATCCCCCACCCCCAGCAAGCTACGTACTGAGCTAAACATGACAGATAATGGTAGTCGGGTTTAAAGTATAAAAATCCAACGGTAATTTTAGTAGTTTCCAGAAATTTCAAAATTTGCCTTTTTCGATTAAAATTATTGTCAGAAACATTACAATAACATAAGTCTTCCATAGTGAGTTGGTGTGAAAACCCCCTCCTTTCTATTTAGCAATATACAAAAATGGACTCCCACAGGAATGCTAATAGTAGTCCGGGTCGTATCCTGGGTCAAACTGAAAGTTGGAATATCCAAGAGGCGTATAAGATAGAAAAAGGTGAATTCATAAAAGATAATTTTGGCGTTTGAGAAGTTATAAATGGCAGCAAAGATTGACCACGATGACCTGATAACCTGCCCTATATGTTTTGAACATTTTACGAATCCTAAACACTTGCCTTGTTCCCATACATTTTGCCATCCATGTTTGAAATCGTACATCGTAACACACCTGGGCGGCGAAGGACAAAAAGGTCAAGATTTTCCATGTCCAGTTTGTAGACAAGTGGTCAGTGTCACGGATAAAACTTTGTCATCGGAGAAAATAGCGGACACCATACCCGGTAATCATTTGATAGACTGTTTAGTCGAAAGGTTAAAGGGAACAGATAAAAGTCAAAAGCCAAAAATATGCGATCCATGTAGCCGTGATAGCAAACATTCAACTGCCCCGTTTTGGTGCACATGGTGTTTGGAGACTCTTTGTGAAAATTGCACCGCGTCTCACAAACGACTGAACCAAAGCAGGCACGTATTAATCCCTGTTGAAGAAATCGCTGAACCTGATAAGGCGTTGGACATGGACGAACCTTGCATAAAACATGCCGGCGAAGTTCTGAAGGTTTATTGTTTGGATCACAAAGAAACATGCTGTGTAGTTTGTGTGGCAACATCACACAGAAGATGTGACAATATTTCGACTTTCGAGGAAATGGTTAACGGCTCGAAAGACACGGAGACATTTGAACATTTCAATAACCAGTTGAGCGAAATGGACAAGAAAAGCGACGGATTGCGAGTCAAATTGGAAGAGAATTTAGACAATCTGAACACCAAACATGATGAAATCACTCAAAACGTATCAAGCACTATTCAGAAAGCCAAGGATAAACTGGATCAAATTCAGACAAAATGTGAACAAAAGTTTCACCAGAAGCACAAGGAAGAGAGTTTCAAAGTAACAGAGAAGAAAGACAGAGTAGAAATATTCCAGAACAGTGTAAGGAAAGGGCAGAAATTACTACAAGCTGTACTTGAACATGGATCACCTAAACAACAGTTTTTAACTAAAGAGAAGATAAACAACAACTAAAGGAACAAATGAAAAGTCTAGAGGAAGATCTCCAAGATGTCAAATGTGTTGATTACACACTGAAAGAAGATGGTGCCTTGACGACCCTTGCTCAGGCTGTTGAATCCGTGGCAGAGGTAACCATAACAACAGACCCCGGTCTTACTAGAAACCTGAAGGACATGATTCGTGTAATTCACAGTTTGTTTATTGATGAAGCAGATGATGCAGCTAGAATTACTAAAAACCCGGTAGATATTGAGCAGTTGGAAGTAGTCAAGTTACGCGACATCACAACACAGAGAGAGGAACTTACAGGAGGTACTCATCTGCCAGACGGAAGAATTGTACTTTGTAATTATACAAATTTCAAATTACTACTTTATGACATGAATAGAAAACATTTGCTCAGACAAAAACTGAATCAGAGGCCAATCGATGCTTGCTCTTTGACAGACAATCAAATTGTTGTTACATTTTATAGACAAAATAATATGAAAAAGTACAAAGTCACACATGATGCGTTCCTGGAAATATGTGAAATAAAATGTAAGGCTTCACCATCTGGATTGGCAGCTACTAAAGACACCATGATAGTGGGTTACCCAGGTCAGATAGATGTGTTGTCTTTTGATGGTGCATTTATTAAAACTTTAACAACAAGGAAAGAATACCATTTATCTTATGTAGCAGTATCACCGACTGGTGACGTGTATTACGGTGACAGAGACATCGTCGTGTGTAAATCCCAAGATGGCACAGAACTGGCCAGATATACCCATCCTCAACTTAAAGATGTTCTTGGCGTCGCTGTAGACAAATTTGGATTTGTTTATGCCTGTGGACGCAATAGTAACAACCTTGTTGTTTTCTCACCTGATGGTAGTAGTTCTAAATTATTACTGGAACAATTACAAAACCCTTTTAAAGTTGGATTTGATACAAAAGGAGAAACGTTCTTCCTTACAAACGGTTGGTATGGTGGTGGACTGTACAAATGCCGTTTTACATCGTAGGACACACTACATAATACTAGTAATTTGACGAATAATGGATTACAAAATGATCAGTAAAATGTAGTCTCACCTTATAGTACACATCAGATTGTTATTCTGTCCGGACAGAATCGTGTCCTAAATGCGCTTTGTGCACAACACTTATTAAATTTGGCCAATGATGTGTTACAACATGATCAGCCATTTGCCGAAAAATGTTAAAGACTAGTACATATTTGACTTGATAAGATTAATTTGCAGTAAGTGTTATTATAAACGTTAGTGAATATATATATAATGTACATGTCTAATATAATGGACCAGAAGGAGTGTTGTCTTTAGAGGGTTTATTCCCCGAACGCCTACTCAATTAAAACAAACAAGTAATTAGTTTAGGGATTAAGAGGCCTTCTCGAGGTACTTAACTTGGTTACCTGTGTCATTTACTTTTTCAACAACCCACAAAAAATAAAAATAACTAAAAAATAGAAATTTTAAAAATAAAACGGAATTATAATTCAAACTAAACTGATAAATATCTACCAAAAAACTCCATAATACATAATATAATGATAATTGTAATATAATTAATAAATTTATTCAGAATCCTAATATAAATTCAATTTTAAATAAGTGACAATTTATCAACAAGCTCTAGTTTGCAATTAAGTATATTACAAATTGAAATAGATATAGTCAAATTTATATATATTTTTATTGACTAGTATTTATTTAGTTGGTCAATTAGGAGAGAAGCTGTTGAGTATTGAATTTCCCTGATTAAAATTTAAATTGTTTAAAATCTTTTTGTTTGAATAAAATAACATTTTAAATACATATAAAGAATATGAAATAAAATGGATAAAAAATAAAATATGTTGGTCATATGGTGTTCCCTATGCATGCATTCTGATATAGTAATCCCACATTTTTTTCACTTACAGGATAAGTTAGAGTTTCATATTAATTGACAATCTTTCTAGAGAATTATGGCCCTCGGAATAAAAAAAAGTTTAGATTTTTATTGTCCAAGACCCAGGGATAGAAATTTTAAGTGATGAATTTTGAAACATATATAAAATGTACAGCATGCACAACAAATAAATATATAACAATTCTAATTTACTGAATGATAAAATTTCATGAAGTGGTTAATTTGGAGTGGCGAAACAGTTTGCATTAAAAAATTTAAAAATTCAGTGCTTCTTCCAACTATAAATATGGTATTTTAAATTACATTTTCACCATTTATATGACAATGTATGATAGATATGGTTTCCAAAAAGAGTGTTAATTTTAGAGCAAACTATCATGCACAATTTCTTGTAAAATTAATTTTAAATTACTTTTTGATACAGATTTTCTTAAAAGTTTATATTTTATGTTCGTTTCTCTTTTAACTATTAATACTTTTATGATTTTCAGCATATTTGACTTTACATAACACTGCATTCCTTTCAATTTTTGTTATTATTTGCATTACATAACAGGTAAATGATAGGTAAAATTCCAGGTAAAGCACCCTTGAAAGACCCCTTAATCCCCATCTCTAATGAAGTGTTGTTTTATGCGAGTAGGCGTTCGGGGAACATACCCTTTAGAGGTAAAGTGTCGGAGCCGATAGGTGAGACCACTATACCTCTCCAGACAACATTGTAGTAGTACTGTTCCCGAGGGAAAGGTCCTTAATAGATTTAGTACATCACATGTCTTTGTAGGAGAATTGTTCCCTTGGGAGAGGGCCATAATAAATTTAGTACATCACATGTCTTTGTAGGAGAACTGTTCCCGTGGGAGAGGTCCATAATAGATTTAGTACATCACATGTCTTTGTAGGAAAACTGTTCCCTTGGGAGAGGGCCATAATAGATTTAGTACATCACATGTCTTTGTAGGAGAACTGTTCCCGTGGGAGAGGTCCATAATATATTTAGTACATCACATGTCTTTGTAGGAGAACTGTTCCCTTGGGAGAGGGCCATAATAAATTTAGTACATCACATGTCTTTGTAGGAGAACTGTTCCCGTGGGAGAGGGCCATAATAAATTTAATACATCACATGTCTTTGTAGGAGAACTGTTCCCGTGGGAGAGGGCCATAATAGATTTAATACATCACATGTCTTTGTAGGAGAACTGTTCCCTTGGGAGAGGTTCATAATAGATTTAGTACATCACATGTCTTTGTAGGAGAACTGTTCCCGTGGGAGAGGGCCATAATAGATTTAATACATCACATGTCTTTGTAGGAGAACTGTTCCCGTGGGAGAGGTCCATAATGGATTTAGTACATCACATGTCTTTGTAGGAAAACTGTTCCCTTGGGAGAGGGCCATAATAGATTTAATACATCACATGTCTTTGTAGGAGAACTGTTCCCTTGGGAGAGGGCCATAATAGATTTAATACATCACATGTCTTTGTAGGAGAACTGTTCCCGTGGGAGAGGTCCATAATAGATTTAGTACATCACATGTCTTTGTAGGAGAACTGTTTCCTTGGAAAAGGGCTATAATAAATTTAGTACATCACATGTCTTTGTAGGAGAACTGTTCCCGTTGGAGAGGTTCATAATAGATTTAGTACATCACATGTCTTTGTAGGAGAACTGTTCCCGTGGGAGAGGTCCATAATAAATTTAGTACACCACATGTCTTTGTAGGAGAACTGTTCCCAAGGGAGAGGTCCATAATAGATTTAGTACATCACATGTCTTTGTAGGAGAACTGTTCCCGTTGGAGAGGGCTATAATATATTTAGTACATCACATGTCTTTGTAGGAGAACTGTTCCCGTGGGAGAGGTCCTTAATAGATTTAGTACATCACATGTCTTTGTAGGAAAACTGTTCCCTTGGGAGAGGTTCATAATAGATTTAGTACATCACATGTCTTTGTAGGAGAACTGTTCCCTTGGGAGAGGGCTATAATATATTTAGTACATCACATGTCTTTGTAGGAGAACTGTTTCCGTGGGAGAGGTCCATAATAGATTTAGTACATCACATGTCTTTGTAGGAGAACTGTTCCCGTGGGAGAGGGCTATAATATATTTAGTACATCACATGTCTTTGTAGGAGAACTGTTCCCGTGGGAGAGGTTCATAATAGATTTAGTACACCACATGTCTTTGTAGGAGAACTGTTCCCGTGGGAGAGGTCCATAATAGATTTAGTACATCACATGTCTTTGTAGGAGAACTGTTCCCTTGGGAGAGGTTCATAATAGATTTAGTACATCACATGTCTTTGTAGGAGAACTGTTTCCTTGGGAGAGGGCTATAATAAATTTAGTACATCACATGTCTTTGTAGGAGAACTGTTCCCGTGGGAGAGGTTCATAATAGATTTAGTACACCACATGTCTTTGTAGGAGAACTGTTCCCGTGGGAGAGGTCCATAATAGATTTAGTACATCACATGTCTTTGTTTTAACTATTTTTCAAATTAACTATTAATTCTATTAAACTCGAGGATTTTACTTGAATGTTGCTATGCGTTGTCAAGGACAGATGAGTGATACATAAAATAGTATCCATGTAGTTACCGTGTTGTGGTTATTCAACAAATTACCGTGTGATTTACTTATTCTTAATAAAAGATGTGTACCATGTTTCCATAAATTCAGTGCACATGGAAAATACAAGAATAAAGTCATATTTTCCAACAAACTCACAAAAAATTGTCAAAACTTAATACAAAATATACAGACCTAACAGGGAAAAATATTTTTCGTTCATGAAAAAGTGAACTTAATTCTGGACATAGAGCAATTTTTTAACTTTTTAACAAAACAACAAATATGACTATGTCAAAATTATCCCTTCTGTACCTTCTTACTTGGAACAACTATGAACGTTATGTCATAATTTGAATATTCATGATGATCACACCTGAAAAAAAAACTCGAGCAACAATGACCTACCTGACCCTAACTTTGAATGAGGCCCAATTGGTGTATAAACTTAATCAAATTTCCACAATTTTTCCAAAATTTCTCTATGTACAGAAGAACTGAAGAATAATGTTTTTAATTAAAAATATAATTTGGTTAGGTCAGTGCATTTTAAATGCATTTTATTGATAGTTTAATGGAAACATTTTCAATTAAAAGAAATAAAGAATAAAAACCACGTGCACTCAATTTATGGAAATACAGTAGATGATAACGGTGCTCTTGTTTGTATATTTGAAGTCCAAAAGTTTCATGTTTTCTTTCATTCCAAATGTTTATTACACACATTACGGGTGTAGCTAGCTAAAGAGATGCTTAACCTTCCAGAGCACCCGGCCTCACTTCTCTGGTGGAAGTTCACGTGCTTCAACTAATTTGCTAGCTTCATAGTTTTTACTTTGATTTGGGATGTTGGTTTGGGCATGGATTGGTATGTTAGTTTTCGATTTTTACTTTGCCTTTGGAACTTGGTTTGACATAGATTGGTGTGTTTGTGGTTGGCATTTGGGATTGTGACTTGGGTATGAATTGGTCTGTTTGTGGTTGACACTGGGGATTGTGACTTGGACATGGATAAGTGTGTTTATGATTGTCATCTAGGATTGTGACTTGGACATTGATTAGTATGTTTGTTTTCACTTTGTCTTGTGATTGTGGTTTGGACATGAATTGGTGTGTTTGTTTTTTATTTAAATACATTGCAAGCATCTTGTTACTGAATGACGAACTTGAAAGTTTAATCCAATGAAAAGTCACGTGTTATACATGGTTATAAAGTGGAATGGTGTTTCACTGGCTATAGTCAAAATTCATTTAAATATCGATGATATTCCGGGATGGTGGAGGAAACCAGAGACACCCACTGACCTTTGACATCGGGATTAACAAACATTCTACTACTAGGATTTGTCCTTTAGTGTTGTTTGAACTTTACCAACTCGCCCAACTATATACCAACTCGCCCCAACTATATACCAACTCGCCCCCACTATATACCAACTCGCCCAACTATATACCAACTCGCCCCAACTATATACCAACTCGCCCCCACTATATACCAACTCGCCCAACTATATACCAACTCTCCCCCACTATATCCCAACTCGCCCAACTATATACCAACTCGTCCCCACTATATACCAACTCGCCCCCACTATATACCAACTCGCCCAACTATATACCAACTCGCCCCCACTGTATACCAACTCGCCCCAACTGTATACCAACTCGCCCAACTATATACCAACTCGCCTTTTTTAAAATTTTGTTAATTATAATTTTTTGCATTTTCCGTTATAGGTGGTTTAAACCATTCATGCTAAAAAATCACTGTCATCATTTTGGTGAACGAACTATATTTATACTAGTATATATGTATAGCCATTAGTTTTATCATGTGTTGGTGTTAATGCACTCTCTAGATCTGTAACAGTGTGTGATCTGATTGTTAAAATATATGATTTTTCGTATAACGTAGTCCGATTCCTCAAAGGAGGGACCAAAACATTGCAATTTCGGGGACGACATACGTAGTCTTTGAGAACTGATTGTTAGGACATAGACAAGAACATCTATGACGCAACAATCAACAACTTAGAAACTCCGCGCATGTACTTAAAACATAGGGTTTTTGCGTGTTTAAAAATTGCATACATTTCACTGGTGCCCAAGATGTTATATATAACGCGTGCTGTTTTTTCTTCGTGCAATATTGGTTTATATACAACTAGATTAACGCAATGACACACTAATAAAGTGTATATACCGGTGATTACAGTCAATATTTAGCCATCACGGTATTCAACTACCTTGGATGTTTTCTGTAATTTATGTGTTGCCAAACAAACAATAATACGGTGTGAATATGTAATACAACACTAATAGTTTCTAGCTCTGAGCGATAAAGCAAATGCTAAAATGTAAAACACGTTTAACGATCATTCTTATAATTTTGGTAAATTGTGAACACCTATGGAACGCCAGGACTGTCTTAAGGCCGCCAATTAAAATGGTATACAGATGATTTACTGTAATGTGTAGTCTGTTATATACAATATGTGGTGATTTCACCATGATACATTGTTCAAAACTCATTGTTTATAGAGAAATTGCTATTATATGTTGTTCGGAAGCAACAATATGTAAGTCCGTACGTGTAATATTTAGTTGATAATGTATGACAAATTGTTCAAAATCCATACTAATTTGTCAAAAATATATAATGTGTAGTTAAAACCTTTCAACATGTAGATAGAAACTGTAATAAGTAGATCAAGACTAGTAAATTGAAGATAAAAACAATATCATGTAGATGAAAACAGTAATACGTACTTAAAAGTTAATCATATGTAGTTGTAAACTAATTATATGTAGTTGAAATGTTATAATATATAGGCGAAAATTCATTATATAGAGTTGAAATGTCATTATATATAGGTGAAAATTCATTATATTGAGTTGAAATTTATAATTATAGGTGAAAATTTATTATATAGAGTTGAAAACTTATAATATGTAGGTGAAAATTTATTATATAGAGTTGAAAACTTATAATATGTAGGTGAAAATTTATTATATAGAGTTGAAAACTTATTACACGTAGATGGAGATCAATATGAAGTTAAAAAAGTACAATATATTGTTGAAATTCACTTGAAATAATTTGATCACAAATAACAAAAATATTAAATAGTTTTTGACGGCCATTTTAATTTGTTCCCGCTTAAACTTGTGTGATGACATTTCGTAGTATGCAAGTTCAGAGACCGTTTTTGTCTTTCGTGAGTTGCACTGGAGTCAGAAATGAAAACAACAAAATGATGGTTAATATTCTAAAGAACCTCAATATGGAACACTTTACAGAAAGTTTCATAAAAGAAAATATAACTCCAGATATAGTATGTCTTTTGTCAGCTCAGGAAATGCGACAAATTGGAATAACAAATAGAGCAAGTATGGTGAAACTTAGAAATGAATGTGTAAAATATGGCCCCAGAAAACCTCAAAAGGTTCATAATGGATGTGGCCCCGCAGAATTCCTAATACCTTCAAGTATTTTGAAACATCTTATTGAAGACGGTTTCACAGTTAGGGATATATCAAATCTCCTGTCTGTTTCAGAGAAAACAGTTTATAGAAGAATGCAAAAATTTGCTCTATCCAAAATCGATTTTAATGCAATAAATGACCACGAACTAGACCTTAATGTTGCAGAAATAATAAAAAACTTTCCATTTTGTGGAGAAAATCTGTTGGGACAAATGCTCAAACAAAAAGGGATTAGTGTACAAAGATGTAGGCTTAGAGAAAGCATGCATCGTCTGGATGAAAAGGGTATCGAAGAAAGGAAACGAGGCTGTCTGAAACGAAGAGTTTACGATGTCAAAGGACCTAACCATCTATGGCATATAGACACCAATCATAAATTGATACGGTGGCATATAATTATTGCTGGTGGTATTGATGGTTTCAGTCGCATGGTTACATTCCTCGAGTGCCTTGAAAATAATAAAGCTGAAACATTGCTCCGATGCTTTCTCGATGGCGTAAGAAAGTTTGGTCTTCCGCGACGAGTGAGGTCGGATAAAGGATTAGAAAATACAGCAATTGCAGATCATATGATACAACAAAGAGGTACAGGTAGGGGGAGTATGATAACTGGAAGAAGTGTACATAACCAAAGGATTGAACGGTTATGGAAAGATGTTTATACAGGCGTGTTGTGTTTTTACTATAATTTATTTTATCACATGGAAGAGGAGAGCATACTTGATCCCTTAAACGATTTTCATATTGCAGCGCTTCATTATACATTTATTCCAAGAATAAACCAGAAGCTGAAAATATGGCAAGAGGCATGGGCTGGTCACAGGATAAGAACAGTTAGAACGTCCCCTCGTTCACTCTGGATATCTGGACAGTTTCAAAACCCAATAGGAATTGATGACATAGTAGATACCCAGTGGTATGGCACAGAGGGTATTGTAGATTATACAGAAACTGGTGAGGAAAATCCAAGACCCATTATTAACTTTGACATAGCCAATGTTGTTAGTGAAGCGTGTAAGCAGAACCTTGATAGCGAAATATCATCAATGATCTCATCGAGTTTTGGAATAGATATTTATTCTAAAGCCCTTGATATCATTCAGCGACACCAAGCTGCTGATACAGCTGCTGACACATAATGCAGTAAGAGTGCAAATCTAAAATTCACCACTAAATATGTTTTAGAACTATTTTATTGTTAATGTAAAAATTATCAGATCCTAATTGTCTCAAATTTCTTGGGTATTTTAAAAAAAATTACAACTATACAAGAAAGAGTTGCAATCCGGGTTAAACAATTTCAATTTGTGAGATAGGCCAACTTATCTACTTTGACGATGGTATGTTACCATCGCCATCAGTATGAAGAAGTAAATTTATATTTCAAGATAGTTTGATCTAGTTGTTAGTCTGAACGATGTAAAGCATTGTTTTAGAGGGTAAGCATGTCAATAGTACTGAAAAGAAAGCATCCTTATATCTAATCACAAATCTGTTTACACTCCTATGTCAGGTTTATGCTGAAGCCTCTAAAAAGTAAAGCTCATATTGCAAACCTGCCTTTTATTGAAGCTTGTCGTAACTTAATCTGTTTACAAATACCTGTCATATACCTAAACCAAGGTTATTTACCGAGGTGTATTCTATGTAACTTTAGCTTTTACTTAAAAGTCTCCAATAAGATTATGTTATTTCCATGTTCATCCTTCGTATGCTGCTTATGATGCATCGCATTTTAGACATGACTAAGTTACGCCAGCACAAAGACTTAGTAAACAAGAACAAAGATTTATAAAGATCAATTAAGGTTTATTTATAGTGAACTGCGTTATAAAGCGATTAATTATAATTATTAATTACTGTCAATTAGACTTTATGAAACTGGATCCTAGATTATACTAGAATCTGTCCTTGGAAAGCCAGTGTGCACTAAAAGCTTTCCAGTATGTCCTGAAGCCAGGTTTATACTATAAACATAGCCGTTAATGATCCCAGTTACACTAGTCTTGAATATCGCCTGTATATATTCTTATTGAAGTTTGTTCTAAATAAAGATAGTTTATATTGAAACCGTTCTAAACTTGTGACAAAGCTGTTATAAAAGCAAAGACTATTAAGTAAAGGAAAGCTATGTCAAGTATAAACTTTATATACTAGTAACTTAGTACCATCCGCTTCTATATGCAGTTTTATCTCCATTGGCCTAACAATTTATAGGATTTTTAAGCAATTTTCCAGTTTTGTTCAACACAACTATGAGTCAAAGTCGCTCTTAATAACATTCAGCATCAAATAAATAAAAAAATGTCATTGTAACTAGGTCTATGAAAAATGATAAGCTTGTTAAGTGTACTGACAAAAAAACTCCTTCCACTCATGTTACAACACATCCTGATATAACGAAGGGATTGTCATACAATGGATGTATGCTTTCAGAGATTTATTTTTATTTTGATCCCTGCAGGTCACAATTATCTACTTTTTGAGGACTGATTAGTCTCTTCAACTGCTGTTTCCTAATGTTGATTCTCTGTGAAGTTTCTCTGAATCTATCAGATATACACACACCTTGCACTATTTCATAGCTTCAAACATTCTTTTATTTGAAACATTGAAAAAGAGCAACTAAACAGTGCTACTCCAATACTGCATAAGTGGCACCTGTATCACTTCCCTTGACTACAGATGGTCTTATTCTATTCATTTTTTTTACACAAAAATCTTATAATTAGCAAGCTTTGATACTGTCCGAAGTAAAACATTGTTACAATCAATGTATAATACAACTGCAGCATAGACACACCTAACACAAGACCTAGCTCACACTGCCTTTGTGCAAGTGTACTTACAAGAAACTGGTAAAGCAATATTAACTCTGTATTCAAGATTAATTAAATTATAAGCAGATTACAAGACCTGGTGACTTGTTTGTCCTATCAATGTGCTATATAGTGATGATTTTACATTTTTACCTTTAGTGTATATTTTGAATTGTTTTTGCTAAATTCTGTCATCTAGTTGTATCAAAGTCTGCCAGTTTTAGTTGTCATTTCTTCAATTTCTTTTACCAATGAAAATCAAATAAGATCAATATCAATAGTATGCAAGCTTTTCGTTGTTAAATCTTTTTAATATGAAAACATCAACCATGTTTTTCAAACGACAGTAATTTTTTTATTTTATCAACAACAAATTCATAAATTAATGACATAAAAAATTAAACTGCAATACTAACTGTAGAGCAATTCGATTCAAAACTTATTCAATACAAAGCAAAAATAGCAAAAATGAATTACTGCAGACTTAATTAAGTGAAGAGTACAAAAATTGATGACAATGTTACATATATTGATATATGCAGCTGAATTTTATTTGGGGGGGGGGGATTTCAGTTTAAAATCTACATAAAACATAAATGAATTTTAGGTCAATACTTCATCAAGTGAATTTCAGGTAATTTTTATTCACATGAACTTTGATGATTAGTTTTTGAAGCCAGTTCAAGTTAAATCAACAGAAAATGATTTACACCAATTGCACATGCATTTCAAATAGCCCGACAGATTAAAATTAACTTGACTTTATACCAACTAAAACTGTTTGAATATGATATCCCAATTGCCAATCCTGTAGTTCTAACAATTATTCCTTGTAGTTAGTTTAAAACACTTTTGTTTTACTTGACTTCAATCAATGATTGCCAGAGGTGATAATGTATTTCATTCAATTGAAACTGCTCAACTAGCAAATGTGCAACATTTTAAAGAAAGAAAAAAAAGTCTTCAATTAACTTCACTTCTTTTTTACAAGAGGAAATTCTAATGTTCTGATAATGCTTCTTGGGTAAGTTTCATGTTTTCAAGACATGTACACAGGCAGACAGAGCTATATATACATGTGTGTGCAGTTTCATCATAAGATGATATTTAAAAATGGTCATGAAATTCACTTAATTTTAAGCTTTAAAAAGAAAAAAGATCAAGATAATCGAACAAAGACAATTTCTAATGATTGTACATCAACCTTATAACCAGATACACAACACCACAAAAACTATTTGTGAGTAGAATTTACTTCTTAAAATTAAAATCATTTCTTGATAATTTGACAAAAAAACAAGAGGCCAATGGGTGTTAACACTCACCTAAGAGTATGTCCCATATTTGTTGTGGAAGTTCAATTAAAATCAAAATAAATTGTGTCACATTTTCCCCAATTTGTGCCCCGCTGCCAAGACAGTTGCAAATTAAATATTACTTATCCTACGAATGCTCTATCTGAAATACTTAAGGTGTAACAACAGTATATCTATAAATAGGTAAATTAGTACCAAAGTACAATGGTAATATTCTGGACAATTAACCATTTAGGCATTCTTTTGCATCTATGACCTCGACCTTTAAATCTATGACCTCCATCTATATCTGAAAATGACCATTATATCAATACCTATAATATTCCAATATACATTCCTATAAAAACATTTATAGTTTTCCAGATAATTAACCATTTAGGCATTCTTTTGCATCTGTGACCTTGACCTCTGAACCCATGACCTTCAGCTACATATCAAAATGAGTGTTGCATGAATACCTATAATGTTTCAATGTACATGCCTATAAAAATAAAATCTGAATTGAAATATGATCAAAAATAGCTAAAAAAAGTAGTAAAAACACAAAGGTCAAACAATAGGTCACGACATTGACTTTTGACCTTGACCCCATTTTGTAGGTCAATTCAAGAAAATGTCAAAAAGAGAAACCCCATATCATTATCTGTTCAAGTAGTTAAATTATACCTTTTTGAAGCTATTTTACAAAATTTTCGATATTGAACGCAAAAACGTGTAACCAATTATTCGTCTGAATTTCATGAAATGAACAATTTATAGACTTTAGACTCCAGAGAAGCCAAATATCACATCAGATTTTTTCTCCAATCATTGGTTTCTGAGAAGATTTTTTAAGGTTTTGGTACCTTAAGATCATTGTGACCTAGTTTTGGTAGTCATGGTAATGCAATGAACAATTCTGAATTGCACCAGCCCATACATGCTTCTTACCAAGTTTCATGAAATTTGGACCAGTAGTTTTAGAGGAGTTGATTAAAATATGAAAAGTTTACACATGACGGACGATGCACAACGAAGATAGATTGCAATAGCTCATCTGAGCCTTTGGCTCAGGTGAGCTAAAAATATTGTAAACGTATCAAACAATACTTATGTTTTCCAAACATCAAGCTGTTTATATTTGAAAACACTCATTGTAAACCATAGTAAGTGTTACAAAATGCATAGTCATAAACATTGAAAAGAACAGAATCCTGTGGAAGGTTGACAAGATTAGTAGGACGAGGTAATCTTAAACAATTAATGCAGGTATTAGCAGTTGGTAAGAATGAAGAGTCTACTTCATGGAAACTGATTGCAGGATGAAGTTTGAATCCAAGTATAGGTTCCTCATCTGTACCAGTTACAAAATACAAAATCTTCTCAAGTGTAAGATTATCTCTGCGTCCACCTAAAAATAGAAATCAAATATAGTACATTTTTGTATCTCATCTGTTCTCAATGTGAGATAGCAAGAAAGGTTTATTACTACTTTGGATTTTAAAATGAAGTTTGAATCATCACAATATCACAAAACACCAAATATCCAAACAAGAGGCCAAAATGGGCCTAAACAGTCACCCGAGAACATTCAGTAGTGTACCTCATGATTAAGAATTTTTCAGATTTTATTAATGTGACCTTGAATGTAGGTAAAAGTCAAACAGTTTGTACAGCTTAATTTCCTGATGGTATATATGAAGTTTCAAACCTCTAGGCCTATTGGTTCATAAAAAGATGTTGAGTTATACTATTTAAGGTCATTGTGTCCTTGAGTGTAGGTCAAGGCCAACTAATTTTGCATATTAATAATGGTTTTGGCCAAGGATCATCCTTGTCAAGTTTCAATACAAACAAAAAAGGTTTTTCTCTTTCTCATTAATTTATAGGTCTCCTCTACAATTTCCTCATTTTGGGCCCTACAATCTACATTTGTATAAGTTGTCTTAAGGATGCTACAACTAAAATACCTAATGTCTAGCTTATACCGGTAATTGTACATTAATTGGATTTTTAAATAATTCACTACAGTTTATCCATTTGGGGTCCCACAGTCAAGATAAGTGTATCAAAAACTACATGCCATAAGGATGCTAGAAATAGTATATCTAAGTCCTAGAACTTACACTTTTTAACAACAAAATGTTAAAAGATTTTCGCCATTTCCCCTTTGCAAGACCAAACTTCATTTGTAGCAGGAGTACCACCAAGCGGGGCAATATACAACCAACTATCTATAATGTGAGCAAGAAGTATAAGTAAGGAAATCCTCCAAGGACAAGTCATATATCTGCTAAGTTTCAAACACAGATTTTGCGGAATTATCTCTCGCCTGGCTTCGCATATGGACTTTTGACTTCAACACGAACTTGTAATCCCATGTGTTGTCTTATCACAAGGAATAAGTAGCAGAAGTTTGAGATCAATCAGACAAAAAGTGTGTCTTTAAATGCACAAAAACTGAATTTCTATCTACAGTAACTTTGACCTTGACCTTTGACCTAGTGATCTGATTTGCAATCCCATGTATTGTCTTGTCACAAGGAATAAGTTGACCAAGTTTGAGATCGATCGCACAAATGCACAGGAACCAAATTGTTAACAGACAGCTTCCCAGAGTCCTGCCTGCCCAGACAGACAGCGCCATAACATAATATGTTCCATCAAAATCTGAAGGCCCTACACCTAGACATCACTACTGCACAATATCATCAAATTTGGTCCAGAAGTTTTGGTTGGTTGGTTGGTTGAACAGGGACTAACAAATCACCAAAATCAGCTAAAAAACGCCGATTGGCAATTGAAATCGCCGGTTGAAAATCCGATCAATCGGATTTTTTTCACTTTTTTTATATATCTATAAAATAAAGAATTAGTTAACTTTATACAACCAAGTTGAATGGTGCTTAACGTCGCATCAGAAATTTTTCAGCTATTCGCGACAAGAACAATTTTATTAATCTCTAAGGATTAATCTTTGAACAATTTTGTGTATGCATGTGAAGTGCGAGTGTGTGTAGTTTGGTCTGCTTTGTACTAGAGCGCACTCAGGGCGACTTTAACATGCTAGCTCACAGAGTCAGTACGCCGCAGACAAGCGTACCACTCCCCCAGTAACATTATACTGATACCAGGTGAACCAGTAAAGGCCAATGGCAAGGAAAATTCACTTTCCCACATGTGGCCCGAGCGGGACTCGAACTCACAGCGGTGAGAGACCCTGGATTTGAAGACTAAGAAGTTTTGGAGTACAAGATTTAAATGTAAAGTTTACGCATGACAGAAGACCGACAGCGAGTGATCGCAATAGCCAATCTGGGCCTTTGGCTTAGGTGAGCTAATAATAAATGATAAACTGGGCAATGTACTGTTAAGTACAAAAATAAATTCATATATTATAAATTTTGTGTTTAAAAAATCAAACCAAAAGTGCATGCATAGTATATTAAATTGTTGTAAAAATAAAAACTAGAACAGGAAGACCATGTGGCCTTGGCCTCTAAAATGAATAATTTTAGCTCAATTTTGAAATAATGAAATCAATAGATGGTCTTCCATAGTTTTACTAATGGCATAGCTTATACAAACAAGATAATTTTGTGCAAGTTTGATAAAATTTTACCCATTACATTTCACTTATAGAATGTTTACAAATTGTTTGTATCATTTGTCCTTATGACCTATTTTTTAACCAAATGTGATCTATTTAAGAACATGATCTAGGTTTTGTCAAGAAGATCATTCTAGGCAAGTTTGAAGAAGATTGGGTTAGATAAATGACCTCCATGGTGTGATTAAGGGTTTTCCATGATTTAAGCTAGTGATCTATATACTGACAGAACATGACCAATATATAAATTCTGTATTTAGCAATGTTTTTCTATGATTTGACATTAAGCTTATGACTCAAATATTGGCCCAATATAACCCATAAAGGTACTTGATCTTGCTTTTGTCAAGAGGTTCATTTTGAGGAATTTAGAAGATTGAACTAAAATTGACTTTTATAATGCCAAGAAGGTATTTCAATGGTTTGACCCAGTGACCTATATATTTACCCAACACAACTGAAACACTATCTTTACCTAGTTTTTGTCAAGAGGATCACCCTGATCAAGTTTGATGAAATTTGGACTAAAAATGTGACCTCAAGAGTGTTCATGAGGTTTTACTATTTGACTTAGTTACCTAATTATTGACCCCACATGACCCATATACCAACTTGACCTTAGTTTTGTCAAGAGTATCATCCTGAGCAGCTTTGATGTAGATTGGATAAAAGTTGTGGCCTCTGGAGTGTTAATGAGCAAACATTGATCACTGCACGACAAAAAAAAAAAAAAAAAAAAAAATAAATAAATAAAAACTGATCCCAATAGCCTATTTGAGCACAAAGTGTTCAGGTGAGCTTAAACACTGAACAGCTATTAGAGATCATCATCAACACTTGGAACTGTTCTGCATCATCACCATCCTAATAGACATATTAAAAGTAAATTTGTCTCCAGCAATTCTCTTTGTGAGTTATATCTAAACAAATTTAACATCTTTTACACAAAATTGTTATAACATCACGAATTCTAGATTGCAATGTTATACAATATTCCACTAATATTGAAGTCATTTAAATAAAAAAATGTCCCATAAATATTCCATATCTCATATAATTACATAAAATGAAGGAGTCAGATGGATCATACCCTAAAGTACTTATTATCATCATAAATCCATGTATTTATACTTTTATAATTACCTGATGTATACATGTTGTGAATGTAATTAAAACTAGAATTGTCAGTGAAGCTGACTTATACCCCCCCCCATAGGTTTTGCCAGATAAAGGCCAAGATTTGACCTCCTGACCTTGACCTTTGACCTATGCAAATAAATTTGGTATGCGACACATCGTCTCATGTTGGCTTACATTTGTGCCAAGTTTGATAAAAATGCATCCATAGACATGGAAGATATGGAGCAGACAGATGAACTGACAAACAAACAGACAGACAGACAGACAGACAGGGTGATTCCTATATACCCCCCTAAACTTTGTTTACAGGAGGTATAATTTATCTTACTTGCTACTTCTCTCATATATCGCAGAAATGCAGCATATACTGCCTTTTCCCAGGTATTATTATTACTCCCATCTTCTGAGAACTGAGGATGTAAAAGTGAAGTTAGCATTCTGTATGTCATTGATACAGTATTGTTCTGAAAGATGTAGACAAAACTTGGAAGCTTCTTGCCTACCTGAAAATAAAATTATAACTTACCTGAAAATAACATAGAAATGCAATTAAAACATTAACACCTGTATGCTTTCAATCAATTTTTGCTTTCAGTTTATGAGGAGTAGATTTTAAGTAAAAATTGCATATGCACACATACACACAGGTAGAACATTAACAACTGTTTAAGTGTCCTTTGACCTTATAAGCTAAATCAATGCAAATAAGCAGATTTAATGTAGCAGATTCTAGTCTCTGAGCATAACGGTTAAAGTAAAAAGATTTAAAACCATTTTTAAATTTATTTAAGAAACAATCATTCTAACCTTTAGCAAAGTCTATGGATATGTCCAACTGCAAAAAGGTTCACAGCCATGTTGTAAGTTAAAGAACAGTGTTAAATGACCATTCTGAATTTTATGTAGGATCTTCCACCCTCAGACAAAATTTTAATACAGTTTTTGATTGATTTTCCAAAATTATAAAAATCTAAAATTCTAAACAGATTTCAAGTCTTTATGCATAGTGATTTATGAGAAGATTTTTAATACAGAGTGGATATCAAAAATCACACACACACACACACACACACACACACACACACACACACTCTGATGTGGCCTTTAAACCAGGTGAGATAAACAAGAGGCTCCTAAATCACTCACTTGGCTGTAATAACAATAACAACACTGTTTTCTGGGTGATATTTAAAAGATGCATAATATGATAATTAAGTAGCAGTGAATCCAGTGTCATATACTGAGCAATTAGACAGATCTTAACATCCTGATTATTTTTATAAAATAACTATAGATAGTATGATATTTATAAAACTTTTTGTCATGCTGATCATTTTTACAATCATTCTATTTATTTATCTCTAAAGATAATAGGCAAAAACTGAAAAAAATAAATAAATTACTGCAATTAGACCTTTCAGGGGCAATACATTGTAACTTCTTTGTAGGTTTTTCAATCATTACAAAACTTGATCCAATAGATCTTAGCATGCTGATTATTTTCCCCAGCTGGCTTTTTGCTACCTACTTTTCATTTTGAATTATCAAAATTCCATTTAAACAGGATCACCAGATTTAGGTGTAGTGGCAGAAATTTTAACCCCCTTGCAGTGCACTCAGGGCATTGTACAATTATGGGTTCTTTAACATATCATACATGCATCAGTTTATAAGGTCTGAGACACTACCAATTTTCAAGTCTTGGTCAGAAACGGCCAGAGTTCAGTGGTATGAGTAAAATAATGAATACTTACAGTATAAAGCAGTGCTTCAGATTGTCGGTGCGCCCGCGCCAATCCCGCATTATTTTAAAAATGGCGCATAACATTTTCTTCTAATGGGTCCACGTGGCGCATGGTTTTTCTTAGCCAAATTGATCGTTAATAATTTCTTCCCAAAACTACAGATTAGATTCCATGCGGTATTCCGATTTGACTTTCTGTTTTCGTTTTCTATCGGAAAATCTCTAGCATCTTTGTTTATCTCATAATCAGCATGTAGACAGGACTCCCGACAAGCCCCTTCTCTTCGCTCTATGCGTCGGTTATTAACATTAATATTCAAAGGGGGAGAACTCGTAATAAAACTTGTTATGACCTCGGACGTTGTCGTTCATATAATATGCTAGCGGCAACCATGGCTATGAGATGCAGACGACTCTATTCACATTTTTTAAAACAACACAAAGCGCAGAGAAGTAGATGCACATAAAATGAATCATCGAGTTGAAAGAGTTTAAAATATATCGTAAAGGTTAACAAAGTATAATTTAGCAGATGACAAGATCGCTTTTGGTGCATTATATGAAGATGTCAAGTGCCGACTTTCACTTTCAGTCACGTGGTCGTGGCATAACATTTAATTATGTGGCAAAACATGACCCACTATAACAAGAAATGACCCCTTGTTATTGGACCTGGTGGGCCCTTGTGGCCCACTATCTGTAAAAACAATCTGAAGCACTGTAAAGACCTAAAGAATCAAGACCAATCTGAAGCTTCTGAATGCACAGTGATGCTGTAGTATCCCCAAACAACTCTGATATAAGGTCAGGATCTAAAAACTTTGGCAGCTTTCCATTCTGAAGTATGCTTAGAGCTGAAATGAAAATACTATTAATGCAGTGCAACATTATGATGTTTAGAATTTCACATCAGCAGTTTTCCATCTACATTTACCAGTATTTACAAAAGAAACAGTTGATCCTTTATATGTATTTCATATCTATGTATTTTATCTGCCTTTAAATACAAAGAAAGTTCCTTATAAATATCTTTCACATAAAATATAAACAATATCATTCAGGCAGAACTGAAGGGGTCTCAAGGACAGATACATTAAATACAGTCATGTCCTGCATTAGGTTTCATAAGTACAGATCATAACTTGGACAGACTGCAAACCTAAACCAAATTAATCATCATGCATCTAATGTTGTACCTATAAGCCAAGTTTCATCAAAATTGGTCATATAACTTCTATTCCAGTGCAAAATCAGTAGAACATGACATTCCTATCTCCCTTGCTATTTCAATCAATGAGGTGTGATCTCAAAACAGCACAATTACATATCATAGGGAACAAGTGTATAAATTTTCATCACATTCCATTGATCATTTTTAAACTATGTTAAGTACAAAAATGGACAGAAAAATACAGAATAATAATAATAACAATAAAATTAAGAAGAAGAATGAAGGGTAAACCTATAAGTTACCCCAATATTTGTTGGATGTGAATAATGACATAAGCCGAAAATGACAATCACATAACTATGATATGTCTCAGACTTTCAAACAAGACAAAATTTAAGCCCAAAATTTATACTTTACCAAAAACTTTCCCAACCATCTCATAATCTGCAAACAGTAAATCACGAAGTCCCTCATCAAAATACTTTTCTTTTATTTCCAATAAGGCAAGTCTAAAAAACTCTTTTCTTGGGCCTCCAAAATCCTGTGCTGTCTTAAATAAATAACAAAGATCTATATACAGGCATGAGAAAACTAATTTGTACACTTGCATTACAAAACACATCATAAATACACCAAAATCAAACTAGATAATATCAACAATTTAAGATATTACATTATACATATGACTTCATAAATATGCAACAGAATAGAATTTTACATTTAAATATCACGTTTGTTTAATATTTTTTACCATTTAACAAATGTCAAATTTTTTCAGCAGTATTTCAGCTATACAGGAAGGGCACTTTTCAATTATATCCTTATTTAGGGAAGGGATGAGAGTGAATTTATTGCTTTTTGCTTGTACATGTTGTATTACCCGTTCTATTGTACTAGCCAACTGAAATAGTATAATGTAATATCGAAGAAATTTAAGACATTAATATCCTAGTCAGCCACATTATACAACACTGGGCACAGTGTCATTGATATATACCCTACAGGTCAAGCCTCAGACAACCTGAGAAAAGAAGCAGTATAGATCTAAAAAGTAACAAACTTAGGTTTGACATTATCAGGGCTCAAACCCATGACCTACCAAGCTTCTAAAGCAATTTTATTTTCAAATGAATTATTGTTATTTTTTATTATCCAACTAAAGAAAGTTGAAACAATAAACCTACATATTATCCAGGAATATAATAATAAAAAAAATAAAACTTTTGTTACCTCATTATAAAACTGAACCTCCAATGTTTTTCTCAAGTCTGTTATAGCACCAATTTCATCAAAAGCTGTATTAAGGATGTTGCTTCTGTTCACCAAAATAAAATTTGTCTCTCCTTCTTCAAATTCAGAAACATTCTCTATTTCCAATGCACGTCCTGTTACAATTTCCAATTGTAGTTTTCTCAAAATTTCCACCGGATTGGAAATATTGTGTGATACACAATAGTCAATGACACTCGAAACAGTTTCATTTACACCAATATTAGAAGAGAATACTGGTGCTGAACTAGATATTTCAGGAGATAAATTTGTACCATTTTGATGGTCTGTGACAGAGTCTACTGTTAACTCTGTCTCCAATTTTTCAGATGAGTTTTCATTGGAATCCTGAACAAACTGTTGTATATCAATATTGTCACCAGAATTTTCATTAATTCCTTCAGCATTCACAATATAAATTACAGTTTCATTGCCACTAGATATGTCTTGATCAATTACTTCACAAACTTTCAAATGATTTCGCAGATCCTGTACAGAAAATTCCAACTTGCAGCGATTACAAAGTGTCTTGTAATGACATTGTATATCTGGTTCAGCAGCAGATTCTATTGGTTTTGTTGACAAATTACTTTGCAGTGGACGAATATATATGGTGGCCTGAGGATTTGTATTTTTTTGCAGGTCTTTTGCTGACCAGGAACAATCAATAAGTTTTAATTCCTTACAGTTCTGTGTACTTCTCAACAATTCAAACCCACCTGCATCAGTCAACTGTGGAAACCCAATACATTCGCCAGTCTCTGTTACTTCACTTGACATCAGTTGCTCAAAAACTTCCTTTTGACTGTAATGTTTCTGTAGTCTTATTCGTTTCTTCCCAAGCCCTGCATTATTTAAAACTTCTTTTTCTGTAGAAGTAGGAACAACTTTTTGATTTTTGTACGCCAAACAAAAAAACTGTAACGTAAAACCCGATCTCGATCTTTTCGAAGTATCATGCCCTGTAGACTTCGATCTATTATTTCTTTTCCTACTAGAACTTGTTCCTGCGAATAAACGAGACCTTTCTAATGATATTTCTTGTGCTAAAGTATTACTCCTAGTAGATAGACCTAAATCGTCAGACGTATTGTGAACATCTCTACTTTCAGTTTCACTTTGAAGTTGTGTTTCAATTTTGATCGACTGCCTAAAACGATGCCGGTGTCCGATCGTCTCGATACCTAATCTAATTAAATCATTGTCGGTTAATGATTCAACTAATGGGGCGTCCACTCTCTCATTTTTAAATCTTACTGCGAGACTTGGCATGCCAATCTCCGATAAACATTTCTGTATTATTGGATCGAATCCCGCCATTTTCAACAGAGGACTTCCGAATTTGTAACTAGCAAAGACGCCAAAGTACTTCCGAATGAACACCACGACATATATTTTCACCTACATATTATGAGTTTCCTCCCAAGTGTAATAACTTTTCTACTACATATAATGCGTTTGTACCTACATATTTGAACTTTTCAACGAAATATAATAAGTTGACATCTACATGTTCTAACTTTTGAACTATATATAATGAGTTTTATCTACATACTATAACTATTCAACTCTATAAATTAAATTTTAACCTATATATTATAACATTTCAACTCAATATAATAAATTTTCACCTATATATTATAACATTTCAACTCTATAAATTAAATTTTAACCTATATATTATAACATTTCAACTCTATATAATGAATTTTCACCTATATATTATAACATTTCAACTCTATATAATAAATTTTCACCTATATATTATAACATTTCAACTCTATATAATAAATTTTCACCTATATATTATAACATTTCAACTCTATATAATAAATTTTCGCCTATATATTATAACATTTCAACTCAATATAATGAATTTTACCTATATATAATGACATTTCAACTCAATAAAATAAATTTTCACCTATATATATAACTTTTCAACTCAATATAATGAATTTTCACCTATATATTATAACATTTCAACTCAATATAATGAATTTTCACCTATATATTATTACATTTCAACTACATATAATTAGTTTACAACTACATATGATTAACTTTTAAGTACGTATTACTGTTTTCATCACATGATATTGTTTTTATCTTCAATTACTAGTCTTGATCTACTTATTACAGTTTCTATCTACATGTTGAAGGTTTTTAACTACACATTATATATTTTTGACAAATTAGCATGGATTTGAACAATTTGTCATACATTATCAACTAAATATTACACGTACGGACCTACATATTGTTGCTTCCGAACAACATATAATAGCAATTCTCTATAAACAATGAGTTTTGAACAATGTATCATGGTGAAATCACCACATATTGTATATAACAGACTACACTTACAGTAAATCATCTGTATACCATTTTAATTGGCGGCCTTAAGACAGTCCTGGCGTTCCATACCGATTCTTTGTCGTTTTGTAGTCAAACTACTTAAAAAGCGTACCCCAAAACACATTTTACAGCTATCCGACCTATTACCTACCTTTAAAAACGTAAGTTGTCGAACGTTTTGGAGTAAGCGATTGAAGTAATTTTTGGTTGATTTTAAGAATTTTGGCACGAAAACTTAAAGAAATCTGTTTTCTGATATTACCAGAATTATAAAAAACGTTGTAAACAGTGCATTTTAATTTCTTATGTGTTTTATCACGTAGAGTCGGTAAATGTAAATGTTGTATTACCGTACATACCATTTCATTGTTTGTAAGACAGTACATATTTAAAGCACGAAAGAGTAAAAAGCGAGGCGCTTTCCGCGGTAGTTGTCTACTGTGATGAGTAAGTGCACTGGTACAGAGCATACCGTGATCCGCAAGGCGGTTCCTGCAGGTTGGGGTCTTTCCATTGCAAACTGGTCTGGCCAATTCTTGTGGCTCGTCCAGGTTAGGCGGTTCCTCCCGGGCACGCAAGCTTTTTCTACGGGGGTCCGTAGCGTTCGCTCTGACCGCCGATCTTATAAAAAACGTGCACAAAGGTGGACTGTAGGGTTTATAGTAAGAATAAGTGAGGAAATGTGTAGTTTTGGGGTTGTTAACAGTAGCATTTTCTTGAGAAGTGCTACTGCAGAAATAAAGGCCATTCTTATGGCAAAGTATACACCAAGTCTATTTACTATTAAATAAAGCGTGGTTATATACATTCGGCTATACGTATACATACTAGTACAAAATACGGAATTTTTAATAAAAGGCCAATGGTGAAATCCAAATAAAAATATTTTTGTTCTCATAATAAAAACAAATCTATTGTATCTATTAAATGGCTAAAATATATAATACACGTATATGCTTCCATATCAATGATTATTTAAGCTAAGCTTATATGTACATGGGTTCAGTGATGATAGTTGTTTATGCCCGTCCAATAAATTAAAAGAAGATTAAAAGAATCTATTACTACTTGTGGTGCCAGATAGGGAAATCTCAACCCGAGTTCTAATATATTTGGTCCAGAACTCGGCAAGCCTCGTATTATATTAAAACGAGGGTTGAGATTTCCTTATCTGACACTACAAGTAGTGATTGATTCTATTTCTTCCACCAGAAAGTACAATATTCAATTTAAAATCAATTTCAACTTTCGGTACACCTCTGATTTTGTTGATAAAAGATTGCGGGAAAAACGGCGTGTAGGCTATCTTGCACAGGGGGGTACAAGATGGAGATATCTTGCACCTCTCTTTTTATGGATTTTTCTATCTGGGGTGCAAGAAAAATAAATAACATATTATAGCAGTGTTATTTTACAGTAGTAAAAGTTATAAAGGTAGAGCGTGTTCCCACTACAGGGACTTTGTACAACGAAGTAGGCTATTTGCAAAACAAATTGTTGACTCAGGGATATTGCAAGCCTAGGCTTATCAAGGCCCTCAAAAGTTTAATGGCCGTCATCACAGTATTGTTGATAAGTTTGATGTCTCGTGTCCAGGATTGCCCTGGATATATTTGACGTCTCATAGTTCGATGTTCCTTTCACACAATTTTGATTACACACGTGGTGGGTGTAGCTAGCTAAACAGGAGGTGCTTACCCTTCCGGAGCACTCGGCCTCACTTCCCTGGTGGAAGTTCACATGTCTAACCTAACTTGTCAGTTCCAAAGTTTTTACCGTTTGCTTCTGGATTGTGATTCGGACATGGATTAGTATGTTTGTTTTTGATTGTTTGATAAATAAATACTTAACATTTAAATTAGCAAGAGACCCAATAGGGCCTGTAATGCTAAACTATCTAAAAGTGAATGCTGGTCAATTTCATTTACAGCAACCAAATGCTGTCAGGAATGGTATCATACCTGTTATATTCCATAACATCTACTTTCTATATTTTACATTTGACCAAAATCAGTTCAAAACTGATATGCAATAACTACTGTTTCATTTTTGCTTTTTTACAGTTATAGCGGCCATCTTGGATGCGAGGCGGAGTCGCCTTGTGCAAACTTTAGACTATCGGTACAACCACCTTGGGACCTTCCACACTAAATTTGACTTCGATTGACCTTATGGTTTCAAAAAAGATTTTCAAAGAATTGGCTAATTATTATACACCATTTGCATAATTTGTAAAAATTGAGTCAACGAAAAATGTCTTGTAAAAACCCGTTATATATATTAAATGTCCCGCTATCTTCTTTCTACGTTTCAAATTTGAACAAAATCGGTTGAAAAATTAAAATTGAATTCACAATGGCTACTTTTACATTTTTGCTATTTATGGTAATGTCATATACCATTTTTTGAATGTATTTTATGATTAAATTTAAAAAATGGCAACATACTAACCATCCATTTTATTTATTCAGTGGATCAACATTCCCCTAAACGGATCATCGGTAAAGTTTTAAGATTATATTATTATTAATGATGATAACAATAATTTCAGCAATATCTAATATGATGAATAGTTTACTTTAAATAGGACAAAAGAGTAGTGTCATACAACAGTAAGGTCGTTAGAACCTGTGTAACTCTAAGATTGACAACATTTTTCACATATCGACAAAGAAAGGATGGATATTGGAACGCCACAGACACGATCGACCTCACCAACCTGTTATTGATAACATATTCTATCCAAGCGCCGTTTTTGAATTTTCTGAATTGATTAATAAAAAAAATGTAATACACATGTATTAAAAAGTTTTGAATATTTTTTATAATCGTTGATAATATTTTATAAATGTTTAATTATTTCATTAAGAAAATCCTGAAAAAATATATACAACATTTAATGATAACCGTAACAAGTCTCTTGTATGTATATTTTATGAAATTCAACACAATAATCACATGTAAATTATTTCAACGTAAGAAGTTTAAAAATGCGGTGTTAGTTTGTGGTTTTGTTATTACACTTTAAGATGCGAACACGACGCGATTCCGATATCGATCAGCAGTACGACGACACTATCACGGCAATCCGCGACATTTTTAAGTTTTTTTCCGACACAACAGTTATAAAACTTGGTATTTGTTGTCGGTGACCTTGTTCGATCTGTGATTGGTCACTTGTCATCCTGGTCAAGATAAACACAGGAGTTCTCTTGTCTAGAAATGATTATAAGATACCATCTGTGTGTAAAAAACAAGATTTTCTGACATTTACGTCACCTTAATCGTGTAATTGTCAAGGGATATCACGTGACCAGTCAAGCGGAACACACTGAACATGTGCAAACATTTCCGGAAACATGACACATTTGTGCCTCTTTCTTTGAAGATCTTGGGGAATAAAGTTCAAAATAAAAAACAAAATGGTGTGGGTTGGAGCCATGAAATTATGTCCGCAATGAAATAAACACGGCTCATAAAGTACTTTGATTATCAGAACACAGACATGACGGTATTTTGTTTGACCAATCGTCGTGCTGACACCTACTGGCCAGGTATTTGATAGGTGAGTGACGTTTGATGGGGGATTGACAAGTCTATAACTCTATAGTGAAGACAACAATACGGTTTACTTTTTACAGAGCCGATATGTCCAACACATAGTTTTATCTATAACGGAGCATACCACATAAATCATTTATATAAGTGCATCCATTTTGTCCTTGGAAACACAACGGCTTGACTGAAAAAAGTGAGAAAACTTTATACAACGTTAATGAAGATGAAATCCACGTGTAAAAACGCCATATTTCAGTTACAGTTAGTTTTATTGATTGCATTCTGGGATTTAATTTCTGGATTTCCGTCTGGTGCCCCTGGTAATTCGTGTTTAGATCCTGCTCCGTATCACTTCAGAAGGCTCAATGCAACACATACGGGATTTTACTACCCTCAGCCAATGGCGTCTAATCCATATACACTGACAACATCCAGTTCTCGATATGTAAACGGAATGATGTTAAGAGGTACGTAAAATAACGTCAAACTCTCGTTCTGTTCTCGTTAGTTAAACATATACGTAAAATAACGTCAGTATTGGTAAGTATACAGGTACGTATGATGACGTCAATTCTCGACCTGTTCTCGATATGTAAACGGGATGATGCTGAGGTAAGTAAAATAATGTCAAACTCGATATGTAAACAGTTACGTAAAATGACGTCGAAGTCTCGTTCAGTTCTCGATATATAAACAGGTACGTAAAATGACGTCGAAGTCTCGTTCCGTTCTCGATATATAAACAGGTACTTAAAATGACGTCGAAGTCTCGTTCTGTTTACGCTAACGTCAAGTTCTCAAACAGTTCTCATTAATTTCAAGGTCTTTTCTAATTGATTAAAGCATTGTATGTGATGATGGTGGAAATTGGATACTCGGGAGAAAACCTCCGACCTTCTACAAGAAGTATAAAGTCTAAATACTAAATATATATACTAGTACCTTGGTATTATTAATATCCGTGATGTCACCATTTCTTTGATTTAGTGAACAGTCCGACCAACAAATATATGAATCCACGAAATCGTGCAAAATACAAACCCATCTAACACAGTAACCACATACCCCAAGTTTACCACCCAACGTTATGATTGTTTTTCTTAGAAAACAACGAAAAGTCAACGCCACTAAATGTAATTGGTGACATCGCTTCGGACGAAAACTAAAAAAAGCTCCCGATCATACAGTATTAAATTCTAAGCCATCTATATCAGCTTAACCGTGCTTGTCCACTTTAGGGGTTTTTAATGAGTGATATCTATGTACAAGCCTGATATCAGTATAATGTGACTGGGGTGTGGTACACTTGTCTGCGGCGTATTGACTCTGTGAGCTAGCACGTTAAAATCGCACTGAGTGTGCGCTAGTACAAGGCAGACCATACAACACACTCGCACTTCACATGCATACACAAAATTGTTTATAGATTAATCCATAGAGATTAATTAAAATAGATCTCGTCGCGAATAGCTGAAAAATGCTGATGCGGCGTTAGGCAACATTCAACCAACCAATCAATGTACAAGCACTATATTAATCTTGTCTCGATTTGTTTCGACTTTTCTCGATTTGTCTCGTCTTGTCTGGACTTGTCTTGTATCGTCTTATTGTTTTTTGTTGTGTCATGTTCTTATTTCCGATGTACTCACTGTATTAATGTATTATACCACTAAGTTTGAGCATTAAATGTGCATTTTGATTCTGTTACTTTGGTTTTGTTCTGTTGCTTTGGGACTTTTGTTTGTTCATGGACTGGTAGACTAGTATATAATATGTAATATGTATATAATATTATATGTAATATTTAGTATACATATGTTTATCTGTTAAAACTTTCATACATTATATCTCTAAAATAGAGGAAATAAATAAATGAATTGAATTGAATTGATAGACTAGTATATTTTTTACTCTTGGTCTACAAATGATGTACACCAAAAATAAAGCTAGCTAGCACATTCCTCCCACGTCCCACCCCCATTAGGTCTGATCATTTACATTATTGCACATCAAAACTGAACTTTTTTGCTGGGTTGATACATTCTGTACATGATATCTAATGTTCAGCTAGTGTATTCCTCTCATATTTTACATCGTTGTCAGGTTGTAACTTCCATTTTGTTGTGGTTTTTTCTGGATCCAGTAACAAGTGTCGTCCATGTTCTGACATCTCTTTACTCCATGTTATACATGTTATGCATGTACATTTGCAGGTGTAACAAAACTCATATTCTTTCAGTTTGTTATTCAGTTTTTTTTGTGTCTGTTTTTTTTTTTTTTCAAATTAGTTACACTGCTCATTAGTTGAACTAACACATTCCTTCTACATACTGTACAACCGCTGACACCGGTCAGACTTTTTGATGTTTCTGGAGTTACAAGTTTGTACACGATTAGTGTAGCTAGCACATTGCTCCATATATCATCAGTCATTGGTACAAATTGTGTATATTAGTTTAGAGACATTGTAATAGTATTTCTTCCACAAACTACATATCTGTTAGGTCTATTCACCACTGTTTACTTTGGCATTTGCCTTTTTAAAAAAATGCATATAATGATAAGATATAAAAACATGGTTTATGACAACATGGTGGAGGTTTTTTGTTGTTGTTTCTAGGTTTTCACAAACTAATATGGAGTTATAAGCCTAGAATACACTCTTCTCCGTCCCCCGTTATACAGTGTTACGCCACCCCATATTCAACGTTCTAGATTACAATCCCCTTTTTCCTCCCTTCGTATTTCATGCCAATAATGGAACACCTCCTACGAATTGGAGAATAAGTTATAAAATAAAATTTATAAAATAAAGTACATGTTCCTGTCTCCGAGAGGCCCCCCAGTTATAGACCACCCCCTTCTTCCCACACGCCAGACTATCCATTCCATGGGTTCTCCGTCTGCATTTATTGCACATGCAGAACTTATATTTTTATTGTTATATTATAATATACGACCTAGTCGACTCCCCCAGTACTCCCGGAGGGATACCATACTGTAATTATTACACTGATAAAACAGAATATGTTTTGTACATACCTGGAGTGATTGACAAGTAGCCCAAGGTGAAAGTTATCACCTGTACATGTGACACAATTACACAGGTAATAATATATAAATACAGGTGTATCACGGTAATTGTGCAATACAGGTAAAATCTGTAATTGATACACCTGTAACATGCACATTATATAAATTATTATATGTGTGCATTATCAAAAATAATTTCGTAACTCTTGAAAATATATAGAAATTATATACGACTCTGCCACTTCTTGGTTAAGTTTTGCATAAATAAACAAAACTTTCTAGGAACAATATTACGTTTACAACAGTACTTGACACACTACCATATTTTGTCTAAGTTGTTATCTCTTGTTAATTCATAAATTGTCTAAATAAGCAGATAATTTTTGTCTGTTTAACCATATTTACTATCACTAAAACCTGTTTGTTTGTTGTTGTCGTGTTTTTTTTAAATTGTACATAGCCAAATATACAAAAGTTCGCATTTTTTTCTAGTAGCATCATTTTGACCATTACCAAGAATAAGTATTTATTGGTCAGCTACAAACGTAAAACACAACCAGAACTTGTTAACATCCGGTTCCGGTCACGTTGTAGCTCACTCTTCTAGCTACCGTTTGTAAAGGTAATGGACGTTTGATTTTATTTAAAGTCCAAACTTTAGTATTGATATTGTACATGTATAGACAGTTATTTTATATACTCTTACATATATATAATGTATCAATCAAAAACAAACAAACTAATCCATGTCAGAATCACAATCCAGAAGCAAAGTAAAAAATTTGGAACTGACAGGTTAGGTTAGACACGTGAACTTCCACCAGGGAAGCGAGGCCGGTTGCTCCGGAAGGGTAGCACCTCCTGTTTAGCTAGCTACACCCGCCACGTGTGTAATCAAAATTGATATTAACATTATCATATTAAATTTTGATATACATTTAATTTCATAAGGTTATTTTTTATACCTGTACAATGGTTCTAAGTTATTTCATTTTCACGGGTTGTTTTTCAACATTGATTTAGAAGAACTGTGTTTTTATATTTTGTATTAATTATTCATAATTTTCTCTCCACAGTTACGCTTCAAGCGCCCCCTGGTGAGAACTTCAGAGGATTTTTCATTCATGCGTTACCGGATAATCAGCGATTGGATGCGCCTGACAGACCAACATACGGGACCTTTGTACCGGCACAAAATTCTCAAAATTCCCAGCCAGGAGTTGTCGTTCCTTAGTTGGAATGGTCGGGGAATACACATACAAATAATGACAACAAACGGAAGTAACGGTAGACTGGATCCCTCCACTAGACTGTAATCTGGGGTCCCGTACAATTTGTGTAAGATGATTTTGTTTTTACTATTGATAGATTTTACGTTGTTTAGAATCAAATTTTGCAGTGGGGACCGCGATTTAACCTTCAGCTCGCGTTTAAAACCATCATGAACAATAGAAAAGCAAGATCAGCTATAACCACATCTACTATCTGATCTTCGCTTTGACTGGAGATGTTCGTCTTGTCTGTCGCTATCGAATCTTTAATAACTTGAGCATATTGTATTGAAAGCGATACCCCCCTCCAACCTGATAAGCCAAGTAGTATTGTAAACACAGTCTGAACATACAGGGTTCTTTGGCCTTTGGTCCATTTAGAAAAACTATCAAATATTTGGTCTGGATTTATGATCAGACTGGTTGTTGGGTTTACAATGTTCCATTTTTAATCAAAAGCAAACATACCATGTCAAAATCACAATCTCAAAGCAAAGGAAAGACTGGCAAATTGATTAAACACGTAAACATCCACCAGGGAAGTGAGCCCAGGTGCTCCGAAACGGTAAGCACTCCCTATTTAGCTAGCTAAACCCGCCACATATAAATTGAGACGGATGCGCCGGAAAGGTAAGTGCATCCTGTTTAGCTAGCTACATCCGCCACATGTGAATTGAAACATGGTGCTCCGGAAGGGTGAACACCTCCTGATTAAGCTAGCTAAACCTGCCACATGTGAATTGAGACGGGTGCTCCGGAAAGTCAAGCACCTCCTATTTAGCTATCGACACCCGCCAGATATGAATTGAGACAGAGTGCCCCGGAAGGGTGAGTATCTCCTGTTTAGCTAGCTACACCCGCCAACCTACTATAGCTATCAAGGAACTTGTCTTGTATAGTATTTTCTTCACATGACAGTCACGTGACAGTCGCCCGGGACCATTCTTGTCCATGTGACTTCTGGTATTTCCAACAATCATTCATAATAAGAAGTATATGATTTCTCACAGAATAAAAAATAAACTGTCCAGTAGTGACCAACCGCCCACGCACCCGTCAAATACTGCGGTGTCATCGCCTACACGATAAATGTCACACAGAAATGCAAAGATCAACATGATAGCCGTATAAACAATACTAAAATATGCTGACACAGCACAAGTTGACATTGTGATTGTTATTGTTTGTTATTGATCTATGGTTGTTGTGTGTACGAAACAAAGTCACAATGATTGATAAATTGAGTGAGTGATTGGTTGATTGATCGATTTGTTAGGTGATTGAAAGTCCCATGCAATAACAATTCATTTATACCGGGACGTCACCAGCATATTTAATAAGTGGAGTCTTGTCAGCTTTCATTTTTACAATACGTTTAGGAAAAGGTGCAGTTAAGTTGATTGTGTTTTTAAATTAATCCATGTGAACGTCCTTGCAATAATGATTCATTTTATCGAGGACGTACCACCATGTACACAGCCAAATTTTGTTCAAGTGAAATGAGATTCACGTGATTTTCACATGAGTTCAGTTCGCGTTAATTAAGAAATAACTTTGATTTTTTTTGGTTTATTATTTTTAACCCTAAAAACCGGGAATTAAATTATTTTTCACGTGAACAAAATTTGACTGTGTAGGTGAGTATTATTCATCTTTCCTTTCCAATATGCTTAGGGGTGATGTGCTCATAACGGATTTTTTTCTTTCATTCAAATGACACTTTCTGGGTTAAAATTAGATTTACATGGACATCGACGCCATGTTTGTAAAATCTAACTTTATTATTATTCAACAACGTTCTACATTAAAATGGTATGGTCGTCCTGTTTTCGTTTGTACACAATTTATAAACAAGAAAACATTTTTTTCATTCTAAACTTCCAGCGTGAACATTTTAAACTTTCATTATTAAATCTCAAGTATTTTGCGAATGGACAGTTATTATCTACTTTTAAGTCCGAGTTGGTCAGATCCAGTCTGGGTTCGATCTTCCACATAAGTAGCGAACACTCTAACCACAGAGCTACCGTAGTTGTTGTTAACCAAACACAGCGGAATAATTGTAAAATTATCCATATTGGATAACTCCCAGGAAAATGTGTAAAACTAACTCATGTTAATGTATGTGCAATTCCTATCAATGTTGTGCTTTGAGGATTAGGAGACAAAACAATTAATGCGGAAAAGTGTCTGGACGGACGGAAATTCAATTTAATACCACTCTTTCTTCGAAAGGCGGTGATGAAACATCATCAACATCATCATCATCATCATCGTCATCATCATCATCTCATCATCACCATCATCATCACCATCATCATCATCATCATCATCATCAATATTATTATTATTATTATTATATTTACAGAGCTACCGTGGTAAAGGAGTATGCTAATACTGGGTCGATGTAAGATCACCAACTGTACAACCCTCAGGATATCCAGGTCAGTATTAAATGGGCGTCATCACAATGTTTATGACAAGTATGGTGTATCTGTATCCACAATTACAACGCAGGGAGGGATATATCTGGACCCAGTTGTTCGAAGATTGATTCGTTTAATCATTGATTAACAAAAATTAAAAAAAAATCAATTAAATTCAAAATGAAATTATAAAATTTATAGTTTATAATGATATGTTTAAGTTTGGTGGAATCTTCTTTACTTTCAACATTTTAACATTTATTTCACAACAGGTCTGAAATTATGCGAAAATCGTAGTTTGGCTAGTCAATTGATTTAACTAATCAAGCCTTGAACAACTGGCTCTTGACGTCAACTAATCAAGCCTTGAACAACTGGCTCTTGGCGTCAACTAATCAAGCCTTGAACAACTGGCTCTTGGCGTCAACTAATCAAGCCTTGAACAACTGGCTCTTGGCGTCAACTAATCAAGCCTTGAACAACTGGCTCTTGACGTCAACTAATCAAGCCTTAAACAACTGGCTCTTGACGTCAACTAATCAAGCCTTGAACAACTGGCTCTTGACGTCAACTAATCAAGCCTTGAACAACTGGCTCTTGACGTCAACTAATCAAGCCTTGAACAACTGGCTCTGACGTCAACTAATCAAGCCTTGAACCAATTGGCTCTTGACGTCAACTAATCAAGCCTTGAACAACTGGCTCTTGACGTCAACTAATCAAGCCTTGAACAACTGGCTCTTGACGTCAACTAATCAAGCCTTGAACAACTGGCTCTTGACGTCAACTAATCAAGCCTTGAACAACTGGCTCTTGACGTCAAATAATCAAGACTTAAACAACTGGCTCTTGGCGTCAACTAATCAAGCCTTCAACAACAACTGGCTCTTGACGTCAACTAATCAAGCCTTAAACAACTGGCTCTTGACGTCAACTAATCAAGCCTTGAACAACTGGCTCTTGACGTCAACTAATCAAGCCTTGAACAACTGGCTCTTGACGTCAACTAATCAAGCCTTGAACAACTGGCTCTTGACGTCAACTAATCAAGCCTTAAACAACTGGCTCTTGACGTCAACTAATCAAGCCTTGAACAACTGGCTCTTGACGTCAACTAATCAAGCCTTAAACAACTGGCTCTTGACGTCAACTAATCAAGCCTTGAACAACTGGCTCTTGACGTCAACTAATCAAGCCTTGAACAACTGGCTCTTGACGTCAACTAATCAAGCCTTGAACAATTGGCTCTTGACGTCAACTAATCAAGCCTTGAACAACTGGCTCTTGACGTCAACTAATCAAGCCTTGAACAACTGGCTCTTGACGTCAACTAATCAAGCCTTAAACAACTGGCTCTTGACGTCAACTAATCAAGCCTTAAACAAACTGGCTCTTGACGTCAACTAATCAAGCCTTAAACAACTGGCTCTTGACGTCAACTAATCAAGCCTTAAACAACTGGCTCTGACGTCAACTAATCAAGCCTTAAACAACTGGCTCTTGACGTCAACTAATCAAGCCTTAAACAACTGGCTCTTGGCGTCAACTAATCAAGCCTTGAACAACTGGCTCTTGACGTCAACTAATCAAGCCTTAAACAACTGGCTCTTGACGTCAAATAATCAAGCCTTGAACAACTGGCTCTTGGCGTCAACTAATCAAGCCTTGAACAACTGGCTCTTGACGTCAAATAATCAAGCCTTGAACAACTGGCTCTTGGCGTCAACTAATCAAGCCTTGAACAACTGGCTCTTGACGTCAACTAATCAAGCCTTGAACAACTGGCTCTTGACGTCAAATAATCAAGCCTTGAACAACTGGCTCTTGGCGTCAACTAATCAAGCCTTCAACAACAACTGGCTCTTGACGTCAACTAATCAAGCCTTGAACAATTGGCTCTTGACGTCAACTAATCAAGCCTTGAACAACTGGCTCTTGACGTCAACTAATCAAGCCTTAAACAACTGGCTCTTGACGTCAACTAATCAAGCCTTGAACAACTGGCTCTTGACGTCAACTAATCAAGCCTTAAACAACTGGCTCTTGACGTCAACTAATCAAGCCTTCAACAACAACTGGCTCTTGACGTCAACTAATCAAGCCTTGAACAATTGGCTCTTGACGTCAACTAATCAAGCCTTGAACAACTGGCTCTTGACGTCAACTAATCAAGCCTTGAACAACTGGCTCTTGACGTCAACTAATCAAGCCTTGAACAACTGGCTCTTGACGTCAACTAATCAAGCCTTGAACAATTGGCTCTTGACGTCAACTAATCAAGCTTGAACAACTGGCTCTTGACGTCAACTAATCAAGCCTTAAACAACTGGCTCTTGACGTCAACTAATCAAGCCTTGAACAACTGACTCTTGACGTCAACTAATCAAGCCTTAAACAACTGGCTCTTGACGTCAACTAATCAAGCCTTGAACAACTGGCTCTTGACGTCAACTAATCAAGCCTTAAACAACTGGCTCTTGACGTCAACTAATCAAGCCTTAAACAACTGGCTCTTGACGTCAAATTTTCCTTTTATTCTTAATTTTGATTATTCAGTCAAGATTACTCCACTTATTATCGATGTTATCAATTCTAAAATGGTAGAGGTAACCGAAATACCAATTGGAAACACTTTCCATGGACAAGCGAACTGTAAATCACATCCACTTGTATATAGTCTCCTACTTTATTAATGCGCTGGTTTGGAGATCATATAAAATCTTATTCGTTGCTAAGGTGACAATTTGAAAGTTTTTTATTAAGACAAAATGTTGAAAATACAACTCCTAAAATACCCATTCATAAATATGTCCGTTGATTTCAAATTATCTTCAAGTCAGATAATCACCAGTATCACTAGATGGCGTTATACTGATGTACATAATACTAATGATCTCCCTTTGTTGTAACTCTTTATTTTGTGGAGTAGAAGTAGATGACGTTGGGTGCACTTGTTGTTTTCGAAACATTATTTCCTTCAGCTGATATTTTGTGGTTTATTTGACCCTACAGAATTATCGAATTATATGTTCGTTCACCTGGTATAACCGCGTCGATGTGATACAGGTGTTCCAATAAGCCATTGTTCCCACCATGACGTCACTCCAGTGACCATTTCCATCCCATGTAACTGAAATTGCGCACTTGAAATCAGTTACAAAGCTGTTTGTTTTTAAACATAGAATTTGAATGGCAATAACCGATTGTGTGTTGTGTGTTTGTATTTAATTTAGGTAATGATTTGCTAAGGTTCGTCAGTTACGGATGTTTCATCTTTCTTATATGGTCCACTTCCTTGTGAACCACAATCAGACTTATGACTTACACAAAACAATAAACAGCAATTGTGATAAATCGTTTCTGTTATAATCAGGTCATTTATACCGGCGCCTAGACACACAAAACGTCAAACAGTTAATTTGTCACAATAACCACGGAAATATTTATTTATTTATTTATTTATTTATTTATTTATTTATTTATTTATTTATTTATTTATTTTGTCTAAATAAATGTTTGTGTTTGGGGTTGTGGTATGTGACATGGAAGATATGGATTTTTTGGAATTCTGATTTGAACACAGATTCGGTGTTGTGTTTGGGGGTGTCATTTAGACATGGATTGGTATTTTTGTGTTTGGGGTTGTGGTTTGGACATGGATTGGTATGTTTGTTTTTTGGGATTGGGATTTGAACATGGATTGGTATGTTTGTTTTTGGGGATTGGGATTTGAACATGGATTGGTATGTTTGTTTTTGGGGATTGGGATTTGAACATGGATTGGTATGTTTGTTTTTGGGGATTGGGATTTGAACATGGATTCGTTAATTTTAGTTATACGATGTTTTGGTTTTACTTTTCAGACCGGAGGGATATTCTATGTCAGCTTTACGTGCAGCCTTATAATGTAGCATTACAAGAAAGAGTCCTTGACTTATTACGACGCATGCGTATGAGAAGAATGTTGCAACGTCAAAATGGCAGACGTGTGTTGCAAAGACGAAGAACATTTGGGTTTCCAAGAAGCCTTACTGAACCACTGAGATTGCGCGGACTACCAAGATCTTTGGACACACTTCCGGTGGTTTGAGGACTGTGAATTATAAAGTTTTGTTACATTGTATCATGGTTTGACCATGTTGACCGTGTTCAAATTATGATTTGAAATATTTATCATCATTTTCGATGGTATAAGCTATTTCATTTCAATTTTCGAAGATATAAGCGACATTTTAAAACAGGAAGTGTGTTCTATTGGTTGATAAAGTAAAAAATAAATCTGAAAACTGAAACTTAAATACAGAAAAATAAAACTAAAAATTAAATCTTAGGTTGTAAGTTTAATCAGCGAATTTTTTATGTTTCCATGACAACATATTGTAAAACTGTTCGGAACACCTCTGGATGTAGATCATCAAAATGGGGGATATCAGGATAGGGTCTGTTTATAATTGTAAACACGACGTCATTTAATTTTAAAAAGTGTTTGTGTTTATTTGTTTATTTATTACACGGCTTATGTATCTAAGTGTGTGTTAATATATATATAGGTTTAACCGAAAAGTCAGGATGCCCAAATTTAACAAAGCTAATAACTTTCGTAATGTTTTGAGCTTGTGCCAGATTGGTATCTCATCTTGAGACTCTCGTTATCTATAACTAGAAAGCATGAAGCTTTATTGCTTCTGCTGCGTTCTATCTCTTGCCAGCATTTTAGCCACTAGCTATCCTATCTTGGCCACTGGGCAGTCGAGCTTCAACTCCTGTACTTAGTCCGACTAACCAGCCCACTAAACCCCCATTTTAATTTTTTGACTTTTTGGAGGTTTGTTCCATGTTGTCAACAAGAGCGAGGTAAGGAAATAATGGAAATTATCGACGCGTGTTTTCGTTTCTGCCGTTTTCGTCAGAAATTTCAAGAATTCAATAATAGAAGCTGTCAGACCACAAACCTCCAAAAAAGTCAAAAAATTAAAATGGGGGTTTAGTGGTCTGATTAGTCGGACTATCCTGTACTATGCTTACAGATGGAAAGCAATTAGATTTAGCAGATGTAATTTTTGACGCACATCAATGACTTGAGCGACTATCGCCTCCTTTTAAACGATTCCGAAAAAGAACTGCATTTAATGGGCCGCCAAACGTTTGGGTTAGAACTGTATATTAAGAAAGATTGCATCTGCTCTTTAACGAGATAAGTAAACCCTTGTAGACGTATTTTGGTCCACAAAAAGACCACTATATAGTGAAACAGATGTTGCCATCGACAACTGGACATGGTTTTTGTGGAATTGATTGGAGCATTGGTGTTTTGTTCTTAAGTCAAGATTGTTCCACTTATAAGGAGACAGCTGCAGTAAGTTCTACAGTTGTGACGGAATCCCGAATGTCCGATAAAAAAAACCCAATTAATTAATCGCCTCACATTATAACATAAATGCGTGAGAATAAAACCTAAGCCGTGATAGTTGCTGCGATTTATTAGCTTCTTATTTCCGCGACGTAGCCTTGTAGTATTTTCGCATTTACCGGGATTACTAGAGTTGGTCTCCCAGTCATGACAAATTCCCTTCACTTATATCGAGACGTCGCCAGCTATAGACAAAAGTGCAGAGATTTTGCCGGTGCGTTGTGCTGATGGCATTATACAGCATATATAGTGCCACGCCTACCGTGACACGGGACTGTGGCTCGTTTAAGTTCCCATCCGAAAAAACGTGACTTTCATTTCGTAATGTCGAGTCCTTGGCGCAAGAACAGTCACTTTCCACTCGGATTCGAACCCACGACCTCCTACTCACAGCACTCTACAAACTGAGCCACCGCAGTGGCTGTTTGCCAGACAAAAAAGCGACGCAATAATCTCATTCTAACTCAATAAGTTTGCCATTATTGATTTAATTTTGTAGATAATAATCGTTTTGTTTTCTCGTACTTGTTAACTCGTACCTTTATACTGACGTCGATTCTTATCGGAGAATCATTTCTTTTTGGTATAACGGACGGCCATCCTTGAACATGGTTTTCACTGATTACATAAACATGTCCTAATTTGACCTTGGCCTTCAGCATGTACTTATCTTATCTCGTGAAGACGACATGTTGGTGTACAGACGTTACCTCACCACACGACACTTCATCATGGACGTACCGGCCGTAATTGCTTGCTTTATTGCGGTTCTCATGGTAACAGATGGTTTCTTAGTAACAGATCAAAGTCACTCCCAGAATAGATTGTTTGACAGCAGATTTACCGGAAATGGAGAGAGTAAGTGATAAAATCAACAAACATACCAATCCATGTCTAAATCACACTCCAAAAACAAACATGCCAATCCATGTCTAAATCACACTCCAAAAACAAACATGCCAATCCATGTCTAAATCACAATCACAAAAACAAACATACCGATCCATGTCTAAATCACACTCCAAAAACAAACATGCCAATCCATGTCTAAATCAAACTCCAAAAACAAACATACCAATCCATGTCTAAACCACAATCACAAAAACAAACATACCAATCCATGTCTAAATCACAATCACAAAAACAAACATACCAATCCATGTCTAAACCACAATCACAAAAACAAACATACCAATCCATGTCTAAATCACAATCACAAAAACAAACATACCGATCCATGTCTAAACCACAATCACAAAAACAAACATGCCAATCCATGTCTAAATCACAAACCCAAAAAACAAACATACCAATCTATGTCTAAATCATAATCCCAAAAACAAACATACCAATCCATGTCTAAATCACAAACCCAAAAAACAAACATACCAATTCATGTCTAAACCACAATCACAAAAACAAACATACCAATCCATGTCTAAACCACAATCACAAAAACAAACATACCAATCCATTTCTAAACCACAAGCACAAAAACAAACATGCCAATCTATGTCTAAATCACAATCACAAAAATAAACATACCAATCCATGTCTAAACCACAAGCACAAAACAAACATACCAATCCATGTCTAAATCACAATCACAAAACAAACATACCAATCTATGTCTCAATCACAATCACAAAAACAAACATACCAATCTATGTCTAAATCACAATCACAAAAACAAACATACCAATCCATGTCTAAATTATAATCCCAAAAACAAACATACCAATCCATGTCTAAATCACAATCACAAAAACAAACATACCAATCCATGTCTAAATCACAATCACAAAACAAACATACCAATCTATGTCTCAATCACAATCACAAAAACAAACATACCAATCTATGTCTAAATCACAATCACAAAAACAAACATACCAATCCATGTCTAAATCACAATCACAAAAACAAACATACCAAACCATGTCTAAACCACAATCACAAAACAAACATGCCAATCTATGTCTAAATCACAATCACAAAAACAAACATACCAAACCATGTCTCAACCACAATCACAAAACAAACATACCAATCCATGTCTAAATCACAATCACAAAAACAAACATGCCAATCTATGTCTAAACCACAATCACAAAAACAAACATGCCAATCCATGTCTAAATCACAATCACAAAAACAAACATACCAATCTATGTCTAAATCACAATCACAAAAACAAACATCCCAATCCATGTCTAAATCACAATCACAAAAACAAACATACCAATCTATGTCTAAACCACAATCACAAAAACAAACATGCCAATCCATGTCTAAATCACAATTATAAAACAAACATACCAATCTATGTCTAAACCACAATCACAAAAACAAACATGCCAATCTATGTCTAAATCACAATCACAAAAACAAACATCCCAATCTATGTCTAAACCACAATTACAAAAACAAACATGCCAATCCATGTCTAAATCACAATCACAAAAACAAACATACCAATCTATGTCTAAATCACAATCCCAAAAACAAACATACCAAACCATGTCTAAATCACAATCCGAAAAACAAACATACCAATTCATGTCTAAACCACAATCACAAAAACAAACATACCAATCCATGTCTAAATCACAATCCCAAAAACAAACATACCAATCTATGTCTAAATCATAATCCCAAAAACAAACATGCCAATCCATGTCTAAATCACAATCACAAAAACAAACATACCAATCCATGTCTAAATCACAATCCGAAAAAACAAACATGCCAATCTATGTCTAAATCACAATCACAAAAACAAACATGCCAATCTATGTCTAAATCACAATCACAAAAACAAACATGCCAATCTATGTCTAAATCACAATCACAAAAACAAACATCCCAATCTATGTCTAAACCACAATTACAAAAACAAACATGCCAATCCATGTCTAAATCACAATCACAAAAACAAACATACCAATCTATGTCTAAATCACAATCCCAAAAACAAACATACCAAACCATGTCTAAATCACAATCCGAAAAACAAACATACCAATTCATGTCTAAACCACAATCACAAAAACAAACATACCAATCCATGTCTAAATCACAATCACAAAAACAAACATACCAATCCATGTCTAAATCACAATCCGAAAAACAAACATGCCAATCTATGTCTAAATCACAATCACAAAAACAAACATACCAAACCATGTCTAAATCACAATCCCAAAAACAAACATACCAATCTATGTCTAAATCACAATC
>JACFYK010000034.1:0-116186 GCA_021292105.1 Anadara kagoshimensis | reverse complement strand
TATCAGGACCTACATATTGAAATATAAATTCGCCCTTATGCAGAGATTTGGAGATATTTAATATATGTGTCCCATTCCTCTCACAGATTTGACACAACGTTTAATTTACTTGTAATAATATAAATTTAATCAGTTATATGCCTTTCTCTTATAAGATGTTTGCTTTGGATTCAGGACTCAACGATTGAATTATTAAATTTCATATATAATTTTCGCCCTATTGCTGAAATTTAGAGTGATTTCAATAAGGTCTCGATTTGTAATTTCGAAATACCAAAGACGTTTTTTATAAAATATATAATTATTTCAAAGAAAGTAAGTGTTAATCTAAGAAAAAATAACTTCGTTGTACAAAGTCCCTGCGTTGTGGGAACAACTTTAAAACAAATGTATGGTTTGTTCATCACAGTATTGTTGACCACTTTGATGACCTTGTGTGCAGATAGTCCTGGATATAAATTGACGTCTCATAGTTGCATGTACTTTTCACACAATTTTAATTAGGCTCGTGGCGGTTGTACCTAGCGAAACAGGAGGTGCTGTTAAATATAATTGTACCCTTCCGGAGCCACTTGTCACATTTTCCCGGTGGGAGTCCACGTGTATAAACCTACTAGTCAGTTCGAAACACTTTGCTTTCCTTCAATTTGAAGATTTGGAAATGGATAAGTATGATTGTTATTAAAATTAAAAGTTTCTCGAATATGCATTAAGGTTTCCTAGATATCTCAAATGTATCATGAACTCTAACTTTTTTGACATCAATATGTTAAGTTGTTAATATATATGTGAAAATATCATATTTCCGAAATACATATCCCTTTTGAATAGGAGCTGTCTTTCCGAAATAAAAGATCCATTGTTTGAATTTTTTTTGAAAACATATCTTTCACACCTTTTTCTAACGATGTTTTATATAAGTATCGTTTGTAGCTTATAAATATATTTTTTTCAAATGATATTGCAGATCCTTCCATTGATTGCGTTGCTACAAGACGGAAAGATATAAGAATTTCTTCTAAAACACAATTTACATTATATAATTAAAATGTATGTAAACAATCAAGTTTATTAAAAGGTGTGAATTATCTGTCATTTCCACCAAATGCATTACAGGGCTTTTTGAATTGTGCTTGTTTTTATCATAATATCAGGACTACCTACATATTGAAATATAAATTCGCCCTTATGCAGAGATTTGGAGATATTTAATATATGTGTCCATTCCTCTGACAGATTTGACACCAACGTTTAAATTTACTTGTAATAATATAAATAAGTAAATCAAGTTATGCCTTTCTCTTATAAGAATGTTTGCTTTGGATTCAGGACTCAACGATTGAATTATAAATTTCATATATAATTTCGCCTATTGCAGAAATTTATAGTGATTTCAATAAGGTCTCGATTTGTAATTTCGAAATACCAAAGACGTTTTTTTAATAAAATATATCAATTATTTTCAAAAGAAAGTAAGTGTTAATCTAAGAAAAAAAAACTTCGTTGTACAAAGTCCCCGCTTTGTGGGAACAACCTATAAAACAAATGTATGGTTGCCATCACAGTATTGTTGACCACTTTGATGACTCTGTGTGCAGAATAGTCCTGGATATAAATTGACGTCTCATAGTTGCATGTACTTTTCACACAATTTTAATTAGGCTCGTGGCGGTTGTACCTAGCGAAACAGGAGGTGCTGTTAAATATAATTGTACCCTTCCGGAGCTACTTGTCACATTTTCCCGGTGGGAGTCCACGTGTATAAACCTACTAGTCAGTTCGAAACACTTTGCTTACCTTCAATTTGAAGATTTGGAAATGGATAAGTATGATTGTTATTAAAATTAAAAGTTTCTCGAAAATGCATGAAGGTTTCCTACATATTTCAAATGTATCCTGAACCATAACTGCTTTGACATCAACATGTAAAGTTGTTAATATATATGTGAAAATATCAAATTTCCGAAATACATATCCCCTTTGAATAGGAGCTGTCTTTCGGAAATAAAAGATCCATTGTTTGAATTTTTTTTGAAAACATATCTTTCACACCTTTTTCTAACGATGTTTTATATAAGTGTCGTTTGTAGCGTATAAATATTTTTTTTTTCGAATGATATTGCAGATCCTTCCATTGATTGCGTTGCTACAAGACGGAAAGTAATAAGAATTTCTTCTAAAACACAATTTACATTATATAATTAAAATGTATGTAAACAATCAAGTTTATTAAAAGGTGTGAGTTTATCTGTCATTCCACCAAAATTTTTACAGGCTTTTTGAATTGTGCCCTGTTTATCATACTATCAGGACCTACATATTGAAATATAAATTCGCCCTTATGCAGAGATTTGGAGATATTTAACATATGTGTCCATTCCTCTCACAGATTTGACATCAACGTTTAAATTTACTTGTAATAATATAAATAGTTAATCAAGTTATGCCTTTCTCTTATAAGAATGTTTGCTTTGGATTCAGGACTCAACGATTGAATTATTAAATTTCATATATAATTTCGCCCTATTGCAGAAATTTATAGTGATTTCAATAAGGCCTCGATTTGTAATTTCGAAATACCAAAGACGTTTTTTATTAAATATATAAATTATTTCAAAAGAAAGTAAGTGTTAATCTAAGAAAAAAATAACTTCGTTGTACAAAGTCCCTGCGTTGTGGGAAAAACTTTAAAACAAATGTATGGTTATCATCACAGTATTGTTGACCACTTTGATCACTCTGTGTGCAGAATAGTCCTGGATATAAATTGACGTCTCATAGTTGTATGTACGTTTCACACCATTTTAATTAGGCTCGTGGCGGTTGTACGTAGCGAAACAGGAGGTGCTGTTAAATAAATTGTACCCTTCCGGAGCCACTTGTCACATTTTCCCGGTGGGAGTCCACGTGTATAAACCTATTAGTCAGTTCGAAACTCTTTGCTTTCCTTCAATTTGAAGATTTGGAAATGGATAAGTATGATTGTTATTAAAATTAAAAGATTTTCGAATATGCATTAAGGTTTCCTACATATTTCAAATGTATCATGAACTCTAACTTCTTTGACATCAACATGTTAAGGTGTTACTATATATATGTGAAAATATCAAATTTCCGAAATACATATCCCCTTTTGAATAGGAGCTGTCTTTCCGAAATAAAAGATCCATTGTTTGAATTTTTTTTGAAAACATATCTTTCACACCTTTTTCTAACGATGTTTAATATAAGTCGTTTGTAGCTTATAAATATATTTTTTTCGAATGATATTGCAGATCCTTCCATTGATTGAATTGCTACAAGACCAAAGTTATAAGAATTATTTCTAAAACACAATTTACATTATATAATTAAAATGTATGTAAAAATCAAGTTTATTAAAAGGTGTGAGTTATCTGTCATTTCCACCAAATGCATACGATATTACTACAAAATATAAAGAAGTAATCCTTTGATAATGGATAATATCTGCATTAATTACATTTTTATTTATTTTTACAGGCTTTTTGAATTGTCCTTTGCTTATTATAATATCAGGACCTACATATTGAAATATAAATCGCCCTTATGCAGAGATTTGGAGATATTAATATAATGTGTCCATTCCTCTCACAGATTTGACATCAACGTTTAAACTTACTTGTAATAATATAAATAAGTAAATCAAGTTATGCCTTTCTCTTATAAGAATGTTTGCTTTGGATTCAGGACTCAACGATTGAATTATTAAATTTCATATATAATTTCGCCCTATTGCAGAAATTTATAGTGATTTCAATAAGGTCTCGATTTGTAATTTCGAAATACCAAAGACGTTTTTTTAATAAAATATATCAATTATTTTCAAAAGAAAGTAAGTGTTAATCTAAGAAAAAAAACTTCGTTGTACAAAGTCCCCGCTTTGTGGGAACAACCTATAAAACAAATGTATGGTTGCCATCACAGTATTGTTACCACTTTGATGACTCTGTGTGCAGAATAGTCCTGGATATAAATTGACGTCTCATAGTTGCATGTACTTTTCACACAATTTTAATTAGGCTCGTGGCGGTTGTACCTAGCGAAACGGAGGTGCTGTTAATATAATTGTACCCTTCCGGAGCTACTTGTCACATTTTCCCGGTGGGAGTCCACGTGTATAAACCTACTAGTCAGTTCGAAACACTTTGCTTACCTTCAATTTGAAGATTTGGAAATGGATAAGTATGATTGTTATTAAAATTAAAAGTTTCTCGAAATGCATGAAGGTTTCCTACATATTTCAAATGTATCCTGAACCATAACTGCTTTGACATCACATGTAAAGTTGTTAATATATAGTGAAAATATCAAATTTCCGAAATACATATCCCCTTTGAATAGGAGCTGTCTTTCCGAAATAAAAGATCCATTGTTTGAATTTTTTTGAAACCATATCTTTCACACCTTTTTCTAACGATGTTTTATATAAGTATCGTTTGTAGCGTATAAATATTTTTTTTTCGAATGATATTGCAGATCCTTCCATTGATTGCGTTGCTACAAGACGGAAAGTAATAAGAATTTCTTCTAAAACACAATTTACATTATATAATTAAAATGTATGTAAACAATCAAGTTTATTAAAAGGTGTGAGTTCTGTCATTTCCACCAAAATTTTTACAGGCTTTTTGAATTGTGCCCTGTTTATCATACTATCAGGACCTACATATTGAAATATAAATTCGCCCTTATGCAGAGATTTGGAGATATTTAACATATGTGTCCATTCCTCTCACAGATTGACATCAACGTTTAAATTTACTTGTAATAATATAAATAAGTTAATCAAGTTATGCCTTTCTCTTATAAGAATGGTTGCTTTGGATTCAGGACTCAACGATTGAATTAATAAATTTCATATATAATTTCGCCCTATTGCAGAAATTTATAGTGATTTCAATAAGGCCTCGATTTGTAATTTCGAAATACCAAAGACGTTTTTTATTAAAATATATAAATTATTTCAAAAGAAAGTAAGTGTTAATCTAAGAAAAAAAATAACTTCGTTGTACAAAGTCCCTGCGTTGTGGGAAAAACTTTAAAACAAATGTATGGTTATCATCACAGTATTGTTGACCACTTTGATCACTCTGTGTGCAGAATAGTCCTGGATATAAATTGACGTCTCATAGTTGTATGTACGTTTCACACCATTTTTTAGGCTCGTGGCGGTTGTACGTAGCGAAACAGGAGGTGCTGTTAAATATAATTGTACCCTTCCGGAGCCACTTGTCACATTTTCCCGGTGGGAGTCCACGTGTATAAACCTATTAGTCAGTTCGAAACTCTTTGCTTTCCTTCAATTTGAAGATTTGGAAATGGATAAGTATGATTGTTATTAAAATTAAAAGATTTTCGAATATGCATTAAGGTTTCCTACATATTTCAAATGTATCATGAACTCTAACTTCTTTGACATCAACATGTTAAGGTGTTAATATATATGTGAAAATATCAAATTTCCGAAATACATATCCCCTTTTGAATAGGAGCTGTCTTTCCGAAATAAAAGATCCATTGTTTGATTTTTTTTTGAAAACATATCTTTCACACCTTTTTCTAACGATGTTTAATATAAGTCGTTTGTAGCTTATAAATATATTTTTTTCGAATGATATTGCAGATCCTTCCATTGATTGAATTGCTACAAGACTCAAAGTTATAAGAATTATTTCTAAAACACAATTTACATTATATAATTAAAATGTATGTAAACAATCAAGTTTATTAAAAGGTGTGAGTTATCTGTCATTTCCACCAAATGCATACGATATTACTACAAAATATAAAGAAGTAATCCTTTCTGATAATGGAATAATATCTGCATTAATTACATTTTTATTTATTTTTACAGGCTTTTTGAATTGTCCTTTGCTTATCATAATATCAGGACCTACATATTGAAATATAAATTCGCCCTTATGCAGAGATTTGGAGATATTTAATATATGTGTCCATTCCTCTCACAGATTTGACATCAACGTTTAAACTTACTTGTAATAATATAAATAAGTAAATCAAGTTATGCCTTTCTCTTATAAGAATGTTTGCTTTGGATTCAGGACTCAACGATTGAATTATTAAATTTCATATATAATTTCGCCCTATTGCAGAAATTTATAGTGATTTCAATAAGGTCTCGATTTGTAATTTCGAAATACCAAAGACGTTTTTTTAATAAAATATATCAATTATTTTCAAAAGAAAGTAAGTGTTAATCTAAGAAAAAAAAACTTCGTTGTACAAAGTCCCCGCTTTGTGGGAACAACCTATAAAACAAATGTATGGTTGCCATCACAGTATTGTTGACCACTTTGATGACTCTGTGTGCAGAATAGTCCTGGATATAAATTGACGTCTCATAGTTGTATGTACTTTTCACACAATTTTAATTAGGCTCGTGGCGGTTGTACCTAGCGAAACAGGAGGTGCTGTTAAATATAATTGTACCCTTCCGGAGCCACTTGTCACATTTTCCCGGTGGGAGTCCACGTGTATAAACCTACTAGTCAGTTCGAAACACTTTGCTTACCTTCAATTTGAAGATTTGGAAATGGATAAGTATGATTGTTATTAAAATTAAAAGTTTCTCGAAAATGCATGAAGGTTTCCTACATATTTCAAATGTATCCTGAACCATAACTGCTTTGACATCAACATGTAAAGTTGTTAATATATATGTGAAAATATCAAATTTCCGAAATACATATCCCCTTTGAATAGGAGCTGTCTTTCCGAAATAAAAGATCCATTGTTTGAATTTGTTTGAAAACATATCTTTCACACCTTTTTCTAACGATGTTTTATATAAGTATCGTTTGTAGCTTATAAATATATTTTTTTTCGAATGATATTGCAGATCCTTCCATTGATTGCGTTGCTACAAGACGGAAAGTTATAAGAATTTCTTCTAAAACACAATTTACATTATATAATTAAAATGTATGTAAACAATCAAGTTTATTAAAAGGTGTGAGTTATCTGTCATTTCCACCAAAATTTTTACAGGCTTTTTGAATTGTGCTTTGTTTATCATACTATCAGGACCTACATATTGAAATATAAATTCGCCCTTATGCAGAGATTTGGAGATATTTAATATATGTGTCCATTCCTCTCACAGATTTGACATCAACGTTTAAATTTACTTGTAATAATATAAATAAGTTAATCAAGTTATGCCTATCTCTTATAAGAATGTTTGCTTTGGATTCAGGACTCAACGATTGAATTATTAAATTTCATATATAATTTCGCCCTATTGCAGAAATTTATAGTGATTTCAATAAGGTCTCGATTTGTAATTTCGAAATACCAAAGACGTTTTTTATTAAAATATATAAATTATTTCAAAAGAAAGTAAGTGTTAATCTAAGAAAAAAAAATAACTTCGTTGTACAAAGTCCCTGCGTTGTGGGAAAAACTTTAAAACAAATGTATGGTTATCATCACAGTATTGTTGACCACTTTGATCACTCTGTGTGCAGAATAGTCCTGGATAAAATTGACGTCTCATAGTTGTATGTACGTTTCACACCATTTTAATTAGGCTCGTGGCGGTTGTACGTAGCGAAACAGGAGGTGCTGTTAAATATAATTGTACCCTTCCGGAGCCACTTGTCACATTTTCCCGGTGGAGTCCACGTGTATAAACCTATTAGTCAGTTCGAAACTCTTTGCTTTCCTTCAATTTGAAGATTTGGAAATGGATAAGTATGATTGTTATTAAAATTAAAAGATTTTCGAATATGCATTAAGGTTTCCTACATATTTCAAATGTATCATGAACTCTAACTTCTTTGACATCAACATGTTAAGGTGTTAATATATGTGAAAATATCAAATTTCCGAAATACATATCCCCTTTTGAATAGGAGCTGTCTTTCCGAAATAAAAGATCCATTGTTTGAATTTTTTTGAAAACATATCTTTCACACCTTTTTCTAACGATGTTTAATATAAGTCGTTTGTAGCTTATAAATATATTTTTTTTCGAATGATATTGCAGATCCTTCCATTGATTGAATTGCTACAAGACCCAAAGTTATAAGAATTATTTCTAAAACACAATTTACATTATATAATTAAAATGTATGTAAACAATCAAGTTTATTAAAAGGTGTGAGTTATCTGTCATTTCCACCAAATGCATACGATATTACTACAAAATATAAAGAAGTAATCCTTTCTGATAATGTAATAATATCTGCATTAATTACATTTTATTTATTTTTACAGGCTTTTTGAATTGTCCTTTGCTTATCATAATATCAGGACCTACATATTGAATATAAATTCGCCCTTATGCAGAGATTTGGAGATATTTAATATATGTGTCCATTCCTCTCACAGATTTGACATCAACGTTTAAACTTACTTGTAATAATATAAATAAGTAAATCAAGTTATGCCTTTCTCTTATAAGAATGTTTGCTTTGGATTCAGGACTCAACGATTGAATTATTAAATTTCATATATAATTTCGCCCTATTGCAGAAATTTATAGTGATTTCAATAAGGTCTCGATTTGTAATTTCGAAATACCAAAGACGTTTTTTTAATAAAATATATCAATTATTTTCAAAAGAAAGTAAGTGTTAATCTAAGAAAAAAAACTTCGTTGTACAAAGTCCCCGCTTTGTGGGAACAACCTATAAAACAAATGTATGGTTGCCATCACAGTATTGTTGACCACTTTGATGACTCTGTGTGCAGAATAGTCCTGGATATAAATTGACGTCTCATAGTTGCATGTACTTTTCACACAATTTTAATTAGGCTCGTGGCGGTTGTACCTAGCGAAACAGGAGGTGCTGTTAAATATAATTGTACCCTTCCGGAGCTACTTGTCGCATTTCCCGGTGGGAGTCCACGTGTATAAACCTACTAGTCAGTTCGAAACACTTTGCTTACCTTCAATTTCAAGATTTGGAAATGGATAAGTATGAATGTTATTAAAATTAAAAGTTTCTCGAAAATGCATGAAGGTTTCCTACATATTTCAAATGTATCCTGAACCATAACTGCTTTGACATCAACATGTAAAGTTGTTAATATATATGTGAAAATATCAAATTTCCGAAATACATATCCCCTTTGAATAGGAGCTGTCTTTCCGAAATAAAAGATCCATTGTTTGAATTTGTTTGAAAACATATCTTTCACACCTTTTTCTAACGATGTTTTATATAAGTATCGTTTGTAGCTTATAAATATATTTTTTTTCGAATGATATTGCAGATCCTTTCATTGATTGCGTTGCTACAAGACGGAAAGTTATAAGAATTTCTTCTAAAACACAATTTACATTATATAATTAAAATGTATGTAAACAATCAAGTTTATTAAAAGGTGTGAGTTATCTGTCATTTCCACCAAAATTTTTACAGGCTTTTTGAATTGTGCTTTGTTTATCATAATATCAGGACCTACATATTGAAATATAAATTCGCCCTTATGCAGAGATTTGGAGATATTTAATATATGTGTCCATTCCTCTCACAGATTTGACATCAACGTTTAAATTTACTTGTAATAATATAAATAAGTTAATCAAGTTATGCCTATCTCTTATAAGAATGTTTGCTTTGGATTCAGGACTCAACGATTGAATTATTAAATTTCATATATAATTTCGCCCTATTGCAGAAATGTATAGTGATTTCAATAAGGTCTCGATTTGTAATTTCGAAATACCGAAGACGTTTTTTAAATAGATATATCAATTATTTTCAAGAGAAAGTAAGTGTTAATCTAAGAAAAAAAACTTCGTTGTACAAAGTCCCCGCGTTGTGGGAACAACCTATAAAACAAATGTATGGTTGCTATCACAGTATTGTTGACCACTTTGATGACTCTATGTGCAGAATAGTCCTGGATATAAATTGACGTCTCATAGTTGCATGTACGTTTCACACAATTTTAATTAGGCTCGTGGCGGTTGTACGTAACGAAACAGGAGGTGCTGTTAAATATAATTGTACCCTTCCGGAGCCACTTGTCACATTTTCCCGGTGGGAGTCCACGTGTATAAACCTATTAGTCAGTTCGAAACTCTTTGCTTTCCTTCAATTTGAAGATTTGGAAATGGATAAGTATGATTGTTATTAAAATTAAAAGATTTTCGAATATGCATTAAGGTTTCCTACATATCGAGGGGTGTATGCCAGAAGGTCGTAAGTGCATATTTTAAGAAATGGAGAAAACTCCAATTGAAAGTTTTCAATTAATTTTACCTGGTAACTAATGATGGTGTGTCCCTTAAAATAACACTTAAATTTGAAGGATGAGAAGTTGTATCCATTGCATACACAATTTATTAGATACCTTTTTTATTATGTTAATTATGTTTAATTAAAGCACTTAAGTCTTTCTGCCATGTGAACATCAGGACTTTTCAAATGATGTCCAGCTGGCTTATAATCATTTAGGATGAATTGGTCGAATTTAAATTGGTTGATAGAAGGTGAGATAAATGGCGTATCTGCCCTTATGATAATATGGTCAAGACACAATGGACATTTGTTATGGTCAGTTAACATCTTAAATGCTCTTAAGATGTATAAAGGTAATAATGAGACTTATAATTGTTTATTTAAACAAACTTGACTGTGTAAATATTCTATAAAAAATTGAAATTGAAGACAGATGTCATTTTGTAGTATTGATAAAATGTAACAATGCTTCTTATGATAACATTAAAAACTAAATGCATTCCATATACATGAACATTTCTACATTGTTCTTTATTAATCTAAGATAATGTCTTGAATGACCAAAAATTAACAATTATCAACCTACTAACCACCAGGTTAGATACATAAAAAACAAAACAATAATTTTTGCTACTAAGTAAAACACTCGTTCACTTAAACAACATTTTAGTGAAAATGGAATGTAACTTTTCTAAATTCCATAGAATGCTTTTACACAAATATAAAGCAAAATATTAGCAGCCTGGAGTTTCAGTAATGGTGTTTTAAGCCCCAGTTATGATTTTTTCACTCATTTTTAGGTGGTCAGTTAAAAAATTGAAGAGTAAATTGGATTGCCTTGGGGAAACCATTGTTCTTTTACAAGCAAACTGACAAACTTTTTCACTCTAGAATCGGTCCCGAGCATAATTTGATCCGAGGCGATGAATTGAACTTTGATCTGTAACACGCTTTATGCCACTTTATCCCTATGCCCTAAAATACTAAACTACTAGTTTAGTTTATCTAGTCATTTTTTTAAATGTCATAGTCGGAATTGACAACCTTATAATTAAAATCTGGTTCTGACAAGGGATCCCAAATTCAAACACCAAATACATATTGACATACACAAATGTATATAGAATTGTATTATTTTACATAAGAAAACAAAGATGCATTTGTTTTCTCAAAAATTATTAATCCATTTGCATAGCTAAGACTTAGCTATGTGCATCATGCCACTCATTCATCTTTTTTATTATTATTATTTAAAACAGTAAAAACTCATTCTAAAATAAATGCAGTCAGAATCACTGTATCACTATCAATTTGAAATTCATAAGTGAACCGCAGATGGTAATTTTTTTTAAGTTTCATAAAACTTGATTATGTTTAAATGTCTTGGAGAACTACAATAAATGTTTTTTCTTGTGGTAAGTCTTACCAGTGTGTCACACTGGTTTTTAGCATAAATTGCTGCTCAGTTGTTGCATGCATGGAGTCACACCCAATTTCTGTGGCAATGATTAATAATTGATATTACTGCATACATAGACAGCATGTAGTATTGTTGCTGAAAAGGTCCGGTACAGCAACTTGATTATAAAAATACATTTTTTTGTTGATGATAGTGATTCCAGGTCTCAAGTTCTGATCAAATTCACTTGCATAAATCGACCAAAAGTAGATATAGAGTTGGCCATTACTTACTCACATTTGAAATAGAAATAAATAAATAAATAAATAAATAAATTTTTAATCATCAATATTATCATCATTAATGTTCATACCACCAAAGCATTTTACAAATTAATACCTCCATTATCAGAGAGAGAGAAAGAGAGAGAGAGAGAGAGAGAGAGAGGGTAAATTTAACTTTTTATACATATGTTTTAGCAAATTTATGCTGTTTAGTGCATGTTAACACTTATGTTTTGTGACACATAATGTTGATGAAGGTAAAACTAATATGAAACGCTAAAAGTCTGTACAATAATAGTAATTCAAAAATAACATATAATAGCTGCATTAAGAAGAATATCACCACTTGTAGGTTTATACATATACATGTATATTAAAATAATATATTAAAATAATCACTTTTTATATTTTACAATACCAGTAATTTGTTCATTCTGGTTTATGCATAACTTTTAAAAGCCACAAGGTCGTTAAATAATATGACATTACCCGTATATCATACCATAATGTACCCCGAGTCATCTTAAAAGCACATAAGGTCATCTGATGTATTTAAAGTGATAACAATTATCTGAAATTTATGGCACAAGGGCTTATAAGAGCAAAATCCCCCTTTACAAATGTCCATTTGTTGTCCAGAATAATCTCCTATGGTCACTTATGCCCATATTTGACTGGTTATTAGTAATGCATCCTATTCATCCAAAAGGTATTGAGTGCCTTTAAGATGTTTTGGCATGCGAGAAAGTGTGAAGTTTGCACTTACGACATTATGTTATTGTGCAATATTATCTTAACGAAATCAAATTTGCATATGAAATTAATACAAATGAAAGATTGGGTATAAACAAGCAATATTATGATAAAATCTCAAAATTGTCCAATTTTGCACTTACGACCTTCTGGCATACACCCCTCGATATTTCAAATGTATCATGAACTCTAACTTCTTTGACATCAACATGTTAAGGTGTTAATATATATGTGAAAATATCAAATTTCCGAAATACATATCCCCTTTTGAATAGGAGCTGTCTTTCCGAAATAAAAGATCCATTGTTTGAATTTTTTTTGAAAACATATCTTTCACACCTTTTTCTAACGATGTTTAATATAAGTCGTTTGTAGCTTATAAATATATTTTTTTCGAATGATATTGCAGATCCTTCCATTGATTGAATTGCTACAAGACCCAAAGTTATAAGAATTATTTCTAAAACACAATTTACATTATATAATTAAAATGTATGTAAACAATCAAGTTTATTAAAAGGTGTGAGTTATCTGTCATTTCCACCAAATGCATACGATTTTACTACAAAATATAAAGAAGTAATCCTTTCTGATAATGGAATAATATCTGCATTAATTACATTTTTATTTATTTTTACAGGCTTTTTGAATTGTCCTTTGCTTATCATAATATCAGGACCTACATATTGAAATATAAATTCGCCCTTATGCAGAGATTTGGAAATAATTAATATATGTGTCCATTCCTCTCACAGATTTGACATCAACGTTTAAACTTACTTGTAATAATATAAATAAGTAAATCAAGTTATGCCTTTCTCTTATAAGAATGTTTGCTTTGGATTCAGGACTCAACGATTGAATTATTAAATTTCATATATAATTTCGCCCTATTGCAGAAATTTATAGTGATTTCAATAAGGTCTCGATTTGTAATTTCGAAATACCAAAGACGTTTTTTTAATAAAATATATCAATTATTTTCAAAAGAAAGTAAGTGTTAATCTAAGAAAAAAAAACTTCGTTGTACAAAGTCCCCGCTTTGTGGGAACAACCTATAAAACAAATGTATGGTTGCCATCACAGTATTGTTGACCACTTTGATGACTCTGTGTGCAGAATAGTCCTGGATATAAATTGACGTCTCATAGTTGCATGTACTTTTCACACAATTTTAATTAGGCTCGTGGTGGTTGTACCTAGCGAAACAGGAGGTGCTGTTAAATATAATTGTACCCTTCCGGAGCTACTTGTCACATTTTCCCGGTGGGAGTCCGTTGTATAAACCTACTAGTCAGTTCGAAACACTTTGCTTACCTTCAATTTGAAGATTTGGAAATGGATAAGTATGATTGTTATTAAAATTAAAAGTTTCTCGAAAATGCATGAAGGTTTCCTACATATTTCAAATGTATCCTGAACCATAACTGCTTTGACATCAACATGTAAAGTTGTTAATATATATGTGAAAATATCAAATTTCCGAAATACATATCCCCTTTGAATAGGAGCTGTCTTTCCGAAATAAAAGATCCATTGTTTGAATTTGTTTGAAAACATATCTTTCACACCTTTTTCTAACGATGTTTTATATAAGTATCGTTTGTAGCTTATAAATATATTTTTTTTTCGAATGATATTGCAGATCCTTCCATTGATTGCGTTGCTACAAGACGGAAAGTTATAAGAATTTCTTCTAAAACACAATTTACATTATATAATTAAAATGTATGTAAACAATCAAGTTTATTAAAAGGTGTGAGTTATCTGTCATTTCCACCAAAATTTTTACAGGCTTTTTGAATTGTGCTTTGTTTATCATAATATCAGGACCTACATATTGAAATATAAATTCGCCCTTATGCAGAGATTTGGAGATATTTAATATATGTGTCCATTCCTCTCACAGATTTGACATCAACGTTTAAATTTACTTGTAATAATATAAATAAGTTAATCAAGTTATGCCTATCTCTTATAAGAATGTTTGCTTTGGATTCAGGACTCAACGATTGAATTATTAAATTTCATATATAATTTCGCCCTATTGCAGAAATGTATAGTGATTTCAATAAGGTCTCGATTTGTAATTTCGAAATACCGAAGACGTTTTTTAAATAAATATATCAATTATTTTCAAGAGAAAGTAAGTGTTAATCTAAGAAAAAAAACTTCGTTGTACAAAGTCCCCGCGTTGTGGGAACAACCTATAAAACAAATGTATGGTTGCTATCACAGTATTGTTGACCACTTTGATGACTCTATGTGCAGAATAGTCCTGGATATAAATTGACGTCTCATAGTTGCATGTACGTTTCACACAATTTTAATTAGGCTCGTGGCGGTTGTACGTAACGAAACAGGAGGTGCTGTTAAATATAATTGTACCCTTCCGGAGCCACTTGTCACATTTTCCCGGTGGGAGTCCACGTGTATAAACCTATTAGTCAGTTCGAAACTCTTTGCTTTCCTTCAATTTGAAGATTTGGAAATGGATAAGTATGATTGTTATTAAAATTAAAAGATTTTCGAATATGCATTAAGGTTTCCTACATATTTCAAATGTATCATGAACTCTAACTTCTTTGACATCAACATGTTAAGGTGTTAATATATATGTGAAAATATCAAATTTCCGAAATACATATCCCCTTTTGAATAGGAGCTGTCTTTCCGAAATAAAAGATCCATTGTTTGAATTTTTTTTGAAAACATATCTTTCACACCTTTTTCTAACGATGTTTAATATAAGTCGTTTGTAGCTTATAAATATATTTTTTTCGAATGATATTGCAGATCCTTCCATTGATTGAATTGACTACAAGACCCAAAGTTATAAGAATTATTTCTAAAACACAATTTACATTATATAATTAAAATGTATGTAAACAATCAAGTTTATTAAAAGGTGTGAGTTATCTGTCATTTCCACCAAATGCATACGATATTACTACAAAATAAAAGAAGTAATCCTTTCTGATAATGGAATAATATCTGCATTAATTACATTTTTATTTATTTTTACAGGCTTTTTGAATTGTCCTTTGCTTATCATAATATCAGGACCTACATATTGAAATATAAATTCGCCCTTATGCAGAGATTTGGAGATATTTAATATATGTGTCCATTCCTCTCACAGATTTGACATCAACGTTTAAACTTACTTGTAATAATATAAATAAGTAAATCAAGTTATGCCTTTCTCTTATAAGAATGTTTGCTTTGGATTCAGGACTCAACGATTGAATTATTAAATTTCATATATAATTTCGCCCTATTGCAGAAATTTATAGTGATTTCAATAAGGTCTCGATTTGTAATTTCGAAATACCAAAGACGTTTTTTTAATAAAATATATCAATTATTTTCAAAAGAAAGTAAGTGTTAATCTAAGAAAAAAAAACTTCGTTGTACAAAGTCCCCGCTTTGTGGGAACAACCTATAAAACAAATGTATGGTTGCCATCACAGTATTGTTGACCACTTTGATGACTCTGTGTGCAGAATAGTCCTGGATATAAATTGACGTCTCATAGTTGCATGTACTTTTCACACAATTTTAATTAGGCTCGTGGCGGTTGTACCTAGCGAAACAGGAGGTGCTGTTAAATATAATTGTACCCTTCCGGAGCTACTTGTCACATTTTCCCGGTGGGAGTCCGTTGTATAAACCTACTAGTCAGTTCGAAACACTTTGCTTACCTTCAATTTGAAGATTTGGAAATGGATAAGTATGATTGTTATTAAAATTAAAAGTTTCTCGAAAATGCATGAAGGTTTCCTACATATTTCAAATGTATCCTGAACCATAACTGCTTTGACATCAACATGTAAAGTTGTTAATATATGTGAAAATATCAAATTTCCGAAATACATATCCCCTTTGAATAGGAGCTGTCTTTCCGAAATAAAAGATCCATTGTTTGAATTTGTTTGAAAACATATCTTTCACACCTTTTTCTAACGATGTTTTATATAAGTATCGTTTGTAGCTTATAAATATATTTTTTTTCGAATGATATTGCAGATCCTTCCATTGATTGCATTGCTACAAGACGGAAAGTTATAAGAATTTCTTCTAAAACACAATTTACATTATATAATTAAAATGTATGTAAACAATCAAGTTTATTAAAAGGTGTGAGTTATCTGTCATTTCCACCAAAATTTTTACAGGCTTTTTGAATTGTGCTTTGTTTATCATAATATCAGGACCTACATATTGAAATATAAATTCGCCCTTATGCAGAGATTTGGAGATATTTAATATATGTGTCCATTCCTCTCACAGATTTGACATCAACGTTTAAATTTACTTGTAATAATATAAATAAGTTAATCAAGTTATGCCTATCTCTTATAAGAATGTTTGCTTTGGATTCAGGACTCAACGATTGAATTATTAAATTTCATATATAATTTCGCCCTATTGCAGAAATGTATAGTGATTTCAATAAGGTCTCGATTTGTAATTTCGAAATACCGAAGACGTTTTTTAAATAAATATATCAATTATTTTCAAGAGAAAGTAAGTGTTAATCTAAGAAAAAAAACTTCGTTGTACAAAGTCCCCGCGTTGTGGGAACAACCTATAAAACAAATGTATGGTTGCTATCACAGTATTGTTGACCACTTTGATGACTCTATGTGCAGAATAGTCCTGGATATAAATTGACGTCTCATAGTTGCATGTACGTTTCACACAATTTTAATTAGGCTCGTGGCGGTTGTACGTAACGAAACAGGAGGTGCTGTTAAATATAATTGTACCCTTCCGGAGCCACTTGTCACATTTTCCCGGTGGGAGTCCACGTGTATAAACCTATTAGTCAGTTCGAAACTCTTTGCTTTCCTTCAATTTGAAGATTTGGAAATGGATAAGTATGATTGTTATTAAAATTAAAAGATTTTCGAATATGCATTAAGGTTTCCTACATATTTCAAATGTATCATGAACTCTAACTTCTTTGACATCAACATGTTAAGGTGTTAATATATATGTGAAAATATCAAATTTCCGAAATACATATCCCCTTTTGAATAGGAGCTGTCTTTCCGAAATAAAAGATCCATTGTTTGATTTTTTTTTGAAAACATATCTTTCACACCTTTTTCTAACGATGTTTAATATAAGTCGTTTGTAGCTTATAAATATATTTTTTTCGAATGATATTGCAGATCCTTCCATTGATTGAATTGCTACAAGACCCAAAGTTATAAGAATTATTTCTAAAACACAATTTACATTATATAATTAAAATGTATGTAAACAATCAAGTTTATTAAAAGGTGTGAGTTATCTGTCATTTCCACCAAATGCATACGATATTACTACAAAATATAAAGAAGTAATCCTTTCTGATAATGGAATAATATCTGCATTAATTACATTTTGATTTATTTTTACAGGCTTTTTGAATTGTCCTTTGCTTATCATAATATCAGGACCTACATATTGAAATATAAATTCGCCCTTATGCAGAGATTTGGAGATATTTAATATATGTGTCCATTCCTCTCACAGATTTGACATCAACGTTTAAACTTACTTGTAATAATATAAATAAGTAAATCAAGTTATGCCTTTCTCTTATAAGAATGTTTGCTTTGGATTCAGGACTCAACGATTGAATTATTAAATTTAATATATAATTTCGCCCTATTGCAGAAATGTATAGTGATTTCAATAAGGTCTCGATTTGTAATTTCGAAATACCAAAGACGTTTTTTTAATAAAATATATCAATTATTTTCAAAAGAAAGTAAGTGTTAATCTAAGAAAAAAAAACTTCGTTGTACAAAGTCCCCGCTTTGTGGGAACAACCTATAAAACAAATGTATGGTTGCCATCACAGTATTGTTGACCACTTTGATGACTCTGTGTGCAGAATAGTCCTGGATATAAATTGACGTCTCATAGTTGCATGTACTTTTCACACAATTTTAATTAGGCTCGTGGCGGTTGTACCTAGCGAAACAGGAGGTGCTGTTAAATATAATTGTACCCTTCCGGAGCTACTTGTCACATTTTCCCGGTGGGAGTCCACGTGTATAAACCTACTAGTCAGTTCGAAACACTTTGCTTACCTTCAATTTCAAGATTTGGAAATGGATAAGTATGATTGTTATTAAAATTAAAAGTTTCTCGAAAATGCATGAAGGTTTCCTACATATTTCAAATGTATCCTGAACCATAACTGCTTTGACATCAACATGTAAAGTTGTTAATATATATGTGAAAATATCAAATTTCCGAAATACATATCCCCTTTGAATAGGAGCTGTCTTTCCGAAATAAAAGATCCATTGTTTGAATTTGTTTGAAAACATATCTTTCACACCTTTTTCTAACGATGTTTTATATAAGTATCGTTTGTAGCTTATAAATATATTTTTTTTCGAATGATATTGCAGATCCTTCCATTGATTGCGTTGCTACAAGACGGAAAGTTATAAGAATTTCTTCTAAAACACAATTTACATTATATAATTAAAATGTATGTAAACAATCAAGTTTATTAAAAGGTGTGAGTTATCTGTCATTTCCACCAAAATTTTTACAGGCTTTTTGAATTGTGCTTTGTTTATCATAATATCAGGACCTACATATTGAAATATAAATTCGCCCTTATGCAGAGATTTGGAGATATTTAATATATGTGTCCATTCCTCTCACAGATTTGACATCAATGTTTAAATTTACTTGTAATAATATAAATAAGTTAATCAAGTTATGCCTATCTCTTATAAGAATGTTTGCTTTGGATTCAGGACTCAACGATTGAATTATTAAATTTCATATATAATTTCGCCCTATTGCAGAAATGTATAGTGATTTCAATAAGGTCTCGATTTGTAATTTCGAAATACCGAAGACGTTTTTTAAATAAATATATCAATTATTTTCAAGAGAAAGTAAGTGTTAATCTAAGAAAAAAAACTTCGTTGTACAAAGTCCCCGCGTTGTGGGAACAACCTATAAAACAAATGTATGGTTGCCATCACAGTATTGTTGACCACTTTGATGACTCTATGTGCAGAATAGTCCTGGATATAAATTGACGTCTCATAGTTGCATGTACGTTTCACACAATTTTAATTAGGCTCGTGGCGGTTGTACGTAGCGAAACAGGAGGTGCTGTTAAATATAATTGTACCCTTCCGGAGCCACTTGTCACATTTTCCCGGTGGGAGTCCACGTGTATAAACCTATTAGTCAGTTCGAAACTCTTTGCTTTCCTTCAATTTGAAGATTTGGAAATGGATAAGTATGATTGTTATTAAAATTAAAAGATTTTCGAATATGCATTAAGGTTTCCTACATATTTCAAATGTATCATGAACTCTAACTTCTTTGACATCAACATGTTAAGGTGTTAATATATATGTGAAAATATCAAATTTCCGAAATACATATCCCCTTTTGAATAGGAGCTGTCTTTCCGAAATAAAAGATCCATTGTTTGAATTTTTTTTGAAAACATATCTTTCACACCTTTTCTAACGATGTTTAATATAAGTCGTTTGTAGCTTATAAATATATTTTTTTCGAATGATATTGCAGATCCTTCCATTGATTGAATTGCTACAAGACCCAAAGTTATAAGAATTATTTCTAAAACACAATTTACATTATATAATTAAAATGTATGTAAACAATCAAGTTTATTAAAAGGTGTGAGTTATCTGTCATTTCCACCAAATGCATACGATATTACTACAAAATATAAAGAAGTAATCCTTTCTGATAATGGAATAATATCTGCATTAATTACATTTTTATTTATTTTTACAGGCTTTTTGAATTGTCCTTTGCTTATCATAATATCAGGACCTACATATTGAAATATAAATTCGCCCTTATGCAGAGATTTGGAGATATTTAATATATGTGTCCATTCCTCTCACAGATTTGACATCAACGTTTAAACTTACTTGTAATAATATAAATAAGTAAATCAAGTTATGCCTTTCTCTTATAAGAATGTTTGCTTTGGATTCAGGACTCAACGATTGAATTATTAAATTTCATATATAATTTCGCCCTATTGCAGAAATTTATAGTGATTTCAATAAGGTCTCGATTTGTAATTTCGAAATACCAAAGACGTTTTTTTAATAAAATATATCAATTATTTTCAAAAGAAAGTAAGTGTTAATCTAAGAAAAAAAAACTTCGTTGTACAAAGTCCCCGCTTTGTGGGAACAACCTATAAAACAAATGTATGGTTGCCATCACAGTATTGTTGACCACTTTGATGACTCTGTGTGCAGAATAGTCCTGGATATAAATTGACGTCTCATAGTTGCATGTACTTTTCACACAATTTTAATTAGGCTCGTGGCGGTTGTACCTAGCGAAACAGGAGGTGCTGTTAAATATAATTGTACCCTTCCGGAGCTACTTGTCACATTTTCCCGGTGGGAGTCCGTTGTATAAACCTACTAGTCAGTTCGAAACACTTTGCTTACCTTCAATTTGAAGATTTGGAAATGGATAAGTATGATTGTTATTAAAATTAAAAGTTTCTCGAAAATGCATGAAGGTTTCCTACATATTTCAAATGTATCCTGAACCATAACTGCTTTGACATCAACATGTAAAGTTGTTAATATATATGTGAAAATATCAAATTTCCGAAATACATATCCCCTTTGAATAGGAGCTGTCTTTCCGAAATAAAAGATCCATTGTTTGAATTTGTTTGAAAACATATCTTTCACACCTTTTTCTAACGATGTTTTATATAAGTATCGTTTGTAGCTTATAAATATATTTTTTTTCGAATGATATTGCAGATCCTTCCATTGATTGCATTGCTACAAGACGGAAAGTTATAAGAATTTCTTCTAAAACACAATTTACATTATATAATTAAAATGTATGTAAACAATCAAGTTTATTAAAAGGTGTGAGTTATCTGTCATTTCCACCAAAATTTTTACAGGCTTTTTGAATTGTGCTTTGTTTATCATAATATCAGGACCTACATATTGAAATATAAATTCGCCCTTATGCAGAGATTTGGAGATATTTAATATATGTGTCCATTCCTCTCACAGATTTGACATCAACGTTTAAATTTACTTGTAATAATATAAATAAGTTAATCAAGTTATGCCTATCTCTTATAAGAATGTTTGCTTTGGATTCAGGACTCAACGATTGAATTATTAAATTTCATATATAATTTCGCCCTATTGCAGAAATGTATAGTGATTTCAATAAGGTCTCGATTTGTAATTTCGAAATACCGAAGACGTTTTTTAAATAAATATATCAATTATTTTCAAGAGAAAGTAAGTGTTAATCTAAGAAAAAAAACTTCGTTGTACAAAGTCCCCGCGTTGTGGGAACAACCTATAAAACAAATGTATGGTTGCTATCACAGTATTGTTGACCACTTTGATGACTCTATGTGCAGAATAGTCCTGGATATAAATTGACGTCTCATAGTTGCATGTACGTTTCACACAATTTTAATTAGGCTCGTGGCGGTTGTACGTAACGAAACAGGAGGTGCTGTTAAATATAATTGTACCCTTCCGGAGCCACTTGTCACATTTTCCCGGTGGGAGTCCACGTGTATAAACCTATTAGTCAGTTCGAAACTCTTTGCTTTCCTTCAATTTGAAGATTTGGAAATGGATAAGTATGATTGTTATTAAAATTAAAAGATTTTCGAATATGCATTAAGGTTTCCTACATATTTCAAATGTATCATGAACTCTAACTTCTTTGACATCAACATGTTAAGGTGTTAATATATATGTGAAAATATCAAATTTCCGAAATACATATCCCCTTTTGAATAGGAGCTGTCTTTCCGAAATAAAAGATCCATTGTTTGATTTTTTTTTGAAAACATATCTTTCACACCTTTTTCTAACGATGTTTAATATAAGTCGTTTGTAGCTTATAAATATATTTTTTTCGAATGATATTGCAGATCCTTCCATTGATTGAATTGCTACAAGACCCAAAGTTATAAGAATTATTTCTAAAACACAATTTACATTATATAATTAAAATGTATGTAAACAATCAAGTTTATTAAAAGGTGTGAGTTATCTGTCATTTCCACCAAATGCATACGATATTACTACAAAATATAAAGAAGTAATCCTTTCTGATAATGGAATAATATCTGCATTAATTACATTTTGATTTATTTTTACAGGCTTTTTGAATTGTCCTTTGCTTATCATAATATCAGGACCTACATATTGAAATATAAATTCGCCCTTATGCAGAGATTTGGAGATATTTAATATATGTGTCCATTCCTCTCACAGATTTGACATCAACGTTTAAACTTACTTGTAATAATATAAATAAGTAAATCAAGTTATGCCTTTCTCTTATAAGAATGTTTGCTTTGGATTCAGGACTCAACGATTGAATTATTAAATTTAATATATAATTTCGCCCTATTGCAGAAATGTATAGTGATTTCAATAAGGTCTCGATTTGTAATTTCGAAATACCAAAGACGTTTTTTTAATAAAATATATCAATTATTTTCAAAAGAAAGTAAGTGTTAATCTAAGAAAAAAAAACTTCGTTGTACAAAGTCCCCGCTTTGTGGGAACAACCTATAAAACAAATGTATGGTTGCCATCACAGTATTGTTGACCACTTTGATGACTCTGTGTGCAGAATAGTCCTGGATATAAATTGACGTCTCATAGTTGCATGTACTTTTCACACAATTTTAATTAGGCTCGTGGCGGTTGTACCTAGCGAAACAGGAGGTGCTGTTAAATATAATTGTACCCTTCCGGAGCTACTTGTCACATTTTCCCGGTGGGAGTCCACGTGTATAAACCTACTAGTCAGTTCGAAACACTTTGCTTACCTTCAATTTCAAGATTTGGAAATGGATAAGTATGATTGTTATTAAAATTAAAAGTTTCTCGAAAATGCATGAAGGTTTCCTACATATTTCAAATGTATCCTGAACCATAACTGCTTTGACATCAACATGTAAAGTTGTTAATATATATGTGAAAATATCAAATTTCCGAAATACATATCCCCTTTGAATAGGAGCTGTCTTTCCGAAATAAAAGATCCATTGTTTGAATTTGTTTGAAAACATATCTTTCACACCTTTTTCTAACGATGTTTTATATAAGTATCGTTTGTAGCTTATAAATATATTTTTTTCGAATGATATTGCAGATCCTTCCATTGATTGCGTTGCTACAAGACGGAAAGATATAAGAATTTCTTCTAAAACACAATTTACATTATATAATTAAAATGTATGTAAACAATCAAGTTTATTAAAAGGTGTGAGTTATCTGTCATTTCCACCAAAATTTTTACAGGCTTTTTGAATTGTGCTTTGTTTATCATAATATCAGGACCTACATATTGAAATATAAATTCGCCCTTATGCAGAGATTTGGAGATATTTAATATATGTGTCCATTCCTCTCACAGATTTGACATCAATGTTTAAATTTACTTGTAATAATATAAATAAGTTAATCAAGTTATGCCTATCTCTTATAAGAATGTTTGCTTTGGATTCAGGACTCAACGATTGAATTATTAAATTTCATATATAATTTCGCCCTATTGCAGAAATGTATAGTGATTTCAATAAGGTCTCGATTTGTAATTTCGAAATACCGAAGACGTTTTTTAAATAAATATATCAATTATTTTCAAGAGAAAGTAAGTGTTAATCTAAGAAAAAAAACTTCGTTGTACAAAGTCCCCGCGTTGTGGGAACAACCTATAAAACAAATGTATGGTTGCCATCACAGTATTGTTGACCACTTTGATGACTCTATGTGCAGAATAGTCCTGGATATAAATTGACGTCTCATAGTTGCATGTACGTTTCACACAATTTTAATTAGGCTCGTGGCGGTTGTACGTAGCGAAACAGGAGGTGCTGTTAAATATAATTGTACCCTTCCGGAGCCACTTGTCACATTTTCCCGGTGGGAGTCCACGTGTATAAACCTATTAGTCAGTTCGAAACTCTTTGCTTTCCTTCAATTTGAAGATTTGGAAATGGATAAGTATGATTGTTATTAAAATTAAAAGATTATGAAATGGGCATATTAAGCATAAAACTGTGAATATTATCCAAATTTGCCATTTTTCACAATGTCCATTTTTTATCACTGCTTAAAATGCTTTTAAAATTTATATTATTACAATTTCAAAGACAAACAATGTATCATCTGTCACAGTACTTCTCATATGTCTGTCTAAACACAGCAGAAGTTTCACCAGACTTAAATTGTTAAATTTCTGGATAATCAAAATTTGCAGTCTTTCTTATCAGTACAGATGTCAAATTTGTAGCACTTACTTCTTTTGCCAAACAAAGATTTTTTGGGCACTTAGAAAGTTGTATTCACTCTAAAAAGTGTAGCATGGAGTTATGTAACTTGCTATCATTCAGACAGTTTCTTCCTAAATAACACAGGACTGTAAGGGGAATGACTGAAATTGAACTCTTAAGTTCTTTCTATATATCAAATCTTTTGTGTTATAATAAGAGCTATTGAAATACAGGGATTTCCAAAAAGTGTACAATTTTAGGGTTCACTTATTAGTTCAGCCATTTTGTATGAGCAGACGATCTGAAGCTCACATCAGATGGATGGTAATGGATATTAAAACTAAACCAAGCTTGTTTTGGTGGGAAAATAAATTGTTTGAAAAGTAAGAACAATTATTTTGAGATTGATGAAATCTTTTATACTATTCAATCTAGGGGTGTAACGCTACAGCAATGTTATATTGGGATATACTGTGATACAGGATGTGTGCATTGCAATGTGTATCACGATGTATTGTCTTTACACTTAGAGACATTAGGTTAAAACAAGTCTATTTTGTTAACTACAAGGTTGCAATTCTCAGTCTCACATTATTGTTAATCACTCAATTATACGTTTGTAATATCAAAGGCTTTCATATAATATACATTGTATTACAAAAATCGTAATGACTAAAACTTTATCACATGTGCTTGTCAAAAACACTAATTTTCCCATCGATTTCAAGTGTCTGCATGACGTTCTATAGTATAACAAGCATACATTAAGTGTATTGCGAAATACCGGTTTTCCTTCAGTGTATCACGCACGATAAGAGCCGATTTTGAGTGAACATCACAGTTTACCGATATACCGATACATGTATATCATTACACCACTAATTCAATCAATTTCCCCCTTAGCTGTATGAATTAAGGACAATGAAGGGTATTATAAATTATGATATACGTCTATATATTGCATCATTGAAATCTATACAACACGTAGGCTCATATTCAAATCAGGTCAAATGACTGTGAAACATTTGAACGATCAAAATAATTATTATTATTTGCAAATGAACGTTTTAACATTACTTTAATAATATCTTTGAAAAAGCTTGTTGTCAATGACATGTCATTCGCTATATAAAACATTCACGTGATTACGATTAAGCGTTTATCGTACCCCATAGTACACTAGCGCCGCCGCGCGGATTAACGCGTGAATGAACCCCATTCACAAAATGGGTAGAAATTTTTCCAATCACTGATATTACAGCTGAAACAATGTGTACAATTACAAATTTTCACACCAGTATGTACAATTACAAATTTTCACACCAGTAATGGTGATATAATATTACATATTTTCACACCAGTAATGGTGATATATTATTACATATTTACATACCACTTAATTGTGATATTCAAATATGCAAAATACTAATGCAATATTTTTGCATCTAACTGTGTTACAATGTATTAACCACAATGTTTGTATTATATAATACATGTATATATGAACTTTATAAATCCATGTTACTAAGTCTTTTATCTGTACTGATCCGTTGAAGATTTGTTTTTAAAATTCTTGTATCATTCTGAAGAACTGGATATATGAGTATATTTTTTTCTGAAATAAGAAATAAAGTAAATGTTAATTTTGTTTTCTCCTAAGAAAGATAGAAACAAAAACAATTTCATACCATCGGATACGGATATATAGATATCTAAACTTTAATTTTCATTCTTTATCCTATTTAACTAATTTGAATTTTAGCTAAATAATTACCAAGTCTCATTATGACCCATAACGGAAGGGTTTAAGGTGTATTTTTTCACAACCAGATGAGATACCTAAAACAAGGTTTTTACGAACAGAGAGGAATCTCTGTGATGTATTGTCACAGACGTCGCAAACATTTGGCAAAGAAATCGTCTTTAAAATGGGATAGGGATACAGGGTGACAGAAATGTTCATAGATGGGGGCAAGGAAACCGAAAACAGGGAAATGTTAAACGAGACATGTCTCCTAATGGCAGTGAAGAAATTCATTTTTTTTTAAAATCGGACAGTCTATGTCACCGCTATGACAAATCCTTGCGCAATATATTGAATATAGTGCGGGAGTTTGAGGGTGAGAGGCACGTGCTGACGGTAACGGTACAGTGATGAATGTATGTGGTATTGAAAATGAAAATGCAAACATGATCTTGTGGAGAACGTTTGGTGGAAAGGATACAATGCGGCGCAGCGTAAGAATACATCAGTAGTTTATGTAAACACCGACCTATTTTCGCAATAGCTTCGCGGATATCCCATAATTTAAACGATCTGCTTTTGATTGGATGAATTGTATCACGTGTCATTTGTTGATAGTGTGCCCTTTGGCGAGAAGAGTGAACCACAGTGAATACAGCGATATTTTTTTAACATTACCCGAGGTTTGAGCGTGTAAGTATATTGTAATTGACGCAGAAATTGTTGTGAAGAAATCATGTCGTAGATGCGCGGGAGCAAATGTCATTTATTTAAGAATTTTTTTTTTCATTCGTTGCCCTCCCTTCCCGAAGCCCCAACAAAATTTGACCTATATCTGATGTAGACATGTTTGCATGTTAATGCGTCAATATGTTATACACGATTTTGACAGCGACCGGGAAAAAGGAAAGCTGGGAAGATTTGTTCAAATTGTTGTTGATTGTGGAAGATGCATTATGGAAAGCTTTAGGGTAATTCTCGCTAGGTGGCGTTGCTTTTTTAAATAAACAGGCTTTTGGGACCATCAATTACAGGTTGGTTTGTCGTTATTGAGAAATATAACGTAACAATGACAACGTAAAAAAACATGTTTGTGTTCGTGTAATTAATAAAAATGTAACGTATGAACGATTTTGTCTTTTTAATTATTTCTTGGAGAAATGCTGACATTTTGGCTCTCTCAGAGACAAGACTGAAATCTGCTGACCCTGGTGAACAGGTGATGGTTACACATTGGAAGCATTTCACTTGAAAAGGTTTGATTTCCCAGCCAATCAACACGCAAGAACGATATACCTGATTACGAGTGCAACCAATTCAATGGGCTCCCCATGGATACAAGATTCAAATGTCAAGGTGTATCAGTACAGCAAAATGTGTTTGCAGCACTTAGTTTTACAATTTCTACTGCCTAAATCAGTGTGTATTGAAGATTTGACTGTAACTATGTTGTGAACATCCTCATGGCATATTTCAAATTTGCATTGAAATAGACAATGCCTTCACACTCGTTGAAGAACACATATAAAAGTAATGATTGCAAAAAAAGTTTTATCTTAGAACATAGGCTAAACAAGATGAAGACATTTCAAGCTTTCCATTTCTTTGCACAACAGAAAACATGTGGTGCTTCTTAATATTTCCCAAAAAATCATATTTCCATTTTTGTTTTTCCATTCCAATGCAATATGCGCCATATCTTTCCTTACAAAGTCTTGTGTGCCTTGTACATAATGGGCCGCTTACATAGGTTTTTCTTACATTATAATCGGCACTTTTTTTTTGTGTTTGTCAGTATCATTTCACATTGACTACATTTTGTATTGTATATACTGGTTTTGATTGAAGTAGCAGAATTATCATGCTGCTACAAACATATTCGGATGTAGTTCATTATCATGTGTGCTGTAAACTTGCATAGCATGTTAAATTTGTTTTTATCTCAGCCAATATGCAAGATGAACATTTGTATCTCACATGACTAATTGTGTTTTCGTACCTGCTACTATCAACCTCCTGTACTGAACTGTGGCAAAATTTTTACATTCATTTATATATATATATATTGCTAATAGTGCTTCTTCCTCCCTACTTGTCGTTGCACAAGACACAAAAATACTTTTCAAGGACTTCCCTTGCTTCCAATTCGAAAGCCCTTGTAATTGTGAACTTGAATCCCACTTACATGTACATATGCCCCATAGTTTTCATAAATTCCTTACACAGCCATACAGCTTAAGTATACCTTTATATAGCCTGTACACATTCCTGCACAATTTTATTATGATGGACTATGAGCTCCTACATTTTGCTACTGCATATTTATTATTTTTTGCTTCAAAATTGTTGTGTTTTCCACATTTTACCTATGTATTGTTACTTTGTTTGTTATTATGTGATGTATGACACATCTTCCCTTGCGAATTCATGTGTTGATTGTACATAGTTAGCCACTTATTACCTTATTTATGTGTTTTCCACATTGTGACTCACACTACTGCATTGTTCAATATTGTTGCACATAGACTTCAAGTTGTGTCATATTTGCTTTCACCTGAGGCAGCAAAACATTTCCATATTGCCGCGAGCTTCTTTTCATGTAGAAAAAAGTCTTGTGAATTTCACACTTTGCTTACATTTGAGATGTTTCTTACGGAGAACTGAGAGCAATTGTCATAGCTCTTGCTTTTTGCATTCCTGTACTATGCTACTAATTTATTTTTGAAATCCATGTATATTTATTGTTTATAGTGTCTCCTCTTTCTGCCATTCTCGCTTCATGTATGCTACGCCGGACACCATTTTCCATTTTTTAAAAAATTGTTCCTTACAATTCAAAACCTTGTTATTGTTGCCTTCAAACACACATGTGTCCAAAACCCATTAAAAAAACCAGACTAGATGAAACAAGCAGTTTACATTACTGCGTTATGCGGCTGCTTGATGCAGTAGCATTTCAGCGCAGAAGCTGCACTAATGTAAATACCCTAAAAGGAACAAAATGTGATATAAGGTTTACAGGCCCCCATTCAATTTCATTCATTTACTAATATATACATATACATGCCAGTGCATGTTGTTATTTTTTTTACATGTTGCATTCCATGCACTTTCATATGTTTTGTGTTTTTACGGTTACATGTACATCATTGACATTACACAATACTATTGTATGCTTGTCTGGCATGTGCAGACCATTGCCTATGCCTCCACAACAATGTATAACATGTTTTTCTTGAATAAACATTTTTGCTCTTACACCTGATGTTTCTTTCATTTTTAGCAACACAGTCTGTGTTCGCTTGTGACAAATCACAGGCGTTATGTCCATCTTATTTCCTCACAACTACCGCCGCCACCTCCACCCCACCATAAGACCACAACAATATGTGTACCTTTGTCCAATACTAATAAGAACAACACCTATCGCCATGTTAGAGAAAGAAACAAAGAATAATGGTGTACCCCTTCCCTGGTCAAGACAATTTCACTTACACCAAAACATCAACTACAGGTGATGGTGCAGAAATATTGCTTGTGCTTTGATTTAGTGGCATTATGCGGCAAAGCTGTTCATTGTGCCACACCTAACGTGATACAAGACCTCGCTCCTTTCGAGTTTTCATCCACAAGAACTTCTACCATTTCATAAGGCAATGTGCTTGGCACAAGAACAGACACTTCCCACTTTCTAGTCATGGGTCTGACCTAAAAGGAGTTCGAACCCACGGCCTACCACTTCCAAAGCATGCACTCTACCAACTACACTTCTGCAGTGGTTTCCTTACAAATTAGGAACAATGCATGAGAGTCGCAGCTGCATAACCTCGCGTTCAGAGCCCCTTCTCTGTTCGTTAGGCACCTTCGGTGCTTTGATTGTTTATTCTTTGTCTATTATAGACATGTCTGACAACATTTCTAAAAAGAAACAATGAGGATTGGTTTACCAATGTGTGGCATGTAGTGACAAGATCCACAAAGATGCGTTTAACGAGAAGAGGCATGTGGCACATGTATACAAATATCATGTGTCATTAGACCAAGCACCATTCTATTGTAGTTTATGTCATTTTATCACATCTCGGCAAACAGAGATCAGATATCATTTGCAGAATTATGGCCGCCATCTACAGGAATTGGAAACTTTGAAAAGGAGGAACATCAAACCACTTTCACCCAAAGACTATATTCATCATTCTGCCACTCCAAAGAGACTAACAATTGGTAAACGGGAACCAGGAGATAAAAATTTTGATCTGTTGAAATTATCACCAGAAGAATCCAAAATAATATGGTCTAAAAGGGAACAAAAGAAAAAAGACACCACAGCTTTTACAAAGCATACCGCAACCATTACAACAACAATTATCTAATATTCCTAGGCCGCATCTACAACTTCCATTTATTACACCACCATCTACAGCAACAACAACAGAACCAGAAATACAATCCAAAGAAGCTTTATGGAACATCCCATTACCACCAACATTCTTAACACCACCACCACCAGTACAGCCACCAGTACATTTCAAGATCACTCACTGAAGAGAGCAATTTAGACCAGTTACTCGAAGAAGAAATTGCAGGGGAAGAACTACTTTTTGAGGAATTGTCAGAACGTTTAGAAAATCATACAGATATACCATTAAAGTCTACCAAACCACCACGACACTCACAACAGATAGCAAAACAAAGAAAGACAGACCAGAACACCCTCCTACGACAAATACTAAATCAGATGAAAAAAACAAACTAGTATTCTCCACAAGAGTTACAGCAGAAAAACCACAGGAAGTAGCTTTTTATCTATATATTTTACTTTAAATACCAATTTCTAATTTGTACCATGACTTGTTATTACAGTCGAATGGTTTATACTTTAAATATATATGTTACCAAATCGTGGTGATTTACCTCTTGGTAATTCTTTATAATTGGACAAGTTTAAATAGTAAATAGTGTTATGACTTTTCAATATAATATCTGGTGCAAAGTAACTTATAATTATAAAGTTTCAAATTATATCTTCCTTATGAAGGTAACTTTCATATTTCACATGATTACTATAATAGTAATATCATATAGTCAATTAATGTTTCTCTAACATGTCTTATATTATGCAATGTTCAATATTCAAATATTCATATTTGTTCTATAATATATAATGAGAGCTTTTAATCTTACAAAATTCATTTTGTAATTATGATAATAACTTTTCAAATATACAGATTCCAATCTGTTTTAAAATAATTATTTAAAGTGATACATTGTTATCATATAGTTGTTTCAACTTTACAGATCTGTTATAAAACAGAAATGTTCAACATTACAGATTTCGATCTGTCATATCCTTCACTACAGATTCTTGTCTGTTATATAATAATTTTGTTTTTACGATACAGATTCCGATCTGTTATGTAATAGTAATTTTGAAAATTTTAAAATTATCAACTGAATTGCCATCGTTTTCATAATTTCAATTTATGATCATTTATAATGGATCTAATTCAATAGGTTCAGATTTTATCTGTATGACTTATAGTTTAAGGGAGATAACTCATATACATAACCAGTCAATGGTGTAGCTTGACTTATTCAGTATTTTAATACTATGTAATCTCTAGTCAATTGTAAATTGATCAAATTAAACTATTAAAATACTTATTATACCAGTAAATGGTTCAATACAACTGTAAGTATTGTAACAGTAATATATAAATGTTTTATCAATCCTACTGTGAAACTGCATATTCTAGAAGTGGAATTAACCAGTTGTGGATCCTGAAAAATTCGATTTTTCAACACTGTACACAACAATTCCACATTTGAAACTAAAATCCCGGTTAAAAGATATCATCAATCAATGCTTTTTATACAAAAATGGTAATAGGAAATATAAATATTTAGTTTTTGGTAAGACCACAACATACTTTGTCAAACACCACACTGATTCAAACAGTAAATACAATGAAGATGATATTGTTAGAATGCTTGACTTTCTCATCGACAATATTTTTGTAGAGTTTGCTGGAAATATTTACCAACAAACAGTCGGAATAACAATGGGAACAAATTGCGATCCTTCACTAGCCGATTTGTTTCTTTACTCATATGAGGCGGAGTTTATCCAACAACTTTTAAAAGAGGGAAAAAAGATGTTGCAAAAAACTTTAATTTAACGTACAGATATATAGACGACGTTTTGTCTATTAACAACAATGAGTTTTCAACTTATCTACAAGTCATTTATCAAGCTGACCTTGAAATTAAAGACACGACTGAATCAAGCACATCTGCCTCTAATTTAGACTTGCTTCTGGAAATAGACATCAATAAAACTCTCTGTACCAAATTATTATCTAGTCAATAGATTTTAGTCATATATCTAATCAATAGATTTTTATCACATATCTAGTCAATAGATTTTTAGTCTATCTAGTCATTAAGAGTCTACTCAGATATTTTTGTAACATATCTAGTCAATAGATTAGTCAGATGTCTAGTCAGTCTGCTATTGTTAATTTAGACTTAAGTATATAGATTTTTATTATATAACATAGTCAATCTATAAGATTGGTCAATAATATTTATATTTTAATGTAAACTATTTTTCTTTTATTAAATAATTACTAGTTGTAATAATTACAGTCGCCCTGAATAATTGAAGGAAAGACTGTCATTCATGACATATGTAAATCCATGAAAATTGATATAAATGTTTGTAAATGATGGTCAGCCTGAATGATTGAAGGAAAGGCCGTAGAAAAATATACTAACAATAAATGTACTGAACTTGGAAAATAGTCGTCAATTATACTTAATATGTAGATTATAATTAAGGATATATAGTACGCAGCATGTACATATAAAACTGTATTTAAGGGACTAGATACTGAATTGAAATTTAATAATTATATTTTATGACTAATTTAGCATTTATTATGTGTTAAAAATGAATTGGCTTTGTAATTATGCTGTACAAGGTTTATGATATTTGTGTAAATATTCTTGTAATTACCGTACACAATCTAAAGTTCGTACATGTTGTATTGATGCGTACAATGGATGTTGTTTAAAGTTTAATGTACTAATGATATGATTTTGGTGTTTTAACGCTCAGACAAAATATGTTTCATATATTGTAGTCAATAAGTATGGTTATGGTAACCACCCACAAGTCTGTAAACTGAGTTTGGACATTATTTTGTGTTTCACATTCTACGAATAGATAATTTTATAACCTGTAAAGTAAAGCTGCCAATGGACTGTGCACTTATTGCAGGAGCCACCGATGGACTGTGTGGAACCTGAGCCGCCAATGGACTGTGCGGTTAAGATCACCGATGGACTGAGTGATACTACTGTTTTTTTTATATCTGTTCCAAAGAAAGCGTTGTTTTTTGTGCAATAGTTGATCTGTGAGAACAATAACATTAAATATATTTTATGATGCAGTGTATGTTGAACTATTTGTTAAAATTGAAAAAAACTTGAAACTAGTCTACCAAATGTCCAGGTGTTAACCTCTCGGAATCGTTACATTAACTATCCATTTCTTTGCAGCAATATACCTTCATCACCAGCATATGGACTATATATTTCTCAGCTTATTCGCTATGCATGGGCTTCTACTTTTTATAATGATTTCCTTGCCAGAGGACTGTTCTTTCGCCAAGCACAAGGCATCACAAAATGAGAGTCATGGTTCTTTTGGATGGGAACTTAAAATAAATAAGGTCACATGTCATGGCATGGCATGCTAAAGAACCCTGCTGTGTAATGCCATAAGCACAACGCACAGGCAAACTTTCAGCACCTTCGCCTATAGCTGGCCATGTCTCAATAAAAGTGAAATATTCTTCACTGGGACGTAAAACACCATTACTCACTCAATCACACTCATATATAGTGTACATGAAAATGACATCAAACACACTGATATATACAGTGTACATGACAGTGACATCAATCTTACTGATATATACAGTTTACATCACAGTGACATCAATCTTACTGATATATACAGTTTACATCACAGTGACATCAATCTTACTGATATATACAGTGTACATAACAGTGACATCAATCTTACTGATATATACAGTTTACATCACAGTGACATCAATCATACTGATATATACAGTGTATATAACAGTGACAACAACCACACTGATGTATCTAGTATACATAAAAGTGACATCAATCAAACTGATATATACAGAGTACATAATAGTGACAGCAATCACACTCATAGATACAGCGTACATTACAGTGACATCAATCTTACTGATATAAACAGTGTAGATAAAAGTGACATCAATCATACTGATATATACAGTGTACATTACAGTGACATCAATCTTACTGATATATACAGTGTACATAAAAGTGACATCAATCATACTGATATATACAGTGTACATTACAGTGATATCAATCGTACTAATATATACAGTGTACATAATAGTGGCATCAATCATACTGATGTTTAAGTGTACATAACAGTGCCAGCAATCACATTGATATATCCAGTGTACATAAAAGTGACATCAGTGACACTGGGATATATCAATGATACTGATATATACAGTGTAATAACAGTGACATCAATGGTACTAACATATACGGTGTACATAACAGTGACATCAATTACACTGAAAAAAATACAGTGTACATAACAATGTTATCAATCACACTGATATATATAGTGTACATAACAGTGATACATAAAAGTGACATCAATCACTCTGATATATACAGTGTATATAACGGTAACATCAATCATACTGGTATATACAGTGGACATAAATGTGACAACAATCACAATGGGATATACAGTGTACATAACAATGATATCAAGGATACTGGTATATACAGTGTGCAATACAGTGACATCAATCATACTGATATATACAGTGTACATAACAGTGACATCAATTATACTGATATATACAGTGTACATAACAGTGACATCAATTATATTGATGATTAAGTGTAAATAACAGTGACACCAATTATACTGGTATAAACAGAGTACATAAATGTGGCATCAATCATATACAGTGTACATAACAGTGACACCAATCACACTGATATATACAATGTACATGACAGTCACATCAATCACACTGATATATACAGTGTATATAACATTGACATCAATCACAATGATATATACAGTGTATATAAAATTGACATCACAGTGACATCAATCATACTGGTATATACAGAGTGCATAATAGTGATATCAATCATACTGATATATAGAGTGTATATAACAGTGACATCAATTGTACTGATAAATACAGTGTATATAACAGTGACATCAATCATACTGATATATACAGTGTATATAACAGTGATGTCAATGATACTAATATATACAGTGTACATGTACACTGTATATAACAATATCATTGACATCACTGTTATCTTCTCTGTATATACCAATATGGTTGATGTCACTGTTATATACAGTGATATACAGTGTATAAAACAGTGACAGCAATCATACTGATGTATACAGTGTACATAACAGTGACATCAATCTTATTGATATATACAGTGTACATTACAGTGATATCAATCACACTGATATATACAGTGTACATAATAGTGACATCAATCATACTGATATATACAGTGTATATAACAGTGATGTCAATCATACTAATATATACAGTGTACATGTACACTGTATATAACAATATCATTGACATCACTGTTATCTTCTCTGTATATACCAATATGGTTGATGTCACTGTTATATACAGTGATATACAGTGTATAAAACAGTGACAGCAATCATACTGATGTATACAGTGTACATAACAGTGACATCAATCTTACTGATATATACTGTGTACATTACAGTGATATCAAACACACTGATATATACAGTGTACATGTACACTGTATATAACAATATCATTGGCATCACTGTTATCTTCTCTGTATATACCAATATGGTTGATGTCACTGTTATGTGATCTGTATTTACCAGTATAATTGATGTCACTGTTATGTACTCTGTATTTACCAGTGTGATTTTTTGTGACTGTCATGTACACTGTATATATCAGTATGATTGATGTCACTGTCATGTACACTGTATATATCAGTGTGTTTGATGTCATTTTCATGTACACTATATATGAGTGTGATTGAGTGAGTAATGGTGTTTTACGTCCCAGTGAAGAATATTTCACTTTTATTGAGACATGGCCAGCTATAGGCGAAGGTGCTGAAAGTTTGCCTGTGCGTTGTGCTTATGGCATTACACAGCAGGGTTCTTTAGCGTGCCATGTCATTACAGGGGACCTTATTTATTTTAAGTTCCCATCCAAAAGAACCATGACTTTCATTTCGTAATGCCTAGTGCTTGGCAAAAGAACAGTCACTACCCACTTTCAAGTCTTGGCTCGGACCTGACAGTGTATTGAACCAACAACCTCCCAATTATTGTGCAATCACTCTTCCAACTGAGCTACCGCAGTGGTATAAGATCAGTGTGTTTGATATCACTGTAATGTACACAGTATATATCAGTATGATTGATATCACTGTTATGTACACTGTATATATCAGTATGATTGCTGTCACTGTAAAGTACACTTAAACATCAGTATGATTGATGTTACTATTATATACACTGTATATATCAGTATGATTGATGTTACTATTATGTACACTGTATATATCAGTATCATTGACATCACTGTTTTAAACACTGTATATATCAGTATGATTGATGTCACTGTTATATACAGTGTATATATCAGTATGATTGATATCACTATTATGTACTCTGTATATACCAGAATGATTGATGTCACTGTTATGTACACTGTATATATCAGTGTGATTGATGTCACTATTGTGTACACTGTATATATCAGTATCATTGATGATACTAATACACTGTATATATCAGTATGAGTGATATCACTGTTGTATACACTGTATATATTAGTATCATTGATATCTGTATTATGTACACTGTATATATCAGTATGATTGACATCACTGTTTTAAACACTGTATATATCAGTATGATTGATGTGTGACATCAATTATACTGGCAAATACAGAGTACATAACAGTGACATCAACCATATTGGTATATACAGAGAAGATAACAGTGATGTCAATGATACTGACATATACAGTGTATATAACTCTGACATCAATCATACTGATATATACAGTGTTTAAAACAGTGATGTCAATGATACTGACATATACAGTGTATATAACAGTGATGTCACTGTTATGTACTCATTATTTACCAGTATGATTGATGTCACTGTTATGTACACTGTATATATCAGTATGTTTGATTTCACTATTATGTACACTGAATATATCAGTATCATTGACATCACTGTTATATACACTGTATATATCAGTACAATTGATGTCACTGTTATATACACTGTAAATATCAGTATGATTGATATCACTATTTTGCACTCTGTATATACCAGTATCATTGATGTCACTGTTATGAACACTGTATATATCAATATGATTGATATCACTATTATGTACTCTGTATATACCAGTATGATTGATGTCACTGTTATGTACACTGTATATACCGGTATGATTGATATCACGATTATGTACTCCGTGTACATAAGAATGACATCAGTGATACTGATATATACAGTGTACATAATAGTGATATCAATGATACTTAAAGATTATTATATGACCATTTTGATATCACACCCCTTATCAGCCCGAGAGTCCTGATAAAAGCCAGAGGGCCGAAGGCCCGAAGGCTGATATCAGGACTCTCGGGCTGATTCGGGTTGTGATATCAAAATGGTCATATTATAAACTTTTTATCATATGTTTCATGATAACAACATTCGTTGCATATGGTTGCTGCTGATCAGTAAATCCACCCGGCTACTGTTTCTTTTTACCATGTGTGTAATTCATGTAATTTTCCGATAGGACAAGGGTAAACTATACATTATTTTACTTACGGTATGTACCCGAGTCGTTCCAATTAAATATAATACCTTTTTTGTCATGATCCTCCTTTTAATTCTACTCTTATGCATTAAAATCTATTTTAACATTAGTGTTTACAGTGTTACTATAATTTTTTTTCTAATACAAAATGGCGCTACTTTTGCGGTGACGTAACGATGACAGAATATGTCATTATTTACGTAGGTGAATATAGGATGTAGTTACATGAAATCAGGTTTCTGAAAGTGTTCACAATCAGTTACGTAATGTGATCATACTACGTACACCGCACTTCATGTGTGCGCTTTCATGTCTAAGGGGAACAAATTACAAAAAGTCCATGATGGCTTTGTTCATACTTCCCTTCGCACAAACTTCTTACGTTCCGACATGCGCACATTAAGCGGGGTGACGTCAATTCCGTCATCAACATCTCACATATTTACCATCCACAGTTGATTTTGATGCAATGCAAGAAAATTAAAGAAAAGGACATGACATTTCGGCTTGTGTAAGTCAACGATTATGCAAGCATTTTACCCATTGGAATATGAAAGAATTTTCCGAATTGGCCATTTCTCGGACAAGGTAAACCCAACTGCTTCACAGCCATATTGTTGTTCACGCAGATGACCGGATGAAACTAAAATACGAGGAAGCGGTGTCTTGCAAATTAGGCTAATAAGACGGAACAACGCTGATTTATGGTCCATAACACCGCATTTATTCCATGCCAACCATTTGTTTATCTATATTAAAATAAAAAAGAAACTAGTAAGCTGAATCGGAGAATTGAAATCCGCCATTTTTGTTTGAGTGGGTGTGATATCACTTTTTAGGGGTGTGATATCACTTTTCAGGGGTGTGATATCACTCGGGCTGATATCAACTTGTGTCATTTTTAGACTTATCACATATACAAAACTGTTGTTATTACTGGTAAACATATGATAATAATATTTACAGTGTACACAACAGTGATATCAATCATACTGATATATACAGTGTACATAATAGCATCATCAATGATACTGATATATACAGTGTACATAACAGTGACATCAAACGTACTGGTATAGACAGAGTACATAATAGTAATATCAATCATACCGGTATATACAGTGTACATAACAGTGACATCAATCATACTGGTATATACAGAGTACATAATAGTGATATCAATCATACTGATATATACAGTGTACATAACAGTGACATCAATCATACTGGTATATACAGAGTACATAATAAAGATACCAATCATACTGATATATACAGTGTACATAACAGTGACATCAATGATACTGATATATACAGTGTACATAACAGTGACATCAATGATACTGACATCAGTGACACTTGGATATATCAATGATACTGATATATACAGTGTAATAACAGTGACATCAATGGTACTAACATATACGGTGTACATAACAGTGACATCAATGATACTGATATTTATCATATACTTAGTACTAATTACGTAGTTTCTGCATACCCCGATACGGCTAAAATGACGTCACCCATATCACCGACCGCACGTGCCCGGTCGGAAAAGCCGTATCATCGCTGGTCTGATATGCATATCAGACCGGCTACTCGAAACAAATTACTTTATCGTTTCGAAACTCCACGGACGACATCCTTAATGTTCATAATGCTTCTTTTCGCCCCCTTCACAACACTGGCATGTTTAATGGAGCAACAATTCATGGAAACATTATTTTTAACAATTATTATGGTGACAAAAAGAGGAAAAAATCCGTGTAATTGATTCTGATTCAGATTAAATTTAGATCTATAATTGAAAACTATATTTGTTGTAATATGTTTATATAAAAAATTCAACTAATAAATTATGACTCTTGAATCCTCCATAAAACTGTATGCATTAATGAAGTTTCAATTACAATGGACGATAGTTTGATGACTTTTTTATTTTATTTTTCATGCACTGTAATTGTACATATTTTGGCATACACTGATTTTAACTAGTTTTATTCTCAATGCATTACCTGCATTGAAAGACAAAAATAACTTGCATCATTGGCATTTGAGAAACTTGTTTCCAGTAAAACAAAAACAGAAATATAAATTATCAAATACGTACCCACCAAAATAAGTACAATTACAGTAATGAAAATAAGTAGTTGATATGTTGTTTAATGTTGCATCAACACTATTTCAATTTTATGACAAAATGAAGTTTATTAATCTCTTATTAATATAAGAACAGTTTAGTGTATATGTGACATAAGCAAATTATACGTTTTATGGTCTTCGGTACTACTATACACTTTGGGTGACTTCAGGTGCTAGATCATAGAGACTCGGTACTCCACACACAAACAGTCAGATGAAAATGACACTAGTTGACCCAGTCAATACTCTGCCTTCTTCATATCGAATGTCTGTCAAGGAAGCAGTTCATGTATCTTAAAGTATGTTTTAACGGGGGGTGGGGGGGTTGACTCACGACCTCCCACACTTGAACCAAACACTACCACTGAGCTACCCAGGTGGTTAATGATGAAGTATTGTTGCTATGTGTGAAATTATATTGATATATATTTTACTTTGCTGGTATTCATGACTGACTAGATGAACAAGGAATTTGACATTAATTTCATATTTAATTTTATGAAAGATTGAGAAAACCAGAGTAGCAAGAAAACCCGTACACAACAGTTATATTATTTCAAAAGTCACTTTCTTGTAAGTTCAAGTCGGCCAATTTTGTCATTTTCAGTGTCTGTTATCGACATGTATTTGTTCTACATGGTGAACGTTTAAGTATATGATAAACAGAATAAAACATGATGAAATCCATATCATATACCATATCAGACCTCGACCAATATCAAACCTCGGGCTAAAGCCCTCGGTCTGATATTGGGTTCTCGGTCTGATATGGTATATGATATGGATTTCACCATGTATTATTCTCTATATACAGTGTACATAACAGTGACATCAATGATACTGATATATACAGTGTACATAACAGTGACATCAACCATATTGGTATATACAGAGAAGATAACAGTGATGTCAATAATACTGATATGTACAGTGTACACAACAGTGATATCAATGATACTGATATATACAGTGTACATAACAGTGACATCAAACATACTGGTATATACAGAGTACATAATAGTGATATCAATCATACCGGTATATACAGTGTACATAACAGTGACATAAATCATACTGGTATACACAAAGTACACAATAGTGATATCAATCATATTGGTATATACAGTGTACATAACAGTGACATCAATCATACTAGTATATACAGAGTATATAACAGTGACATCAATCGTACTCATATATTCAGTGTATATAACAGTGATGTCAATGATACTGATATATACAGTGTACATAATAGTGACATCAATCATACTGATATATACAGTGTACATAATAGTGACATCAATCATACTGATATATACAGTGTACATAATAGTGATATCAATCATACTGATATATATATATATAATGTATATAACAGTGACATCAATCATACTGATGTTTAAGTGTACATAACAGTGCCAGTAATCATACTGATATATACAGTGTACATAAAGGTGACATCAGTGACACTGGGATATATCAATGATACTGATATATACAGTGTAATAACAGTGACATCAATGGTACTAACATATACGGTGTACATAAAAGTGACAACAATCACACTGATATAAACAGTGTACATAACAGTGACAGCAATCACACTGATATATACAGTGTACATAAAAGTGACAAGAATCACACTGGTATAAACAGTGTACTAACAGTGATATCAATCATACTGGGATATACAATGTATAAAACAGTGACAGTAATCATACTGATGTATACTGTGTACGTTACAGTGATATCAATCATACTGATCTATATACCACTGCGGTAGGTCAGTTGGTAGAGTGATTGCACCATAAGTGGGAGGTTGTGGGTTCAATCCCCTGTTGGGTCCGAACCAAGACTTGAAAGTGGGTAGTGACTGTTCTTTCGCCAAGCACTAGGCATTACAAAAGTCGCGGTTCTTTTGGATGTGAACTTAAAATAAACAAGGTCCTGTGTCATGGCATGGTATGCTAATGAACTCTGCTGTGTAATGCCATAAGCACAATGCACAGGTAAACTTTCTGCACTTTCGCCTATAGCTGGCCACGTCTCAATATAAGTGAAATATTCTTGAGTGGGACGTAAACACCATTACTCACTCACACTGATATACAGTGTACCTGACAGTGACATCAATCACACTGATATATACAGTGTACATCAATGATACTGGTATATACAGTATACATAACAGTGGCATCAAACACACTGATATACAGTATACATGAAAGTGACATCAATCACACCAATCACACTGATATATAGTGTACATACAGTAACATCAATCATACTGGTATATACAGTATACAACAGTGACATGAATCACACTGATATAAACTGTGTACATAACAGTGACATCAATTACACTGATGTATCCAGTATACATGAAAGTGACATCAATCACACTGGTATATACAGTGTACATAACAGTGACATCAATCATACTTATGTATCCAATGTACATAAAATTGGCATCAATCATACTGATATTTACAGTGTACATTACAGTGACATCAATCACACAGATGTATAAAGTATATATAAAAGTGACATCAATGAAACTGATATATACAGTGTACATAACAGTGACATCAATCATACTGGTATATACAGAGTACATAATAAAGATACCAATCATACTGATATATACAGTGTACATAACAGTGACATCAATGATACTGATATATACAGTGTACATAACAGTGACATCAATGATATTGACATCAGTGACACTTGGATATATCAATGATACTGATATATACAGTGTAATAACAGTGACATCAATGGTACTAACATATACGGTGTACATAACAGTGACATCAATGATACTGATATATACAGTGTACATAACAGTGACATCAATGGTACTGATATATACAGTGTACATAACAGTGACATCAACCAATTGGTATATACAGAGAAGATAACAGTGATCAATGATATGATATGTACAGTGTACACAACAGTGATATCAATGTACTGATATATACAGTGTACATAACAGTGACATCAAACATACTGGTATATACAGAGTACATAATAGTGATATCAATCATACCGGTATATACAGTGTACATAACAGTGACATAAATCATACTGGTATACACAAAGTACACAATAGTGATATCAATCATATTGATATATACAGTGTACATAATAGTGACATCAATCATACTAGTATATACAGAGTATATAACAGTGACATCAATCGTACTCATATATACAGTGTATATAACAGTGATGTCAATGATACTGATATATACAGTGTACATAATAGTGACATCAATCATACTGATATATACAGTGTACATAATAGTGACATCAATCATACTGATATATACAGTGTACATAATAGTGATATCAATCATACTGATATATATATATAATGTATATAACAGTGACATCAATCATACTGATGTTTAAGTGTACATAACAGTGCCAGTAATCATACTGATATATACAGTGTACATAAAGGTGACATCAGTGACACTGGGATATATCAATGATACTGATATATACAGTGTAATAACAGTGACATCAATGGTACTAACATATACGGTGTACATAAAAGTGACAACAATCACACTGATATAAACAGTGTACATAACAGTGACAGCAATCACACTGATATATACAGTGTACATAAAAGTGACAAGAATCACACTGGTATAAACAGTGTACTAACAGTGATATCAATCATACTGGGATATACAATGTATAAAACAGTGACAGTAATCATACTGATGTATACTGTGTACGTTACAGTGATATCAATCATACTGATCTATATACCACTGCGGTAGGTCAGTTGGTAGAGTGATTGCACCATAAGTGGGAGGTTGTGGGTTCAATCCCCTGTTGGGTCCGAACCAAGACTTGAAAGTGGGTAGTGACTGTTCTTTCGCCAAGCACTAGGCATTACAAAAGTCGCGGTTCTTTTGGATGTGAACTTAAAATAAACAAGGTCCTGTGTCATGGCATGGTATGCTAATGAACTCTGCTGTGTAATGCCATAAGCACAATGCACAGGTAAACTTTCTGCACTTTCGCCTATAGCTGGCCACGTCTCAATATAAGTGAAATATTCTTGAGTGGGACGTAAACACCATTACTCACTCACACTGATATATAGTGTCCATGAAAGTGACATCAAAAACACTGATATATACAGTGTACCTGACAGTGACATCAATCACACTGATATATACAGTGTACATCAATGATACTGGTATATACAGTATACATAACAGTGGCATCAAACACACTGATATACAGTATACATGAAAGTGACATCAATCACACCAATCACACTGATATATAGTGTACATACAGTAACATCAATCATACTGGTATATACAGTATACAACAGTGACATGAATCACACTGATATAAACTGTGTACATAACAGTGACATCAATTACACTGATGTATCCAGTATACTTAAAAGTGACATCAATCACACTGGTATATACAGTGTACATAACAGTGACATCAATCATACTTATGTATCCAATGTACATAAAATTGACATCAATCATACTGATATTTACAGTGTACATAAAAGTGACAAGAATCACAGTGATATAAACAGTGTACTAACAGTGATATCAATCATACTGGGATATACAACGTATAAAACAGTGACATCAATCATACTGATGTATATTGTGTACGTTACAGTGATATCAATCATACTGATCTATATACCACTGCGGTAGGTCAGTTGGTAGAGTGATTGCACCATAAGTGGGAGGTTGTGGGTTCAATCCCCTGTTGGGTCCGAACCAAGACTTGAAAGTGGATAGTGACTGTTCTTTCGCCAAGCACTAAGCATTACAAAAGTCGCGGTTCTTTTGGATGTGAACTTAAAATAAACAAGGTCCTGTGTCATGGCATGGTATGCTAATGAACTCTGCTGTGTAATGCCATAAGCACAATGCACAGGTAAACTTTCTGCACTTTCGCCTATAGCTGGCCACGTCTCAATATAAGTGAAATATTCTTGAGTGGGACGTAAACACCATTACTCACTCACACTGATATATAGTGTACATGAAAGTGACATCAAAAACACTGATATATACAGTGTACCTGACAGTGACATCAATCACACTGATATATACAGTGTACATCAATGATACTGGTATATACAGTATACATAACAGTGGCATCAAACACACTGATATACAGTATACATGAAAGTGACATCAATCACACCAATCACACTGATATATAGTGTACATACAGTAACATCAATCATACTGGTATATACAGTATACAACAGTGACATGAATCACACTGATATAAACTGTGTACATAACAGTGACATCAATTACACTGATGTATCCAGTATACATGAAAGTGACATCAATCACACTGGTATATACAGTGTACATAACAGTGACATCAATCATACTTATGTATCCAATGTACATAAAATTGACATCAATCATACTGATATTTACAGTGTACATTACAGTGACATCAATCACACAGATGTATAAAGTATATATAAAAGTGACATCAATGAAACTGATATATACAGTGTACATAACAGTGATATCAATCACACTGATACATATTACACTATCTGTAGAAATTTCTTTAACAGAATATTTTTGTCCAAATGCAATTTTTCATCTTAATAAAGAATATCAAGAACTGCTGTTAATCACAAGGAGAAAACTGATTTTGTTTTAAATACAATTAAATCATATAAATAATATGACGGATGTTATTCAATAGGCGGTATGATAGTAAGACGAAAAGTACTTGATACAAAGAATGTGAAGATTGCAAAAATTGTAATCAACCGTTTGACGTTCAGGAATTTCTCTGCTGTATCGTATCAATTGTTTATTTAGAACGCGAAAAATATGTTAGAAGTTTGAAAGATGAATCAAACAATTAAATCGCTGTAGTTTCGTAAATACTGTTAAAATATGTAACAAGGAGAAAGATTTCATTATTTTATTATATATTGACCTATCTATGTCCTCTTTGATTTTCATATTTTTTGTTAATATAACAACCGTTTGACTTTCAGGAATTTCACTGCTGCATCATATCAATTTTTTATTCGCGGAGCAAAAATATGTTATTAGTTTTTAAGATGAACCACAAAACTGTTTCATTGTATTTTCGACAATACTGATAATAATATGTAACAAGGAGAAAGATTTCATTATTTTATTATATATTGACCTATCTATGAGAAGTCTTTAATTTTAACATTTTGTGTTAATACAATGTTTAATTTCTATTTTTTGCTGCTGCATCGGACTCAGATCGTAAAATAATATCTGAGTAGTTTATGTATTTGATGAATACTGTTAAAAATCTGCAACAAGGAGAAAAAATATCATTATTTTAATACATATTAACCTATCTGTAGAAATTTCTTAAACTGAACATTTTTGTGCAAATACAATTTTTCATTCCTAAAAAAGAATATCAAGAACTGCTGTTAATCACAAGGAGAAAACTAATTTTGTTTTGAATACAATTAAATCATATAAAGAATATGACAAGTGTAATTCAATAGACGGTAAAGTAAGACGAAAAGTACCTGATACACAAAGTACGAAGATTGCACGAAATTGTTATCAACCGTTTGACTTTCAAGAATTTCGCTGCTGCATCGTATCAATTTTTATTTCAGAACGCAAAATATATGTTAGAAGTTTGGAAGAGGTATCAAAATTTAATTCGTTGTTGTTTTGTCAATACTGTTAAAAATATGTATCAAGGAGAAAGATTTCATTATTTTATTATATATTGACCTATCTATGTCCTTTTTATTTTAACATTTTTTATTAATACAACAACCGTTTTACTTTCAGGAATTTCAATGCTGCATCATATCAATTTTTTTATTCGCTGCGCAAAACAATATGTGAATAGTTTGGAAGATGAATGAAAGAATTGTATCGTTGTAGCTTCGAAAATACTTAAAAAAATATGTAACAAGGAGAAAGATTTCATTATTTTATTATATATCGACCTATCTATGAGAAGTCTTTAATTTTAATATTTTGTGTTAATACAATGTTTAATTTCTCTTTTTTGCTGCTGCATCGGACTCAGTTCGCAAAATAATATCTTAGTAGTTTAAGGGACGAGTCAAAGATTATAGTTGTTGTAATTTGATTAATACAGTCATGTGATAATTTTGAATTTTTATGAAATAATGCATTCAAAATTAGCACATGACAATACTGTTAAAAAATATGCAACAGGGAGACAAATATCATTATCTTAATACATTTTAAACTATCTATAGAAATTTCTTTAACTGAATATTTTTATCAAATGCAATTTTTCATCTTAATAAAGAATATCAAGAACTGCTGTTAATCACAAGGAGAAAACTGATTTTGTTTTAAATACAATTAAATCACACAAAGAATATGATAAGTGTAATTCAATAGGCGAATAAAGTAAGACGAAGAGTACTTGATACAAAGAATGTGAAGATTGCAAAAAATGTAATCAACCTTTGACGTTCAGGAATTTCTCTGCTGTATCGTTTCAATCTTTTATTTAGAACTCGAAAAATATGTTAGAAGTTTGAAAGATGAATCAAACAATTAATTCGTTGTTGTTTTGTCAATACTGTTAAAAATATGTATCAAGGAGAAAGATTTCATTATTTTATTATATATTGACCTATCTATGTCCTTTTTTATTTTAATATTTTTTGTTAATATAACAACCGTTTGACTTTCAGGAATTTAACTACTGCATCATATCAATTTCTTTTATTCAGAACGCAAAAATTATGTTATTAGTTTTGAAAATGAACCACAAAATTGTTTCATTGTATTTTCGAAAATACTGATAATAATATATAACAAGGAGAAAGAATATCATTATTGTTTTATATTGACCTATCTATGAACAGTCTTTTATTTATCATTTTTGTGTTAATACAATGTTTAATTTTTATTTTTTGCTGCTGCATCGGTTAATTTTTTTATCAGTTCGCAAAATAATATCTTAGTAGTTTAAGGGACGAATCAAAGATTATAGTTGTTGTATTTGATGAATACTGTTAAAAATCTGCAACAAGGAGAAAAAATATCATTATTTTAATACATATTAACCTATCTGTAGAAATTTCTTAAACTGAACATTTTTGTGCAAATACAATTTTTCATTCCTAAAAAAGAATATCAAGAACTGCTGTTAATCACAAGGAGAAAACTAATTTTGTTTTGAATACAATTAAATCATATAAAGAATATGACAAGTGTAATTCAATAGACGGTAAAGTAAGACGAAAAGTACCTGATACACAAAGTACGAAGATTGCACGTAATTGTTATCAACCGTTTGACTTTCAAGAATTTCGCTGCTGCATCGTATCAATTTTTTTATTCGCTGCGCAAAACAATATGTGAATAGTTTGGAAGATGAATGAAAGAATTGTATCGTTGTAGCTTCGAAAATACTGAAAAATATGTAACAAGGAGAAAGATTTCATTATTTTATTATATATCGACCTATCTATGAGAAGTCTTTAATTTTAATATTTTGTGTTAATACAATGTTTAATTTCTCTTTTTTGCTGCTGCATCGGACTCAGTTCGCAAAATAATATCTTAGTAGTTTAAGGGACGAATCAAAGATTATAGTTGTTGTAATTTGATTAATACTGCCATGTGCTAATTTTGAATTTTTATGTAATAATAAGTTCCCATCCAAAAGAACCATGACTTTCATTTCGTAATGCCTAGTGCTTGGCGAAAGAACAGTCACTACCCACTTTCAAGTCTTGGCTCGGACCGGACAGGGGATTGAACCCACAACCTCCCACTTATGGTGCAATCACTCTACCAACTTACCTACCGCAGTGGTATATAGATCAGTGTGATTGATATCACTGTAATGTACACAGTATATATAAGTGTGATTGATATCACTGTTATGTACACTGTATATACCAGTATGATTGCTGTCACTGTTATGTACACTGTATATATCAGTATCAGTGATGTCACGGTTATGTACACTGTATATATCAGCATGATTGATATCACTGTTATGTACACTGTATATATCAGTATGATTGATGTCACTGTTTTGTACACTGTATAAATCATTATGGTTGATATCACTATTATTTACACTGTATATATCAGTATCATTGATTTCACTGTTATGTACATTATATATATATATCAGTATGATTGATATCAATGTTATGTACACTGTATATCCTTGTGTGATTGATATCACTGTTATATACACTGTATATATCAGTATTATTTTTGTCACTGTTATATACACTGTATATATCAGTGTGATTGATGTCACTGTTACTGCACTGTATATATCAGTATGATTGATGTCACTGTTTTGTGCACTGTATATATCAGTAAGATTGATGTCACTGTTACTGCACTGTATATATCAGTAAGATTGATGTCACTGTTACTGCACTGTATATATTAGTATGATTTTTGCCACTGTTATGTACACTGTATATATGAGTAAGATTGATGTCACTCTTATGTAAACTGTATTTATCAGTGTATTTGATTCCACTTTTATGTACACTGTATATACAAGTATCATTGATATCACTGTTATGTACACTGTATATATCAGTGTGATTGATGTCACTGTTATTTACACTGTATATATCAGTACTATTGATGTCACTGTTTTGTACACTGTATAATTTTTTGTAGATTTATGTCACTGCTGTGTACAATGCATATATCTGTATCATTGATGACGTCACTGTTATGTTCACTGTATATATCAGTATGATTGATGTCACTTTTATGTACACTTTATATATCAGTATGATTGATGTCACTGTTATGTACACCCTACATATCAGTGTGATTGATGTCAATGTTGTGAACATTGCATATATCTGTATCATTGATGTTATTGTTATGTTCACTGTATATATCAGTATGATTGATGTCACTGGTATGTACAGTGTATAAGTGTATAATTCAGTATGTTGATGTCACTGTTATGTACGTTGGTAAAGTGCTCGCTCAGTAAGTGGGAGGTCGTGGGTTCGATCCCTGGCCGCGTCTGACCCAAGATTGAAAAGTGGGTAGTGACTGTTCTTTCGCCAAGCACTCGACATTACGGAATGAAAGTCACGGTTCTTTCAGATGGGAACTTAAAATAAACGAGGACCCATGGCTTGGCACGCTAAAGAACCCTGCTGTATAATAATGCGATTAACGCAACGCACAGGCAAAATTTCTGCACCTTCGCCTATAGATGGCGCCGTCTCGATATAAGTGAAATATTCTTGACTGGGACTTCAAACACCATTACTCACTTACTCACTGTTATGTACACTTTATATATCAGTATAATTGATGTCGCCGTTATTTTTACTGTATAATTCAGTATGATTGATGTCACTGTTATGTACAGTGTATAATTCAGTATAATTGATGTCATTGTTATGTACAGTGTATAATTCAGTATAATTGATGTCACTGTTATGTACAGTGTATAATTCAGTGTGATTGATATTACTGTTATGTAGATAGATGAATCTGGCTATAAGCGGTGAGCTAGAAAGTGTCAAAAGTTATATAATTTAACAATCTTAGGCCAATTCAACTTAAATAGTAAATTCTCATCCAGGTTGGACAAAAATTATGGGGCGGGTGGGAGGATTTTATTTTTTATTTTTTATTTTTATACATGCTTACAACCTTTTTTGGAAACGGACACGGACTCGACATATATCCGGAACAGACTTCAATACGCCCAAACGAAAACAAAATGACTTGGGGCGGCACATTTTCGGTGGGGCGGGAGGGATGAGAATCTACAAATTAAGTTGAATTGGCCTTACATGTAAAGTTATTTGAATCCATAACAAGATACCGACAGATAGTAATAATTAATTAGCGACCGATTCATGTTTTATGTCGAAGTAAAGATTTTGTCACTTATAACACGGTAAAGAAAACAGCGAAGGCGGGAAAAACTGGAATACTGAAAAATCACCAATTTCAGTCAGTGATATACATTTTGGTGTATTAAAGCTGTAAACTTGAAATCAAAAGTGTCTCACCATAAGTGCTTTTAAGTAAAGTAAAGAAGAAAAGAGAAACCTTTCATAAACACATCAAATGACAAGGGATTTCTTTTTTGTATAACGTAGCGGAAAAATTAATATTGTAATGTAATTACAGATTTAATTTTTATAAAGCTCTTTGGTATGAAGTAATCTCTATATATAAATTTACCATATTTTACAGTCCTTCTTAAACCAGGCGATAATTTTAATGCACATTTTGCAACAAATATGAGAACATCTGTCATCTGTCAACAAAATTCTATGGCGGTTTAATCTAGTACTATAATGGTGCCTGTATATACATGATATATTATACTCATGTGTTTTATTTAATATCAAGATGTACAAAATAGGCACAGTTGAACGTGTTAATGATGTAACTATATAAATGTATTGACAAGCAAAACTCTCCTACATGCACAGAATAAATAAATTCGTTCTCTGCAATAACGAATTTTTACTGTCATACTATGGAACGCCACAGCTGTTTGAAGGTAGTATATATGTATAAAATACATATATAATATCAAAACAACCATATATTACAGCAGAATGACCATTAATTTTATCAAAACAACCATATATTATAACAAAACAACCATTACTTATATCAAAATAACCATATATTATAGCAGAATGACCATTATTTATATCATAACAACCATATTTATATCAAAACAACCATATATTATAGCAGAATGACCATTATTTATATCAAAACAACCATATATTATATCAAATCAACCATATATTATATCAAATCAACCATATATTATAGCAGAATGACCATTAATTAAACCAAATCAACCATATATTATATCAAAACAACCATATCTTATATCATAACCTCCATATATCATAGCAGAATGACCATTAATTAAAATCAAAACAACCATATATTATAACAAAACAACCATATATTATATCAAATCAACCATATATTATAGCAGAATGACCATTACTTATATCAAAATAACCATATATTATAGCAGAATGACCATTATTTATATCAAAACAACCATATGTTATATCAAAACAACCATATATCATAGCAGAATGACCATTAATTAAAATCAAAACAACCATATATTATATCAAATCAACCATATATTATAGCAGAATGACCATTATTTATATCAAAACAACCATATATTATATCAAATCAACCATATATTATAGCAGAATGACCATTAATTAAACCAAATCAACCATATATTATATCAAAACAACCATATCTTATATCAAAATAACCATATATTATAGCAGAATGACCATTAATTAAAATCAAAACAACCATATATTATAACAAAACAACCATATATTATATCAAATCAACCATATATTATAGCAGAATGACCATTACTTATATCAAAATAACCATATATTATAGCAGAATGACCATTATTTATATCAAAACAACCATATATTATAACAAAACAACCATATATTATATCAAATCAACCATATATTATAGCAGAATGACCATTACTTATATCAAAATAACCATATATTATAGCAGAATGACCATTATTTATATCAAAACAACCATATATTATATCAAATCAACCATATATTATAGCAGAATGACCATTACTTATATCAAAATAACCATATATTATAGCAGAATGACCATTATTTATATCAAAACAACCATATATTATATCAAATCAACCATATTTATAGAAGAATGACCATTACTTATATCAAAATAACCATATATTATAGCAGAATGACCATTATTTATATCAAAACATAGAGGATCTTGCATGAGTGTTTATGTAATATTGAATTTATTAAACGAGTTGAATAATTTTTTATGCAACGAGCCTTGGCGAGTTGCATAAAACATTATTCAACGAGTTTAATAAATTCAATATTGCATAGACACGAATGCAAGATTCTATTTATTATATAATCCCATAAAAACTGTTTTTTTGTAGATTTAAAACTTGTGTTCTCATTATAAAGAAAACAGCTGATGGCCGAAACACAACAAGTTCACGTAAATGTGTACATGCACCAAAATTAATCCTGCTGAAATATTAAAAGTAAACAATAGTCTGCCCGCAGGATACAAAAACAAAACAAACATTTTCAATTTAAATACAATGTATCCTCTTTTTAGAAGAAAAGTACAAAAGTATCAGCTTAAATTAGAATCAACAAACAGTGTCAAATGAAACAAACTGTGGATCAAGTCAATTGTGTGACGTCACTCTGAAATGACTTTATGCTTTATGACGTCACACTCATTCAATACGATTTTTATTGTATGGCCGTATTACATGGATTATTGAGTAGATTATATAATAAAACCATATATTATATCAAATCAACCATATATTATAGAAGAATGACCATTACTTATATCAAAATAACCATATATTATAGCAGAATGACCATTATTTATATCAAAACAACCATATATTATATCAAATCAACCATATATTATCGCAGAATGACCATTACTTATATCAAAATAACCATATATTATAGCAGAATGACCATATATTATATCAAAACAACCATATGTTATATCAAAACAACCATATATTATAGCAGAATGACCATTACTTATATCAAAATAACCATATATTATAGCAGAATGACCATTATTTATATCAAAACAACCATATATTATATCAAATCAACCATATATTATAGCAGAATGACCATTACTTATATCAAAATAACCATATATTATAGCAGAATGACCATTATTTATATCAAAACAACCATATGTTATATCAAATCAACCATATATTATAGCAGAATGACCATTACTTATATCAAAATAACCATATATTATAGCAGAATGACCATTATTTATATCATAACAACCATATATTATATCATACAACCATATATTATATCAGAATGACCATTAATTAAATCAAATCAACCATATATTATAACAAAACAACCATATATTATATCACATCAATCATATTTATAGCAGAATGACCATTATTTATATCAAAACAACCATATATATAGCAAAACAACCATATATTATAGCAGAATGGCCATATTTATATCAAAACAACCATATATTATATCAAATCAACCATATATTATATCAAATCAACCATATATTATATCAAATCACCATATATATATCGACAATATAATATCAAACAACATATTTTTATCAAACGGGCATATATTATAGCTGAATGACCATATATTATATCAACTACTATTTAATACAACACGTCGACCATTATGCTATAACAAATTGACATGTCCCATATATTATAACAGATACCACCTTAAGACAGCTTAAAACAAAACACAATTTTGCCACAGGTTTCCTAGTGGTCTTTTAATATATAGGTATCCCCCAAAAGCAAAATAATGAGAAAAATTGTAAGATTTCTCTCTCTCTCTCTCCTAAATAAGATGGTTGGTTAAGAAATGGTGCTACATCCGGTAACTTGAAAATATCTGCTTAAAACTCAAGACAAAACATAAAGTCTGGCATTTTCCAGATAGGCAAATCGGATCGCGGCAAGTTTTTTTCGTAATTGATTGTTTTTGTCGACCCATATCGGCCACCGTACAAAATAACGCTTTCGTTAGCAGCGTTAAGATTTTAAGTTTGATAAATGATGACAGGTTATATGGAACTGTAACACACATTTTTAAATCATCACTTGAAATGCAGTTAGTGATGGTAAGTTTAGAAAGAGAAAACATCGTACTTTATATTGGTGATTGGACTTTTGTTAGAACTGTGCTGGAAATTTTCAGAAAACATGTACAAGTAAATATAAAATTGGACTCAGTAATCAGTAAAACTTGCAGAAGCTCACAGCGATCTTTTACCTACCATGTTTGGCTGAATCAGCATAATTATCCAATAAACCAGGCAAACTACGTAAATTAATGGTCGTGTATGGTAAGTTTTCAGAAAGAAGCTATGGCCAAAATTACAGCTTTATATTTTGATGTTTATGTTTCATGACGCATCTATCGTCGGAACTAGGAAACTAAGAATTAATATCTATAGTAATGGTTTTTACAAACATTATTCACACAAAATTAATTTAAAATAACGATAGAAGAATCTACAAGTATAACTGAAAATGATTATCATATATCTAGACACTTTTAGATGGCCAGTTAGCAATACGGATGATAAATACAAGTTATCAATTTTTACGTTCCCATGCTTATGTGTGTGTGTGTGTGTGTGTGTGTGTGTGTGTGTGTGTGTGTTACTGTTGCCGTATGTTTATTTGCTTATCTATATTGTGTTTGAGCAATAATGTTATTATCATTATTATTAAGTCGCCCCATAATGAAGTGTAGGTGACTTACTGTTCTGAGTATTACTTTTTTATTTCATAAATTTGTGTCCAGAGTTTTCTAGGAATTTAAACAGCTAAGAGGATTAAACTAAACACAAATGTACATTGCTTTATGTGTTTATGTGGGTTCAATATTCATGCTAGAGTGACAGGTTTGTAGTGAAAGATGTGTATCTTAAAACAATTTGGGTTTCATAATTTTGGTCCAAGCACCACTTATGAGGAATTGTATTCCGAAACGGTCGTCTAGTGCTGTAAAAATTAACACTGGTATAATTTAATATGTAATACATGTTCGATAGTTCAGTGGTTCTATGGATTGAACTTAACAAACATTTAGTAGTTCTAGATAATATTTTTCAGATTTATTTTTTTTTTTACAACAAAATGCATTTTTTTGAAAAACTGATACTATAAATTATTTTTATTTAAATCGTATTCTCGATAATTATACTTCGAACCAAGTATGTATCATCATAAGTTATAGCGGTGTATAGTTCCTATTTTTTCAACACTTCATGGCAAAATATTTTAATATTTTGAAAACACGTGTTATTCACCTTAACTTAATAAAAAATCTCAGAAACTTATCATTAAATAATGCAGTCGTTTTTCATGTAAAAATGCAATGTTTGGTGCAAAAATTCGTGATTCACGCAGTGTACAAATTGCACATGTCTAAGAATCATCAGTTATTTGGCAGTTGACCAATGCTCGTTTGAAAAAAATTAAAACATAACAAGTCGTATGGTTTATTCAAACTTAGAACAGCAACCAATATTTTTATGGATTTAGTTTCTCCGTTTTTCAGGTGATAAATAATATCCAAATTCATAAAGAAACAGACATGGAAACCGGGAAAATATGACAGGTCGATTTGACGCCTTAGGCGTCCTTTGTCATTCTTGATTTTAAAAGAGGAAAATAATATCATAACGAATAGTGAGTGATTGAGTAATGGTGTTAAACGCCCCAGTCAAGAATATTTCACTTATATCGAGACGTCGCCAGCTATAGGCGAAGGTGCAGAAACTTTGTGCGTTGCGCTGATGACATTAAGCAGCAGGGTTCTTTAGGTAGCACACCTCAGTCGTGATTTGCCGGATGGCATAGGTCAAAAGTAGTGCATAAGAAAATATCAAGGGCTCTGCACTTAATCATTGGCAGTTTAAATACAGTAATACAAAGATTTGCAATATTGCCAAAGTGAAACCTTATGACATTGGCAAAATATCCATACTAAATGGGTTGAACCTGGAACTATATTTTTTGGCGTAGTGACTTGTTCTGCATAATGCACTTGCTGTGCCCAGACCGCATTTTGGAGTAAATATTGACATGTGCTTATGGCATGAATTACAGACTTCTCAAATTTCTGGAAAAATGAATCTCATAAGTACCTGGATTTTCCTAAAAATTGAAAAGGGGAATATTTAAGGATACAGAGGAAATTTGTGCCATATCATGTATTTCGAGGTTTGTCGACCAACTGATTCTGTGAAAATGGGCCATTTTAAGGAATTTTTTTCAATTTTGTTATTTGGTTGCTATGGTAACAAAATGTTTAATAAAACTGTTTGGATGTGTGTTAGGTAAATAAATTTAGTGTAAAAACAAATGTTTAAATTCTTCTGAATAGTGTTTATGAAGTGTTTAATAAAATATGGGTGCATGACTCTAAAGGTCTTATGTGGAAAAGTGGTCAAATTTGGATGCAGTTTCTCCACTGAGGTGTGCTACCTTATCGTGCCACGCCTGCCATGACACGGGACCTCGTTTATTTTAAGTTCCCGTGACTTTTATTTCGTAATGCCGAGTCACGCTTGGCGAAAGAACAGTCACTACTCACTTTAAAATCTTGGGTCAGACCCGGCTGGGGATCGAACTAACGACCTTCCACTTACGGAACGAGCACTCTACCAACTGAGCTACCGCAGTGGTCTATAACGAATAAAATTTGGATATACTTCGAAAATCTTCTGACCCAACCACAATTTTTGACGTGTAGACTGTCACAAACGCATATGCATGTATAATATTAGTTTTATCAGAATTACAAAAAGATTACATATCAACAATCGGTAAAAATAACGTAAATTGTTGTAAACAACATTCAGAAAGATATAGAGCGGTCTTGACAGAATTCCTCAGAATATCGATAGATGCTCGGACTTGATCTTTATGAATATTTCAACCATACGAAAGCCTAGATCTATTAGGCACACGAATAAAAAAATTAAAAGGCCTAATAACGTGAATTGAAAGGCGTAATAATGCGAATAAAAAGGCGTTATAACGCCAATTAAAGGCGTAGGAACGCGAATTGAAAGTCGTCGTTATAACGCAAAATAAAGACGTAATAACGCGAATTCAAAGGCGATATAACGCGAACTCAGTGAAAGGCGAATGTGATTTTTATTAATAATAGACGTCAAATAAAATTAGTGCAAAAAAAATCATAAAATTATATCAATGTAATTTTGTGTATAAATGCTACACATTTTTTTTTTTTTTTTTTTTTTTTTTTTTGCATTTATACACATTTATGAAACAAAGCCATTTCCCGAAATACCTTGAATTAAATTTCTTATAACAGGAGTCCATTTTGATACATTCAAGATAGCATGTAGTTGTCTAATAATGTCCATACAAATTTCAGAAATAGATGTAATATCATATCATTGTAATGAGGGTCCTACAGTAGCTATTTATGCCGGGTACAACTTCAAAACTCTGCATGTATAATCCGGTACAGATTTTTCCAATCTAAAAGCCAGGTGGTAGTTTTTATAAGCCTTACAAAATTACAAAAATGATTATTCGACATATTGATTTATTTGTACCACCTTTCCAGTCGTAATTATGGAGTGCTGATTCACTCCAGAGCTTGAAAGTTATTTCTAAACTTGAAAAAATTCCTCCATTAACTATACTTGAAAAATTCCACCCGATTTACATGTACACATGGTGATTTTCATGCATCATTATAAAGATAATTCTGATAAAGGGCTTTGTTTTTTAGATTTAATTGTGCAAAAATAAAGTAGAAAAACAGAACTAAAGTAGAAAAACAGAACTAAATTGAAGTAAATTCATATATGATATTGAATCTATTTGCAATAAAAATTAAATACTCATAGAATTCAATAAAAAGCATCTCGAGTCAAAATTAAAAAAATGTAATTTCACACACACACACACACACACCACACACACACACACTTTTTTATTTTATGTTATAAAGATATTTGTTTTTTAGCACTATTAGTTCAATATCACCATTTAATAATAAACTCAAGTTAATCTAACAATATCTCTTTTAACAACATACAAGTAATCATAGGTGATATTCCTTTTTTAAAGACAAAAATGTTCTTGGGATTTTTTTATTTATTTATTTATATTTATTTATCTAACTTTACTAAAATCTGAACATCGATATTTTGAAAAAAATTAATTGCAAGTTTACACACATGATTAAGAAATAGGCTACAACCAGGTGTGCAGGTTCCAGGTTAAACCAGGTAAATTTGACATGTATGCTGAGTTAGACTAGGCTAGGTGAGGCTAAGCCGTTAAGAATCCTGACAAATATCATGATTACCGATGCATATAAACATTAAAGAAGATAAAAAATATTAATTAATTAATTAATTAATTTAAAAAAATACTTACTTGATTGTTCATTAAAGTCATTTCAACAATACTTTAATTAATATTCAATCTCTAACAAGACTCTTTAAGGCAAAAGATTCATGTCAAAGCACATACATATGTGGGTGCAGGTCATACCCAGTTATTATTATTATTATTATTATTATTATGATGATGATGATGATGATGATTACAAAAATAAATGACAATCAAAGCTTTTTAAAATACAAATTAAAGTTTAAAAAGATAAAAGAAACTAAATTACTACTATAGGGATAATCTTCAGAAAAAAAGAAATCATTATTAAAAGATCAACCAGTTCTTTGATTCAATTTACATTCAGGAATCCCGACTCAAAAGACTTTAAGTAATAAAAGAAAAAAAGAAAATTAATTAGTTTGAAGTTTTAAACTTGTGTTCATAATATATGCACTTTTAAATATATTCGTTTTTTCATATACACAGTAGTTTTCTGGAGGTCTGCAAAAATTGGGGGCGTTTTTGAATGGGGACGATTTGACATGAAGCGATTTTGAGAAAAGTTGGGGGCGAATTTGACAGGGCGATTTTACCTAGGGGCGATTTGACTACCACTCTATTCGATCCGCCATTTTGTTCATAAACAGTACTAGTAGAGATAGTCATCGAGGAAATGTCTGTTTTTGAAAGGTTTTCGAAGGAAACTGATATGTTGCGGGATTTGGAGGAAAAGTTACATCAGCTTTGCATAACGGATTCCCATGTATTGGTGTCGTTAACTATTAATCAGTGCAATGCAGCTTACGGTAAATACGGAAGAAACGGAAAACCATTTACAGAAGCCGATTTGGATACCAAAACAAATTCAAGCAAAGACGATTATTTTTTTCATTTTGGTTCGGTTTTTGCACATGGTTACTACATGCTGAAATCGTATTTAGAAAAACCAGAATTGGCGCCGTCAGACAGTCGAATGAAGATTATTTTATCTAAACTGTTGGAGTATCTGCTTAACCAGGGTAACTAATATACTGTAAATTTATATAAAACGGCAACAAACGTAAACACATTTATGGAGTACTAGTAGTATTCATTCATTCTTTTTCATTCTATATTTATTTCCTCTACAGTAGAGATTACAAACAAGTTGTTTTACATCATAATAACATAAACACTATATACAAGCTGCAAGTGACATAAATATTAATGACAATATGTAGTGAAACACAAACAAGAACAGATACATCATATTTACATAGAAGTAGTATATACTACTAGTATATCACTTTGTGTATGGTAGTACAGCCCATGATCAATATTGCGCACGAGTAGTCAGCATCATGACCCTATATACATAGTCAAAGAATAAGCCACATATATCACTCCACTCATAACACGGAACATTTACATATTTTCCCAAGAGAATGAGAGTGATTTCCTCGCTGTTCAAACTGCTGAGCTGATCGTATAGCGACTGATAGGAAACATGGAGCGTGTTCCAAAAGTGAGTTCGTACGACGATTATTTGGTAATAACTGCACCGGGTGAGAGTGTGTCTTATTTGATCTCTGTATTCCTTTCCACACAACTGACATGAGCTTAAGCAAAATGTTTCCGATGTTGTCCATAAAGTGGCTAATTTCCTACAAATTTTTAAGTTACATTGCATACTAGCAAACTGCCATAACCAGCACGGAGAGTCACTTGAAACGATTGAGTTGAATCTCTTAAAGTCAGGGTCTGATAACATTCTATCCCGCCTTGATGATGTTTCATAGTTCGACACAGCATGGTTGACGATTGTTTTCCATGTGCATGTTGTTGGAAAGCATCCAGTTTTAACATATTGTAACATGTACTGTATCAGAGAATATCTGTTTAGAATTAAAAATATCGCTGGGATAAACCCAAATTTATTTTCACAATTACCAGTGATGAATTCCAAAAGTTTCCAAATGAATATCCTTTTTGACAGCACGTTAATGTCCAAGCTACAGAGTTTACCAAGAAACATTAGTTTTCTCCGTGATATCTCGACAGATAGAGGAAATACGTTACACATACTTTCAACCATGTCTGACCTTGTTAGCTTCGGAAGATCCTGTATGTTCTTCAAAATAAAATGTTGAACTTTGTTGAATTCAGAGTAGTCTGCGGTTTTCAAGTTGTACCATACTTCACATCCATATAGCATAGACAGAATTACAACCTTCTTGTATAGACTTGTAGCTGTAAGTGGGTTGAGCTCAGCAGTTCCAATACTCCGAATAGAAAAATAACAGTTCCTTCCTTTTCTACACATATCACTGGTCCTGTTACAAGACTTAAAACTCGAATCCAGCTTTATTCCTAAATGGACAGCATCTGTTGATGTTGGTATAGTTATGTTTCCAAGGTTAAAACTATATCTGCTAGTTGAAGAACGTTTGGCATCAAATATAACGACACTTGATTTAGTTGCGTTAAACCTAAATCGCCACCTGCAAGCATAATCATCCGCAATATTGAGCATAGACTGTAAACCAGAAGGTGAAGAACTTAAACAGGTAACATCATCAGCTAATGCAGGGTTACCTGCTTTAATATTACCAATCTTTGCTGACAAGGGACACCTTTCTAATAAATTCAAAAGTTCATCTATGAACATTGAATACAGGTACCCAGAAAGGACACCCCCTTGTCTAATACCCTGCTTTACGACAAACCAGTCTGACCTTTTGCTGTTGACCAGAACAGACGACACTGTGTTAACATGACAATCATATATAAGTTTCCATGCCTTACCTTTAATGTTACTTTGATAAAGCTTATACAACATACCTGCACGCCATACCGTGTCAAAAGCCTTTTGACTATCTAGAAAGGCTGTGAAGATTTTACTGTTATTGTTAATGTAATGAGCAACTGTCTCTTGCAAGTTAAATGACGCAGTTATACAATTGAGATTCTTGCGGAACCCTTGTTGTTGGTCGTTTGGGGAACTTCCTACACTATTGGTTAATATTCTATTGTATATCACCTTCTCGAAAAGTTTGAAAAGAGTCGGTAGTAGTGACACAGGTCTATAACTCTCCGGTTTAGATTTGTCTTTATTACCACATTTATACAAAGGAACAATGAGACCTTTCTTCCAGTCTGAGGGAATGTATCCAGTTTTAACAATGCCATTAAACAACATAGCAGTCACATTAAAGAGAGACCTGCCTCCAAATATGAGATGTTCAATCTGAATTCCGTCATGTCCAGGACTTTTATTTCTTTTAAGAACGCGTATTTGTTCCGCTATTTCGTGTTGTGTAATTAAACCACCCGGAAGATTGCCACTATTTATGTTTTCATCCTTACAAATTCTGCCAATCTCGTTGCATACATGTTTATAAAATTCGTCGTCAAATTCTTGATGACTTTGTGGTGTATACAGATCTTCGTAATAAGACGCAAATGCACTAGCAATGCCTTCTGGTGTAGAATGCGTAGTCTCGTTGTACAATATTTCCCGATATACTTTTCTATTGCGCGGCTTTTGTTTATTGATTAGTTTCCAAAATAGTCTTATGTCATATTCCGCGTATATATATGACCATATCCCCCTGTCCACAGGAAAGTGAATAATGAGTTTTATTTTTCAAAATCAATACAATTTACAGCTTCCTGTTTAATAAGATATATTCTGGATGGGACAAAATCAGTTAGATTTACTTACTGTAGCGGTCTGGGTAGCTCAGTTGGTAGAGCACTCGCCTATAGTATATCAAACTTCATATATAGAATCGGTGTGTACACTTTTACAAAGGGCGCGTTTTTTTCACTTAAAGTTTAAACCAGTTTCAGTTTTATAATCGGTTATAAAACTTTCCATTTTTTTCATGTAAGCGGTTTCAAACTAGTTTAAAACCCTAACCAGTTTTTTCATTTTTTAGAACCAAACTTAAAAACTTTTTTACAAACTGAACAAATCGCCTCCGGGTGCGGTTAGATCGGTTAGATTTGACATTAACGACAGATTAAGATGGCGACAATGACAGACCTCGCATTTATGTGTGAATGGTGTTTTCACATTTTTAACAATTTCTTAATGCACAAACAACAAAAAGTGAAGCCTTTCTGTTCTTGCTATCAAGTACAACATTTGTGTTATTCTCTTTGTCATCCTCCATCATTTTCATTAAAATTATTGTTTTAGGTTCAGGACTTATTTGTTATCCCAGTCAAAGAATTAAGGTTTGCAAGCCATTCAGATCAGAACCAAAGACCATTTTACAGGCTCAATTCAGATTTTGCAGGCCCCAATATTAACATCTTAAAATATAATGGAATTTTTTTCAGAAGCACAAGTCGGGCTTGTTGACATTCAATTTTTACTGGCCCGGGTAAAAATTTACTAGCTTCGGGTCATCGGACCAGTGCTACTTCGAGGACTGTTATCCACCATTTTTTTAAATTAAAGAAACTGGTCATTTTTTCCAAACAAAACCAGTTTTAAAACTGTTTTTGAAACTGGTTAGAAACCTAAAACTAAAACTTAAACTGGTTCAAGTGAAAAAAATTCGCCCAAAGTTTGTGAATAGACTTGACCTTGAAATTTGTTCAAGGTCACAGTGACTTTGTATGTAAACATTGTAGAAATGACTTTTTGTCATGACCCATAAGGAATATAGTCATCAAACTTCATACAAAAAGTCATCGTGGTGAGTTTTGCAAATAGATTTGTCCTTGGTCTTTATACATGGTCATAGTGGCAGAAAATTGCTTTGACTTTGGCTAATTATAATACAGGTCCTATTGGGCCTCTTGTTTTTAATTATTATGTCGTGTACATGCATGAATATACACAACAAAATAATTTTTTAAAAATGCTGACTTCTTTAAACTATACATTTTCATCATTTGTATAGTCCATTTTGGCTCACATGATCAAAGGTGATGTAGCTTATGGCATTTCTTGAAATTTGGTTGTGAATGATTTACACTTTTTTATGTTACATTTTTAAATTTTCATGAAATGGCTTAAAATTGTTATAACTTGACTATATGAACAGATAATAACATAGAGCGGGGTTCAGTTTTGACTTTTCTTGAATTTTTACTCAAAGTGGAGTTAAAGGTCAAGGTTATGGCCTTATTTGATTAAGCCCCCCACTTTTTTTTTTTTTTTTTTTTATTATATATCAATGAAGATTTTAATTTAAGATTTTTTGCAGAAACTGTTTTGTACTGTGTCATAAATTAAAAATTACATGCAACCACAGATATATTCATTATTTTTGGTGTCATTGGCATTCTCTCTTTTGTATTATTTTGCAGGTCAACATGGAGTCTTGACATCATTCAACAATGAAATGTATGAGTGTGATTTGACAGTGAGGTTGGCTGAGCATTTTTTCTCCAGGTTGGGTGTATCATCTTCATATACCATAGACAAATATTACAAATATAAAACTTACACAGATATGTGTTCCTGTGGCTGCAAAGCTGTTGTCAGCAATTTTTATGGCGACACCACCATAGGTAATATCTTAATAATGTTTGTCACCACTTACAAGGTTAATTAAGTCTCAAACCCAGGAGGAGGGGGACCTATTACTGTATTCTGTTTCATGTCTTCACTTAATATTATTGACCCTTATAGGCGGAAGACTTATTGGTGTTTTCCTTTTCCGGTTCTCCTATATACATGTAATTTCAATTTCTTCTTATTAATAATGAAGTTGCCCAGTACCAAATTTTGGGACGACTTATTGTACTGTTTCTTGGTTTATAAGCTCCCCTGAACAAAGGTCATGTAAGGGTATGGCAAAGTGCAGCCAGCTGTGTATGGGCCTGTGTGTGTGGTTAACATGGTCACATTTTTTCTCCTCTGAACAGATTTCAACAAGATTTGGTTAGAAACATGTCTTGGTCGGAGGAATTCAGTTTTGTTCGCTGCATTGTCATGGCTATCAAAACTAGGTCATATTGATCTAGGAGTGCACAATTCGTAAAAAAAATCTTTTCTCCAAAACTGATTATTTAAGAAAAACTCTGGTGTAATATTTGGCTTATCTGGGGTCATAAAGCTATCCTAAAACAGATATTTGGGCTATTTAAAAAAATGACATTAGTTTTAAATTGCAATACCTTCATATGTTTCTACTCCACTGGTATCATAATTGTTGGCCTTGAATGGGTCAAAGAAGCCATTTTATTTTCATTTTTATCTGGATAAGCTTTGGGGTGCAAGCTTTGATTTTTGTCAATTTTTAGTTCACCTAAACTGAAAGCTCAGACGAGCTTTTCCAATGGTTCACTGTCCATAGTCTGTTGTGTGTCATGCGTTAACTCTTTACATTTTAATCACCTCTTCCAAAACTAACAAGCCAAATTTAATGACTTGATGAAGGACTTTCAGATTTATGCAAATGAATGATTTATGTCTTCTGGGGCCAAATTTATACAAATTATAGCTATTGGGCTTAAAATGGGGGAAATGACAAGGTACTTAAGGTTTAAATTAGTATATTTGTCAATATATCTTGAAAACTATAAACTTTTTATATCAGAATATTGTAGACATTGGTACAATGTATAATAATAATATCGCCTGCATATCAGGGCAGACATCATGTTATCACCATTAATATTTCCCCATCGTTTTTGACAGTATATTTCAAACACATCTACTCCATTTATGCAAACTGGCTCAAATTTTGTCAACATGCAAATAATGGTCTAAGGAAGTGGGCATGTACATGTATTTCTTTTTTCGGAATACTAAAAAGTTCCAAAGATATCCATTATTAAAATAGGGTAATTTTGTCATTTTTGTCAGAAAACTACTTGTTCTAAATAGAATTACCTCCCTTGAATTTCAACATGTACAGAATATCCTATTCTATTAATTCTAGTTTAGAAAGTACAGAGAGAGAGAGAGAGAGAGAAAGAGAGAGAGAGAGGGCTGATACACAGAATTGTATAAATAGTATAAATTCTAGTTTTTAGCTTACATGACTGAAGGTCATGTGAGCTTATGTCATAGTGCAGTGTGTGTATATGCGCATGTGCATTACTGTGTGTGCATCTTTAACACACATTTTCAATTCTTCTCTGAAAGTATTTGACAGATTTCAATGATACTTATACCACTACGGTAGCTCAGTTGGTAGAGTGCTCACTCCGTAAGTGGGAGGTCGTGGGTTTGATCCCCGGCTGGGTCTGACCCAAGACTTGTAAGTGGGTAGTGACTGTTCTTTCGCCAAGCACTCGGCATTACGAAATGAAAGTCACGGTTCTTTTGGATGGGAACTTAAAATAAACAAGGTCCCATGTCATGGCATGGCACGCTAAAGAACCCTGCTGTATAATGCCATAGCGCAACACACAGGCAAAATTTCTGCACCTTTGCCTATAGCTGGCGACGTCTCGATATAAGTGAAATATTCTTGACTGGGACGTTTAACACCATTACTTACTCATTCACTAAACGATACTTGGTCAGAAACATGTCTGAGTCTGCAATTTAGATTTGTTCACAACATTACCATGGCTTCCAAAACTAGGTCACAGTAATCTTGGGGTGCAAAGTTCTTTAAAAATCTTCTTCAAAACTGATGATTGGAGAAAAATTCTGATGTGATATTTGGCTTCTCTAGAGTCTTAAGCCTATTGTTTGTTTATTTCTTTAAATTTGGTTGAAAAATGGGTAAATAGTTGTAGTTTTCATGAATATATGGAAGAAGTTGTTGTATTTGAAATATCAATTAAGTGGATTTGTCTGTACAGACGATCATTTGGGACTCGCCATAGGTTGGGGAAAAGATTTTCCCATCAGTTATCTGTTTGAAACTTGGCACATTTGTAGTATGTGACATTTTGAATTTGGTTGGTGAATCTTTTATTAGACTTTGTTATTTTTTTTAGTCTCGGATGAGCTGATACATTGATCAGTGCACCTTAGTGACTTTACTACCCACTTTTTGACATTGCAACATGAAAAGCATTGTAGGTTTAAATAAATATTTTAGCATAAATTTCTAATAGTTATCCATTTCCATTTAAAGAAAAAATCAATTAAGACTGCTTGTGGGGCCCTTTCTGACTGATGTCAGTTTATAATATAAATTATTTTGAATTTATTTTTTGTATAAATGATACAGTTTTATGCTCTCTGCTTTACAATACTTTTCAGTGCTTTGATTTGTTTTTATCTAGCTATAATTCAGCATGACACAATTTGCTGAGTGGCAAGTTATTTAATTGTATGTTTATCCATGTAGGGTAATTTGCAAAAAATGGTCAATTATACATGTTCTACGATCAAATTGTTATATTGCATAACAATATATGTATTAAAACTTTTTATGTAATTTGAAATATTGAAGTCAGTGTTGTTCAGGTGAGCGTTACAGGCCCATTGGTCCTCTTGTTTTGGTTTACAGGAAATGTGAAATCATGGCATGGCAGTCTTGATTTGATGCTAAATGGATGTTTTTTGCCAGTAGCAGTGATTGAAGGAAATCCAGATTCACCAGGAGGAAAGTCATCTATTGAGGTTAAAGTCACTGAAGATCTTGAATTACCAAAAGTTACAAGTCAGTTATTATCGCAGACTATTGTCTTTTCTTTTCTTGAGAGGAAAAAGCACCCAGAATATAAAAACTTCTTGATTCCATCTATTGGTGTAAGTACAGACAGTATAATTTTTCATTTTTATGATTCTGAAAATGATGTTTTGTTGAAGAGCACAGCTTTTCCACTTCTTGAGGATAATGGTGAATTAAACTTTCTAACAGTTTTGGCTACATGGTTTGTGGTTAATTATAAATTTCTGTGCTCTGGTTTTACTAAAGAGCACTTGGAAAATGTCAAAAAAGCAAAGTTCTTTGACCTTGCTGAATGTTTATTGCCAGTTTATAGAGAAGAGTTGTCAATTGGTAGGGATATCAAATCTGGGAAATCTGCATTAAAACGTTACCAGCCTTGCCACCTGACAATTCGAAATGTTTTTAAAGTTCCTGAGGAAAAAAAGTTTAAAGCAGATGATGAAAGCAGTAAATCCTAGCAGTGACATAATCATATCGGTTTAAATTATTTAAACTTGTAACTTAAAGATGCTTCAGTGTGATGATATCTTGAATCCGCTGCTTTTTTATGTTCCAATCACAAAAGAGCACACATTCAGTGCTGAAATGTTTATACAATGTTTATACAATATATTGTTAATACAGAACAAAGGCATGAGAGCGCTGGGAGCATAGTGATTCTATACATCAGTCCAACAAGGCCTGTAAGTCTTGTCATGTGACCAGTGTGAATTTGCGATTTCTGGGTACAAAAACAAACAAATGACGTTACGAAACTATTGATCATTTGACATAACCTACAGCAATGTTTTTTCCTATCAAATTACATGGAAAATGTACAGGTACAAAATGTTTTGAGATGTCAGATGAGACTTACAGACCCTATACATCTATATTGAAAGATTTGTGGTTTGATTCTCAGTGTTGACAGTAGTTTGTTCTGTTTTTTCTCTTTCATAAATTATAAAAATGAAATTATGATTATTTAAGGCCACCTGAGGTGAAAGCTCAGATGAGCTATTGTGATGGTTCACTGTCCATCAACTGTCGTTGTCATTGGGGAATTTGCAAGGTTTTTAAGGTGGAAATTGCTGAAATTACTAAATTTGTCAATATATCTGGGAAACTATCAATTTTGTAAAGGCATATGTATTAGAATAATGCAGATAATTGCACAACTATCTTTTGATATATCAATGAAGTGCATGGGTTTAAAGGTTAAGGTCACAGATGCAAATAAATACTGAAATGGTTAATTATCTGGAAAACTATAAACTTTTTCTATGGGCATATATAAAAATATTGAAGTGTTTGCCGAACATTCATTTTGATATACAGATGAAGGTCATTGGTTCAAAGGTCAAGGTCAAGGTCACATGCAAACAAATATGGAAATTTTATATTATCTTGAAAACTTCAGTATTGTAGCTACTGGAACAGTGACAATTGTTCTGAGGTCATGCAAGTTAATTTCATTACAATATAAACTTGTATGTATGTCAGAATATTTAAGCAGTGGTCATGTTCACAGTTGAGTGATAAGGCCCATGTACCTCTTGTTTTGCAATTGCCATGAGGATAACTATGTATTTGAATTGCTTATGTAGAATTGGAACCCTTTCAAAGAGCCTGATCAGTTTTAGCTGCTACATGGATTTTGAAAATATTTTCCACAAGTTGAACACCAGACTACTTTTATCCAGTTTCAATTTATAATGTGCCCTTCACATGATACTTGATAACTTTATGTGTTATTTTTATAATGGGAACAGACACTACATATTGTGTTAATGACACTACATTTCATGAAATGTTGTCTTAAAACAGTTGTAGTTTGTAAGATAAGTTCTTCTGTAGCTGATTCATAAAATTAACTGTGATAAAATTTATTCTTTAGAACTTCATAGTTTTTTTTATTTAGGACCTTGTAATTGTTCAATGTAAGATCTACAAAAAAAACATGTAATAATAACATTCTTAATCTTTTGTTGTTTCATGATTTTTTGTCCATGTTGTAATATCCTGTTTCTTGAGTTTTTGTCATTGTTATATTATTGTGTTCTATGGTTATTGTTTTGTCTATATTATAATATCCTGATACATGCTATAATATTCTGTTACATGATTTTTATGCCCCTGCAATGAATTTTGTTTTAATATTTTTTATTAGTTTTATAAGAAAACATAGTTAAATATATTGTATCAAGATATACATTTGTTCCATATAATATTTTTGCTACACATTCACATTATTAATAATGAAATATATGGTAAATACACCAATATACTATTTACTATTTATTTAAATGTTTTATTTATTATTACTTTCCATATGATTTTCTTAAGATAATAATTATATACATGCTTTTTTGTCATATATTGTCACCAGGTGATGTTGATTAAAAATAGTGTTTTTGGTGTGGCTACGCATGTATACCTTAAAGAAAGGTTAAATATATTTTGCCTTGCCAGATACCATTAAATGGTTGTGCAATTTGAAAAATGAGTTCTTACTTGGCTATGTTTTGGTCAGTGTTTCCTTTACATAGGGTGAAATTGAATCGAATCAAAATTAATTGAATCACAGGTCTATAATCGAGAATCGAATCAAATCGTGAGATTGCAGAATCGTTGCACCCCTATCACCTGAAAAATGCTTTTTTGTGTTAAATTTAAAAAAAAATTGAAATTAATTAAAATTGCAATGTCTTCATAATTTAGAAAGGTATTGACATGGGGTCTTAAAATTTGACATTGACTTGAATTGTCCTTTAAAATGAGGTCAAAGTCAAGGGTCAAGTTCATGACCTAGTTTTTGACCTTTGAGATTTTGCCAAAAATCTGCTGGCTAGCCACAACTGTCACTTTTTTCATTTTATTATTATTATTGTTGTTATATTTTTTACAACTTGTCACTTTTTCAGATGTTATCATGTACAGGATTTTGAATATTTCTAAAATTCAGTGTATGATACACTTTGCAAATTTTAAAATTAAGGCATATTTGTCACTTAAACTTTTAATATACAGTTGAAGAGAATATGTCGTTAAAGTTATCGTGTTTCATTTTTAATTAAATGTACTTATTTTATAAAAAATTAAAAAACTGGCAAATTACAAATTATACATAAAACTTTTTTTGTTTGGACGTTCCCAGGAAACCTTGAGATTTGATTATTTTACATTGTATTTCTTGCAATTTTGCTAGATATCTCGGAAGTTTGTACCAACAGTAGATTACCCAAGACCCGCTCATGCCAGTTCATTTATTAAATCATTTTATTTGGTCCGGGTTAAGACGAACCATAAGTAATAAATAGTTATTGCAACAACTTAGGGACTGAGAAAAATTTAGTGTTGGAGCAGGGATCAAACAATAGATGAGCGTTCTACAAACAGCTACACAGACGGCTACATTCCTTCCCTTACAGTTCAACCTGCCTTAAAGGCCGCCTCTATATAAAGGCCACCTGCTTATAAAGGCCAGTAATATAATATCCATTTTTAGCTCACCTGAGCACAAAGTGCTCAAGTGAGCTATTGTGATCATTCTTTGTCTGTCGTGCGTCGTCGTCCATCGTGCATCAACTTTGCTTGTTAACACTCTAGTGGCCACAATTTTTATCCAATCTACCTCAAACTTGCCTTAAGGCATCTTCTTGAAAAAAGCCAGCTCAAGTTCGTATATGGGTCATGTCGGGTCAATAAGTAGGTCACGAGGTCAAATCATAGAAAAACCTTGTTAACATTCTTGGGGCCCCAATTTTGGTCCAATCTTCATCAAACTTGCTCAGAATGACCTTCTTGACAAAAGCTAGGTCAAGTTCATATATGGACCATGTGGGGTCAATAAGTAGGTCACGAGGTCAAATCATAGAAAAACCATGCTAACACCCTAAAATCCCCAATTTTAGTCCAATCTTCATCAAACTTGCTCAGAATGATCCACTTGACAAAAGCTAGCTTCAGTTCGAACATGGGCCATGTTGGGTCAATAAGTAGGTCACGAGGTCAAATCATAGAAAAATCTTGTTAACACTCTTGAAGCCCCAATTTTGGTCCAATCTTCATCAAACTTGCTGAGAATGATCCTCTTGACAAAAGCTAGCTTCAGTTTATATATGGGCCATTTGGGGTGAATAAGTAGGTCACGAGGTCAAATCATAGAAAAATCTTGTATACACCCTTAAAGCCCCAATTTAAGTACAATCTTCATCAAACATGCTCAGAATGACCTTCTTGACAAAAGCTAGGTCAAGTTCATATATGGACCATGTCAAAAGCTAGGTCAAGTTCATATATGGACTTATGTGGGGTCAATAAGTAGGTCACGAGGTCAAATCAAAGAAAAACCATGTTAACACCCTAAAAGCCCCAATTTTAGTCCAATCTTCATCAAACTTGCTCAGAATGATCCACTTGACAAAAGCTAGCTTCAGTTCGAATATGGGCCATGTTGGGTCAATAAGTAGTAGGTCACAAGGTCAAATCATAGAAAAACCTTGTTAACACTCTTGAAGCCCCAATTTTGGTCCAATCTTCATCAAATTTGCTCAGAATGATCCACTTGACAAAAGCTAGCTTCAGTTCGAACATGGGCCATGTTGGGTCAATAAGTAGGTCACAAGGTCAAATCATAGAAAAACCTTGTTAACACCCTTGAAGCCCCAATTTTAGTCCAATCTTCATCAAACTTGCTCAGAATGACCTTCTTGACAAAAGCTAGGTCAAGTTCATATATGGACCATGTGGGGTCAATAAGTAGGTCACGAGGTCAAATCATAGAAAAACCATGCTAACACCCTAAAATCCCCAATTTTAGTCCAATCTTCATCAAACTTGCTCAGAATGATCCACTTGACAAAAGCTAGCTTCAGTTCGAACATGGGCCATGTTGGGTCAATAAGTAGGTCACGAGGTCAAATCATAGAAAAAACTTTTTAACACTCTTGAAGCCCCAAGTTTGGTCCAATCTTCATCAAACTTGCTGAGAATGATCCTCTTGACAAAAGCTAGCTTCAGTTTGTATATGGGCCATGTTGGGTCAGTAAGTAGGTCATGAGGTCAAATCAAAGAAAAACCTTGTTAACACTCTTGAAGCCCCAATTTTGGTCGAATCTTCATCAACCATGCTCAGAATGATCCCTTGACAAAAGCTAGATCCAGTTTGTATATGGGCCATGTTGGGTCAATAAGTAGGTCATGAGGTCAAACCATAGAAAAACGTTGTAAACACTACGAAAGCCCCAATTTTGGTCCAATCTTCATCAAACTTGCTCAGAATAATCCTCTTGACAAAATCTAGCTTCAGTTTGTATATGGGCCATGTTTGGTCAATAAGTAGGTCACTAGGTCAAATCATAGAAAAACCTTGTATACACCCTTAAAGCCCCAATTTAAGTACAATCTTCATCAAACATGCTCAGAATGATCCTCTTGACAAAAGCTAGCTTCAGATTGTATATGGGCCATGTTGGGTCAATAAGAAGGTCACGAGGTCAAATCATAGAAAAAACTTTTTAACACTCTTGAAGCCCCAAGTTTGGTCCAATCTTCATCAAACTTGCTGAGAATGATCCTCTTGACAAAAGCTAGCTTCAGTTCATATATAGGCCATGTTGGGTTAATAAGTAGGTCACGAGGTCAAATCTAAGGAAAAACTTGTTAACACTCTTGAGGCCCCAATTTAAGTCCAATCTTCATCAAACTTGCTCAGAATGATCCTCTTGACAAAAGCTAGCTTCAGTTTGTATATGGGCCATGTTGGGTCAATAAGTAGGTCACGAGGTCAAATCATAGAAAAACCTTGTATACACCCTTAAAGCCCCAATTTAAGTACAATCTTCATCAAACACGCTTAGAATGGCCTTCTTGACAAAAGCTAGGTCAAGTTCATATATGGACCATGTGGGGTCAATAAGTAGGTCACGAGGTCAAATCATAGAAAAAACTTGTTAACACTCTTGAAGCCCCAATTTTAGTCCAATCTTCATCAAACTTGCTCAGAATGATCCTCTTGACAAAAGCTAGCTTCAGTTAGTATATGGGCCACATTGGGTCAATAAGTAGGTCACGAGGTCAAATCATAGAAAAAACTTGTTAACACTCTTGAAGCCCCAATTTTAGTCCAATCTTCATCAAACTTGCTAAGAATGATCCTCTTGACAAAAGCTAGCTTCAGTTTATATATGGGCCATGTTGGGTCAATAAGTATGTCACGAGGTCAAATCTTAGGAAAACCTTGTTAACACTCTTGAAGCCCCAATTTTAGCCCAGTGTCTATCAAAACTTGCTCAGAATGATCCTCTTGACAAAAGCTAGAATCAGTTCTTATATGGGCCATATTGGTTCAATAAGTAGGTCACGAGGTCAAATCATAGAAAAACCTTGTTAACCCCCTAAAAGCCCCAATTTTAGCCCAGTCTTTATCAAAACTTGCTCAGAATGATCCTCTTGACAAAAGCTAGTTTCAGTTCTTTTATGGGCCATATTGGGTTAATAAGTAGGTCACGAGGTCAAATCATAGAAAAATCTTGTTAAAACTCTTGAAGCCCCAAGTTAGGTCCAATCTTCATCAAACTTACTCAGAATAATCCTCTTGACAAAATCTAGCTTCAGTTTGTATATGGGCCATGTTGGGTCAATAAGTAGGTCACGAGGTCAAATCATAGAAAAACCTTGTATACACCCTTAAAGCCCCAATTTAAGTACAATCTTCATCAAACACGCTCAGAATGGACTTCTTGACAAAAGCTAGGTCAAGTTCATATATGGACCATGAGTGGTCAATAAGTAGGTCACGAGGTCAAATCAAAGAAAAACCATGTTATTACCCTAAAAGCCCCAATTTTAGTCCAATCTTCATCAAACTTACTCAGAATGATCCACTTGACAAAAGCTAGCTTCAGTTCAAATCCAATCTTCATCAAACTTGCTGAGAATGATCCTCTTGACAAAAGCTAGCTTCAGTTCGTATATGGGCCATATTGGGTCAGTAAGTAGGTCATGAGGTCAAATCAAAGAAAATGAAAGCCCCAATTTTGGCCCAATCTTCATCAAACTTGCTCAGAATGATCCTTTTGACAAAAGCTAGATCCAGTTTGTATATGGGCCATGTGGGGTCAATAAGTAGGTCATGAGGTCAAACCATAGAAAAACGTTGTAAACACTACGGAAGCCCCAATTTTGGTCCAATCTTCATCAAACTTGCTCAGAATGATCCTCTTGACAAAATCTAGCTTCAGTTTGTATATGGGCCATGTGGGGTCAATAAGTAGGTCACGAGGTCAAATCATAGAAAAACCTTGTATACACCCTTAAAGCCCCAATTTAAGTACAATCTTTATCAAACATGCTCAGAATGATCCTCTTGACAAAAGCTAGCTTCAGTTTCTATATGGGCCACGTTGGGTCAATAAGTAGGTCACGAGGTCAAATCATAGAAAAAACTTGTTAACACTCTTGAAGCCCCAATTTTAGTCCAATCTTCATCAAACTTGCAAAGAATGATCCTCTTGACAAAAGCTAGCTTCAGTTTATATATGGGCCATGTTGGGTCAATAAGTATGTCACGAGGTCAAATCTTAGGAAAACCTTGTTAACACTCTTGAAGCCCCAAATTTAGCCCAGTGTCTATCAAAACTTGCTCAGAATGATCCTCTTGACAAAAGCTAGAATCAGTTCTTATATGGGCCATATTGGTTCAATAAGTAGGTCACGAGGTCAAATCATAGAAAAACCTTGTTAACCCCCTAAAAGCCCCAATTTTAGCCCAGTCTTTATCAAAACTTGCTCAGAATGATCCTCTTGACAAAAGCTAGTTTCAGTTCTTTTATGGGCCATATTGGGTTAATAAGTAGGTCACGAGGTCAAATCATAGAAAAATCTTGTTAAAACTCTTGAAGCCCCAAGTTAGGTCCAATCTTCATCAAACTTACTCAGAATAATCCTCTTGACAAAATCTAGCTTCAGTTTGTATATGGGCCATGTTGGGTCAATAAGTAGGTCACGAGGTCAAATCATAGAAAAACCTTGTATACACCCTTAAAGCCCCAATTTAAGTACAATCTTCATCAAACACGCTCAGAATGGACTTCTTGACAAAAGCTAGGTCAAGTTCATATATGGACCATGTGGGGTCAATAAGTAGGTCACGAGGTCAAATCAAAGAAAAACCATGTTATCACCCTAAAAGCCCCAATTTTAGTCCAATCTTCATCATACTTACTCAGAATGATCCACTTGACAAAAGCTAGCTTCAGTTCGAATCCAATCTTCATCAAACTTGCTGAGAATGATCCTCTTGACAAAAGCTAGCTTCAGTTCGTATATGGGCCATATTGGGTCAGTAAGTAGGTCATGAGGTCAAATCAAAGAAAATGAAAGCCCCAATTTTGGCCCAATCTTCATCAAACTTGCTCAGAATGATCCTTTTGACAAAAGCTAGATCCAGTTTGTATATGGGCCATGTGGGGTCAATAAGTAGGTCATGAGGTCAAACCATAGAAAAACGTTGTAAACACTACGGAAGCCCCAATTTTGGTCCAATCTTCATCAAACTTGCTCAGAATGATCCTCTTGACAAAATCTAGCTTCGGTTTGTATATGGGCCATGTGGGGTCAATAAGTAGGTCACGAGGTCAAATCATAGAAAAACCTTGTATACACCCTTAAAGCCCCAATTTAAGTACAATCTTTATCAAACATGCTCAGAATGATCCTCTTGACAAAAGCTAGCTTCAGATTGTATATGGGCCATGTTGGGTCAATAAGAAGGTCACGAGGTCAAATCATAGAAAAAACTTTTTAACACTCTTGAAGCCCCAAGTTTGGTCCAATCTTCATCAAACTTGCTGAGAATGATCCTCTTGACAAAAGCTAGCTTCAGTTCATATATGGGCCATGTTGAGTGAATAAGTAGGTCACGAGGTCAAATCTTAGGAAAACCTTGTTAACACTCTTGAGGCCCCAATTTTAGTCCAATCTTCATCAAACTTGCTCAGAATGATCCTCTTGACAAAAGCTAGCTTCAGTTTCTATATGGGCCACGTTGGGTCAATAAGTAGGTCACGAGGTCAAATCATAGAAAAAACTTGTTAACACTCTTGAAGCCCCAATTTTAGTCCAATCTTCATCAAACTTGCAAAGAATGATCCTCTTGACAAAAGCTAGCTTCAGTTTATATATGGGCCATGTTGGGTCAATAAGTATGTCACGAGGTCAAATCTTAGGAAAACCTTGTTAACACTCTTGAAGCCCCAAATTTAGCCCAGTGTCTATCAAAACTTGCTCAGAATGATCCTCTTGACAAAAGCTAGAATCAGTTCTTATATGGGCCATATTGGTTCAATAAGTAGGTCACGAGGTCAAATCATAGAAAAACCTTGTTAACCCCCTAAAAGCCCCAATTTTAGCCCAGTCTTTATCAAAACTTGCTCAGAATGATCCTCTTGACAAAAGCTAGTTTCAGTTCTTTTATGGGCCATATTGGGTTAATAAGTTAATAAGTAGGTCACGAGGTCAAATCATAGAAAAATCTTGTTAAAACTCTTGAAGCCCCAAGTTAGGTCCAATCTTCATCAAACTTACTCAGAATAATCCTCTTGACAAAATCTAGCTTCAGTTTGTATATGGGCCATGTTGGGTCAATAAGTAGGTCACGAGGTCAAATCATAGAAAAACCTTGTATACACCCTTAAAGCCCCAATTTAAGTACAATCTTCATCAAACACGCTCAGAATGGACTTCTTGACAAAAGCTAGGTCAAGTTCATATATGGACCATGTGGGGTCAATAAGTAGGTCACGAGGTCAAATCAAAGAAAAACCATGTTATCACCCTAAAAGCCCAATTTTAGTCCAATCTTCATCATACTTACTCAGAATGATCCACTTGACAAAAGCTAGCTTCAGTTCGAATCAAATCTTCATCAAACTTGCTGAGAATGATCCTCTTGACAAAAGCTAGCTTCAGTTCGTATATGGGCCATATTGGGTCAGTAAGTAGGTCATGAGGTCAAATCAAAGAAAATGAAAGCCCCAATTTTGGCCCAATCTTCATCAAACTTGCTCAGAATGATCCTTTTGACAAAAGCTAGATCCAGTTTGTATATGGGCCATGTGGGGTCAATAAGTAGGTCATGAGGTCAAATCATAGAAAAACGTTGTAAACACTACGGAAGCCCCAATTTTGGTCCAATCTTCATCAAACTTGCTCAGAATGATCCTCTTGACAAAATCTAGCTTCAGTTTGTATATGGGCCATGTGGGGTCAATAAGTAGGTCACGAGGTCAAATCATAGAAAAACCTTGTATACACCCTTAAAGCCCCAATTTAAGTACAATCTTCATCAAACATGCTCAGAATGATCCTCTTGACAAAAGCTAGCTTCAGTTCATATATGGGCCATGTTGGGTGAATAAGTAGGTCACGAGGTCAAATCTTAGGAAAACCTTGTTAACACTCTTGAGGCCCCAATTTTAGTCCAATCTTCATCAAACTTGCTCAGAATGATCCTCTTGACAAAAGCTAGCTTCAGTTTCTATATGGGCCACGTTGGGTCAATAAGTAGGTCACGAGGTCAAATCATAGAAAAACTTGTTAACACTCTTGAAGCCCCAATTTTAGTCCAATCTTCATCAAACTTGCTAAGAATGATCCTCTTGACAAAAGCTAGCTTCAGTTTATATGGGCCATGTTGGGTCAATAAGTATGTCACGAGGTCAAATCTTAGGAAAACCTTGTTAACACTCTTGAAGCCCCAATTTTAGCCCAGTGTCTATCAAAACTTGCTCAGAATGATCCTCTTGACAAAAGCTAGTTTCAGTTCTTTTATGGGCCATATTGGGTTAATAAGTAGGTCACGAGGTCAAATCATAGAAAAATCTTGTTAAAACTCTTGAAGCCCCAAGTTAGGTCCAATCTTCATCAAACTTACTCAGAATAATCCTCTTGACAAAATCTAGCTTCAGTTTGTATATGGGCCATGTTGGGTCAATAAGTAGGTCACGAGGTCAAATCATAGAAAAACCTTGTATACACCCTTAAAGCCCCAATTTAAGTACAATCTTCATCAAACACGCTCAGAATGGACTTCTTGACAAAAGCTAGGTCAAGTTCATATATGGACCATGTGGGGTCAATAAGTAGGTCACGAGGTCAAATCAAAGAAAAACCATGTTATCACCCTAAAAGCCCCAATTTTAGTCCAATCTTCATCAAACTTACTCAGAATGATCCACTTGACAAAAGCTAGCTTCAGTTCGAATCCAATCTTCATCAAACTTGCGAGAATGATCCTCTTGACAAAAGCTAGCTTCAGTTCGTATATGGGCCATATTGGGTCAGTAAGTAGGTCATGAGGTCAAATCAAAGAAAATGAAAGCCCCAATTTTGGCCCAATCTTCATCAAACTTGCTCAGAATGATCCTTTTGACAAAAGCTAGATCCAGTTTGTATATGGGCCATGTGGGGTCAATAAGTAGGTCATGAGGTCAAACCATAGAAAAACGTTGTAAACACTACGGAAGCCCCAATTTTGGTCCAATCTTCATCAAACTTGCTCAGAATGATCCTCTTGACAAAATCTAGCTTCAGTTTGTATATGGGCCATGTGGGGTCAATAAGTAGGTCACGAGGTCAAATCATAGAAAAACCTTGTATACACCCTTAAAGCCCCAATTTAAGTACAATCTTCATCAAACATGCTCAGAATGATCCTCTTGACAAAAGCTAGCTTCAGTTCATATATGGGCCATGTTGGGTGAATAAGTAGGTCACGAGGTCAAATCTTAGGAAAACCTTGTTAACACTCTTGAGGCCCCAATTTTAGTCCAATCTTCATCAAACTTGCTCAGAATGATCCCCTTGACAAAAGCTAGCTTCAGTTTCTATATGGGCCACGTTGGGTTAATAAGTAGGTCACGAGGTCAAATCATAGAAAAATCTTGTTAAAACTCTTGAAGCCCCAAGTTAGGTCTAATCTTCATCAAACTTACTCAGAATAATCCTCTTGACAAAATCTAGCTTCAGTTTGTATATGGGCCATGTTGGGTCAATAAGTAGGTCACGAGGTCAAATCATAGAAAAACCTTGATACACCCTTAAAGCCCCAATTTAAGTACAATCTTCATCAAACACGCTCAGAATGGACTTCTTGACAAAAGCTAGGTCAAGTTCATATATGGACCATGTGGGGTCAATAAGTAGGTCACGAGGTCAAATCAAAGAAAAACCATGTTATCACCCTAAAAGCCCCAATTTTAGTCCAATCTTCATCAAACTTACTCAGAATGATCCACTTGACAAAAGCTAGCTTCAGTTCGAATCCAATCTTCATCAAACTTGGTAAGAAAGATCCTCTTGACAAAAGCTAGCTTCAGTTCGTATATGGGCCATAGGGTCAGTAAGTAGGTCATGAGGTCAAATCAAAGAAAATGAAAGCCCCAATTTTGGCCCAATCTTCATCAAACTTGCTCAGAATGATCCTTTTGACAAAAGCTAGATCCAGTTTGTATATGGGCCATGTGGGGTCAATAAGTAGGTCATGAGGTCAAACCATAGAAAAACGTTGTAAACACTACGGAAGCCCCAATTTTGGTCCAATCTTTGATAAAAGCTAGCTTCAGTTCATATATGGGCCATGTTGGGTCAATAAGTAGGTCACGAGGTCAAATCTTACAAAAACCTTGTTTACACTCTTGAAGCCCCAATTTTAGTCCAATCTTCATCAAACTTGCCCAGAATGATCCTCTTGACAAAAGCTAGCTTCAATTTTATATATCAGCCATGTTGTTTCAATAAGTAGGTCACAAGGTCAAATCTTAGAAAAACCTTGTTAACACTCTTGAAGCCCCAATTTTAGCCCAGTCTTCATCAAATGATCCTCTTGACAAAAGCTAGCTCCATTTCGTATATGGGCCATGTTGGGTCAATACGTAGGTCACTTAGTCATCATACTAGTCCTCCTTACAAATTATTCTCAGGTGAGCGCCAGGGCCTTCATGGCCCTCTTGTTTATTTATGTAATGTGAACCTTTATATACGGACCACTTGCCCACAAAACCCACTTTTTATAGTTCCCTTGGATGGCCTTTAAAGACAGGGTTGACTGTATTTGCAAGTTCCCAACCCATTTGCGAAATCTATACATGTGGTAGTTGTATATTATACTTTATAATTTTAACATGCTGTTTTAACATGCCTCGGTAGCTGCGTAGTCTAAAGCAAATTTACAGATCACAGTGCCTCCCATTGTCAGGTTTTGAGTTCCGTTCAGACATCCTAGTGTGAAAAAGTTTTTATGTTGTTTTTCTACAGCGCACGCTGAGTTTAACTTACCAATAGGTGCGTAGTTGCGTATGTCATCGCGAAGAGTCAGCCACAACACCACGAAATAAGTGTGCATCAGAAATAGTGTGCACCCGGGGAATTTACGATCTGTTAATTAATTGGACCTGTTTACATAACATTTTACAGGTATTTGACGAAAATCAACTAGACCCGTTAACATAATTGCGTCTGGCGCAATATTTACCCTATCAAAAAGTAGTTCGCCCAACTCTGACTGACAAACACGACGACGATTTATCATTAAGGACGGGTAATAATAAAATAGTCGTTTTTAGCTCAACTGGCTATAGCCAGCTGAGCTTATGCCATGGTGAAGCGTGTGTCCGTGCGTGCGTGCGTGTGTGTGTAAACTTTAATCTTCTCCTCTGAAACCACTTGGCCAATTGGAACCAAATTTGGTGTGGAAAGTCCCTAGGTGGATTAGATTAAAGTATGTACAAATCAACGTCTTGCAGCATCCAAGATGGCCGCCATTGCTATAAATAGCAAAAACCTATAAATGGTCATTACATGTTTATTTTTGGACCGATTTAGTTCAAATTTAAGATGTAGAAAGTAGATGCCTAGCCATTTAATATATGTAACAGGTTTTTCTGTAACTTTTTCTGTATGCTAGTTATTAGCAAAATATGCAAATTAGATGCTAAATCCTTTAGGCGATTCTTTAAAAATCTTCTCCTCCGAAACTACACAGCAAATGAAATAAAATTTGGTGTGGGAAGTCCTTAAGTGGAGTATATTAAAGTTTGTACAAATAAACATCCTGCGACATCCAAGATGGCCGCCGTTGCTATAAATAGCAAAAACCTATAAATGGTCATTAGACGTTTATTTATCAACTGATTTGGTTCAAATTTGAGGTATAGAAGGTACATGCCTAGCCATTTAATATATGTAACAGGTTTCTCCATAACTTTTTTCTGTATGCTATTTATTAGCAAAATATGCAAATTAGATGCTAAATTTAGACAATTCTTTGAAAATCTTCTCCTCCAAAACTACACAGCGAAATGAAATAAAATTTGGTGTGGAAAGTCCTTAAGTGGAGTATATTAAAGTTTGTACAAATAAACTTCCTGCGACATCCAAGATGGCCGCTGTTGCTATAAATAGCAAAAACCTATAAATGGCCATAAGACGTTTATTTATCAACCGATTTGGTTCAAATTTGAGATATAAAGGTACATGCCTAGCCATTTGATATATGTAACAGGTTTCTCCATAACTTTTTCTGTATGCTATTTAATAGCAAAATATGCAAATTAGATGCTAAATTTAGACAATTCTTTGAAAATCTTCTCCTTCAAAACTACACAGCAAAATGAAATAAAATTTGGTGCGGAAAGTCCTTAAGTGGAGTATATTAAAGTTTGTACAAATAAACTGCCTGCGACATCCAAGATGGCCGCCATTACTATAAATAGCAAAAACCTATAAATGGTCATTAGACATTTATTTATCAACCATTTTGGTTCAAATTCGAGATATAGAAGGTACATGCCTAGCCATTTAATATATGAAATGGGTTTCTCTGTAACTTTTTCTGTAGCTTGTTATTAGCTGAATATGCAAATTAGATCTAAATCTGTTCTTGTATATTCCTCCTATTACTTTATTAATATTAGCCTATTAGCACCTTTACTGCTATTGAAGTAACTTATAATAGTACTCACTTATAATAATGAGGACATTCAAATATAGTCATCTCTTATCCTAATGTAATTTCAAAGTCTCTGATATAACATAAATATAGCAATACATATAGTACCTAAAAGACTTCTTGTATTCTTTTCCAATATTGCTAGGTAAAATTGAAACTCAATTTTAAGGAAATATTGCTCCAGTTGAGCGATACAGGCCCTATTGGGCCTCTTGTTTTATCAATCCCAACCAGAAAACGCGAGGTTTCTGCTGAAATGAATTTTCATGGTGCCAGGTACACATAGAAAGTGGGGTTCACACAGTTTGAATTGGGAGGACTGCCTCACTCATAAAAGTAATCTGTTAATGATATAATCCATGGGGGAAAAGGTTCATTGTTGGTTTGTAATGGATAAACTCTTAGTTTTATTACTATTTTATTTTTAGATAATAATGCATGTACATGTAAATACACATTATTTGATCTTCAGTTGTGAGTGAGTTTAAAACCCTTTCACCCCCATAGACCTGTTGGTATATTCCAAATAAATAGAAATGGATCAATCCATTGTTATTTTAGGGGTGAAAGGGTTATAAGTTCACATAAAATCTACAAAAAACTACAGTTACAGTTACTGAAAATACCCTTTATGTGATATGCTAGTTAGAAAATTCAACAGGATAGCGGTAGACATATTTGCAACTACGCTGTAGATCAGCACTGCTGTGCTATGTTTGAATTCTTGTAATGTTTTCTTTCTAAAAAAAAAAAATAAATAAAAAAGCATGCCATTAAGAAAAAACCTCAAATATTATATGATCAGCATTTTTGAATATGATAAGATTACTAAAATTACCGTGACTTGTATATATATCCGTTATTGGATGAAAAAAATATTGTAATTAATTTCTTGTATGCACGTCGTTATTTTTCGTTTTGTTTTAATAGCAGAATTATTCCTAAAATACAGTTGAATCACAGTTGTAAATAAATTAAAATCAGCTTGATTTAATGAGACTACATGTACATCACTTTTATTCCTGTGAAACAGTTTATTACTGTCTTAGATGATCTTTCAATTTTAAGACTACATAGTGAATTTGAAAATATGTAAAGCATTTTTGGGAATTATTGCTTTTGATTTTTTTATAACATATACTGGTACATGTAAACATTCACCAGTAGCACATGTAAGTTATCGTACAAAAAATCCATTTAATCACAACCAATTAGACTCTCAGTTTTGGTTGGTTTTCATAATAACATTAAGAAGAAAAATTGATCAACATGGCAAGATCTAACTGTGCCGCAAGTTTTGTAACTATTGGATAATCATGTAGGAGTTGTTGCCCTTGAAATGTCAATTTTTGCGAATTCTGCTGTTTTTGACTTTTTGCTTGAAAACTATTATAGAAAGATAAAAAAAATTGGAAAGCAAAAATGACTGACGTGACAAGATCGAACTAAGTAGCAATTTTGGTAACTATACAATAATCCATGAGTTGTTGCCCTTGAAATGTTGTATTACATGTATATGATATTTCAAATCCAGGATAGTTCAGGTGAGCGATACAGGCAAATCGGGTCTCTTGTTTTTGGAATTTTGGGGTTTTTGACTATTCTCTTGAAAACTATTAAAGCTAGATTATAACGTTAAGAAGCAAAATTGATCAACATGACAAGATCTAACTGAGTAGCAAATAATCAATAATATAATATAATACTTGTAATAATATTCAATAATCCTCATGGAAGTTTTTGCCCTTGAAATATCAATTATTTGTGAATTTTCGTGTTTTTTGACTATTTTTATAAGCCAGATGGGACGTATTATGGGATCCCCCTTGACAGGCGGGTGGATGGGCGGATGTGCTGGCGGCGGGTTTGTCCAGTTCATAACTCTTGAAACTTTGTATGCTCTCTTATCATGATAATGTGAAGTGCAGTGCACAGAAACCGTAACTCAGCTCCCTTAATTTTTGAGTTATTCCCCTTTGAATACTACCAGCATGTTTGTCCGGTTCATAACTTTGACACCTATGGTCAGAATGACTTGGAACTTGGTATGCATACTTATCATGATGATGGAAAGTGCAGTGCACAGGAATCGTAACTTCATCTTCCTTAATTTTTGAGTTATTCCCCTTTGAATACATTGAAATGTCAACTTTTGGAATTATGTCATTTTTTCAATTCTTCTTGAAAACTAATACAGATAGATAAAAACATTATGAAGCAAAAATAATCAACACGACAAGATCTAACCGTGTAGCAATATTCATACCAATCTGTGTAGGAGTTGTTACTCTTGAAAAGTAAATTTTTTTTTGCAAATTTTGGCATTGAAAACTATTATAGTTGTCATAACTTTCATGTTAATAGGTTTTTGATGTAGATAAATTAAATGTGTGATTAATTTATTTTGTGTATACTAAATAAATCACAAAGTTTGCTTGTTTCTTATTTGCTCATATGATTTTAAATGGATGAAATTTCCCTAGGGCAAGCATTTAATTGTGCTAAATTGTAGTTTTGAATAATATTTCTGTTATTATTTCTTAAAATCCCAGGAAGAAAAGTGGGAGGGAAGATTTGAATCCCATAATTCAAATGTTTTTGAGAAACACTGGCACCTGCACATGATGTAGTTCTACCTATAATTTGCTTTTATACTAAATTTATAGCCAGAAATCCAGTTATCAGGTTACCTGATAATTAATTTGCAAATCACCTTATCGGGGGCTTTGCAATTGATTGCTATAAAGTAGATCCCGACTGAACACCTATACATTTATAGTGTCACTGTTGTTACAGTGGCCAAGAAAACAGCAATTGAAGTTGGGACTTGTTTTATGAAATCATAAATATCTCAAAATTATTTGGTCATTTTTTCTTTTAATTAATCTAAATAAGACATATTCAGCCATTGCAGGTAATCTTTAAAGGGTTCAGCTTCTGCTACTGTTTTATGGTATAGTTATGTTTGGTGCTAATTGGTTGGCCTTGATGTTGTTTCAAGGTTGTGTCTTATTTAAATTGTAATGAAGGAGTCAGGTGATCATTATATGTTGATTTAAAACAAAATTATTCCATTAAGTGTATTTAAGCTTTTGTTAATCATTGATAAGGAATAGTAAGTTGTAAACACTGTTAAAATTGTAATGAACATAAATAAGTAGTATATTTTTGTATTTGAATATTTATCTTGAACAAAAAGAAACATATTCAATATTTCGTATTGCATATACAAAATCTATCATATCACTGGTGAATGTATGATAAGTAGTAGATCGTAGATGTGTGATTGTTTAATATGGAATTTGTGATATGTTAGTCACACACATCATAAAATCCCACAGAAAACACCCGAGATGATATCACAAGTCCAATATTACACTACAGGGTGTGTAATATCACTGTGATAAATACAACATATACAAGCGACAGTTGGAGTGTACTGTTGGGCAATAGATTGTCCATATCTTTAAAAACATTGTTAAATTTCAAATGGATTGTAAGATTTTTAGAATCAAATGGATTATAAGATTTTTAGAATATTTAAAATATATCACACACAAGATGTATCGTGGTAGTTTTATTGGAATAAATAATTTTTACAAACAGGGAAGGTACTTCCCTGCTCGTATTGGCATAAGGGGTAAAATACTATTGACCCAACTACTCTTGCAGGAAGCCTTATCCGTTCGTCTAAGAAATAGTTCGCTACAAGAGCAGTGGATGCTTTATCGTGTACAAGTTATAAAAAAGAAACATTCATTTTTATGCAATTACAAACTGTTTTGAGTAATAAAAAAAAGATCGTGATCCTCGAGCGTCCCTGTAAATTTATAAATGTTGAAACAAGCATTTGACCATGCAGCGCATTTCTCTATTATAATGAGGTCTAATGAATATTAATTAGCATCAGAGTATGAGTTGTTTGTAAATATCGACATGTGTTGGGGAATCCCAACTGTTTTCTTCTACATCATGCATATAATTTGGTTATTTTAAAAGTACATGTTTGATACAATGAACACAAATGAATTTGATGTATCTATTGATTCTGGATGTATTATGATTATTGTATCTGTTTATTTATTTTGTTGGTATATCATGTATGTAATCAATTTGTTTAGTCTAACAATATGCTAAAAAGAATTGAATCAGTATATATATATATATACATAAAGATTTTTACATTTACAGTATTTGTTTCTGTTATATATTTGCAACATGCAATCAAATACACAGTTTGTCAATTCACTTGCCGAAGGTCGGTGGTTTTCTCCGGGCACTCCGGTTTCCTCCACCATCCCTGAACTGACCGCCTCAACATTAGAATCTTGACTGGGGCATAAATCCAATCCAATCCAATCATAGGAATGTTATACATGAAGTATCGAACTTAAAAGTATAATTTATATTTTGTATGTTCAAAAGAGAAAATTTTTAACAGATGTTTTGACCATTTTTCCCGTTTAAGGCCCTATGGTGCCTTAACACCCATAATTTGTGCAAATCTGAAAGCTCCCTACCCAGGCCATAGTTTGGTTTCCAGATGATAACTCTTGTAATAGTGATTGGATTTCGATGAAACTAGGTCAGTATACTTGTTACCAAAAAGCCTCGCTTAAGTTCGAAGCATGATAAACTTCGTGCATAATAAATGAGGATAAAATAATGAATATAGATATAAAAATGTTTCTCCTCGTGAAACAAATATATATATATGTTATACCAGTTTTAATTTTAAGCACCAGACGGCAGTTTCGGAATACAATTCCACATCAGTAGTGCTTGAATCAAAACTATGAAACCAATATTGTTTTAAGATGTAAATCAAAGTACTGACAGTACTAAAAATCTGTTGCTACTAATCTGTGACCAAAGCCTGACCATGAAGTCTTAGCAAAGGTTTCCTGAATGCTATTTATGAATATGAAATAAAAGCAACATAGCATACACAAGGTCTAATGTTATTGTAATCTGCAGATTCATCATTGAGTTGATATGATTGAATATCAATGTTTATAAATACCAAACAGCTGATGAACAAGAGGCCCAATTGGGCCTGTATTGCTGACCTGGTGTGCATTAGCCAAAATCAAAAGCAATTTTCTGCCACTATGACCATGTATAAAGACCAAGGACAAATTTAATTGCAACTTTTTAGAAACAACCACAATGACTTTATGTATTAAGTTTGATGACTATATTCCATATGGGTCATGACAAAAAGTCATTTTTTGCACAAAAGGTCACCTTTGACCTTTCATGTGGGTCAAGATCAAATCTATTCACAAAATTTGTAGAAGTCTACACACTGATTACATATATGTAGTTTGATGCGTATAGGCCTTTAGGTTCATGCGAAAAAGTCATTTTTATCATTTTCACATGCAAGGTCACTGTAACCTGGAACTAAGGTCAAGGTCACACCTATTTGCAAACATTGTACAAGTCAACATGCTGATTCTATATACAACTTGGTGTCTATAGGCCTTTTGTTTCATGAGAAGAAGTCATTTCTAGCATGTTTACATACAAGGTCACTGTGACCTTGAACTAAGGTTAAGGTCAAATCCATTCAGAAACTTTGTAGAAGTCTACACACTGATTCTTTTTATGAAGTTTTACGTCTATATGCCTTTTTGTTTACAAGAAGTCGTTTGTAGCATTTTTACATACAAGGTCACTGTGACCTTGAACTAACATCAAGGTCAACTCTATTCGCAAACTTTGTAGAAGTCCACACACTGATTCTATATATGAAGTTTGATGTCTATAGACCTTTTGGTTCATGACAAAAAGTCTTTTCTAGCATTTTTACATACTAGGTCACTGTGACCTTGAACTAAGGTCAAGGTCAAATCTATTCACGAACTTTGTAGAACTTAACATGTTAAGTTTATTTAGTTTGGGGATCCTAGGTCTTTGGTTCATCATCAGAAGTCATTTTAGTGATTTTCCACCTAAGGTCACATTTTCAGCCATTGTGGCCTTGAAATTATATCAAAGTCGATGATTTTTGCAAACTTTAATTGCCTTTCTTGTTAATCATTCCACACAAGTTTCATCAAAATCTGTCAAGCGGTTCAGGAGGAGAAGTTCTTTAAGTAAAGTTTACGAATGCATGCATGCACAGATTTCTAGTTAAAATAATAATAACACAAAAATAAAATAACAATAATTATAAAACCTATCTAATTTTCATATCTAGCATTCCATGGTTATTATAAAAAATTATTAACTTTATTGCTGTTGAATTTTTATACAAGTATTTCACTCAGAAAAATTTTTGTAAAATCTTGTACTTATAATGAAATAATTTCCAAATAAATCATTTTGGTATTGCTAATTGTTTTTATTTTGAAAATCAATAATATTATCATATTTTTATTAAAATTTAAAATATATAATTCTTAAAATATACAGAATTAGGTCCCTTGAAAAACTGTAAAGTTTAAAAAAATAATTTGGGGATTTTAGAAGATATAAATAAGTCCGATATCCAAAGTGTACCCATAGTGGACACATATCATGAGAGTATAATATTTTTATAACTGGGAAAGTTTTAAGGAAGGTGCTCCAGTAATAGAAGGGAGACTCTATAAAAGCACATTACATAATAATATTTTCATTTACCAATTAAGGACCCATCAGTGGATATACAATTAAAAGGAGATACCTCCAAATTACATACATTAATTGTAATTAATTTGAGTCATATAAATTAGCGATATATCGATAGGTGATCTGACAGAATTTATGAATATGACGCTATTCTACGATTTTCAATTCTGTTTTCAAGAACTACTTTTTATGCGTATTGATAAGTAGCGAGTAACTTGACAGGCCTCCTATCGGGAAAAACAAAGATCATGAACGATAACTCCAATTTACCTACATCGACTGAATCTGAGAAAACCTGTGACTAAATACCGTTACCGGCTTGAGAAGCCGACAGCAGATTAAAAAATTACCAAAGTACCAAAATATATTTTACGAAATTTAGACATGTAATTATCCTAAAATTTCAAAAAATTCTAAGAACATTGTTTTTAAGAAAAACAACTTTATTGTAAAGATTTAGGCGTAAAGTAATAATATCACTTTGAAAATATAGCAAAAGCATCAGTTTCAATTTTACAAATGAATTCGACATTATGATTATAATACAAACCTATGGCAATTATAAATTTGTAAAGTAATTCATGGAGGGCAGTGTATCTGAAAAATGTTATTTCTCTGAAAGTGTCAATGATTGAAATAAATCTGATGTGATATTAGGTTTCTGTAGAGTCTTTAGCCTATACAATAGTCCAGTCAATCTATGAAAAAATAGGGTCAAACCTCAAAGTAATTGTAACAGAAAATATTTTTATGTGATCGTTTTCAGGAATAGTGTTTTTATTCACCATAAAAAATATACCAATTTCAATCTAGTGGAATTCAGGTTTTTTTTGTCAATTGAAGTTACCAATAGAATTTTCTACAGAAAAGGGAGATAACTCTGTATTGTGATCCTGAATTTTACACAGAAATTTTCAAAAACTTCAAGTTTTTTCTGCTACTGTATGAAGAACAACATAGAAATTAGATGGAAATTTAAATATAGTCTAAAAATAAATAATAAGACAATTTAGAATGTAATATGTTATTGAAATGTAAAAAAAAATTAATTATTTTGTTGAATTTATGCAAAACGCTGAATAAGGGCATGTTGATGAGATGAAAAAAAAGACTTATTCACATCAATTATATTTTATTATTCACAAAAATGATAAAATAATTATATCTCGGGTTAAAAACATAACTTTACTATACTTCTACTCCATTACTTTAAGTATTTTGCTACATGTATTAATTCCTCATCACTATAGAAACATTAGATTGTGAAAGACTAAAAATAAAATGCAACTGAATACAAATGGGGTAATGATTTTTACTATAAACATTTCATGTATTTGAGAGTATATTAGTAACAAAATATATTCTGTTGCAATTAGTTTGAGGTCAAACTGTAGATTGACTAGACTACAAGGCTCCCGTCAGCTGTAGCCAGCTGAGTTATGGCATGGTGAAATGTGTGTCCTTGCTTAAACTTTAATATTCTCCTCTGAAACCACTGGGCCAATTGGAACCCAATTTTGCGTGGAAGGTCCCGAGGATGAATAGACTAAAGTTGTACCAGGCGACTCTGACCAACATCCAAGATGGCCATCGTTGCCATAAATAGCAAAAACCTATAAATGGTCATTTATCAACTGATTTACCGGTAGTTCAAATTTGAGATTTAGAAAGTGGATGTCTAGCCATTTCATATATGTAATGGGTTTTTCTGTAACTATTTGTTTGCTTGTAATTAGTGGACTTTGCAAATTAGATGCTAAGTTAAGGTGATTCTTTGAAAATCTTCTTCTCTGAAACTACAAAGCCAAAAAAAGCCAAATTTGGGGTGGAATGTCCCTAGGTGGAGTACTAGTATATTAAAGTTTGTACAAATCAACTTCCTGTGGCATCCCAGATAGCCGCCATAGCTATGAATAGCAAAAACCTATAAATGGTCATTACATGTTTATTTACCAGCCAATTTAGTTCAAATTTGAGATTTAGACAGTAGATGTCTAGCCATTTTATATGTAAAACGTTTTTTTCTGTAACTTTTTCTGTTTGCTCATAATTAGTGGAATATGCAAATAAGATGCTAGATTAAGGATATTCTTTGAAAATCTTCTTCTCTGAAACTACAAAGCCAAATGAAGCCAAATTTGGGTTGGAAAGACCATAGGTGGAGTAGATTAAAGTTTGAACAAATCAACTTTCTGCGGCATCCAAGATGGCTCCAATAGGTATAAATAGCAAAAACCTATAAATGGTCATTTCATGTTTATTTCATGTTTAACTTATTCAAATTTGAGATATAAAAACTACATGCCTAGCCATTTAATATATGTAATGGTTTTGTTGACTCAATTTTCACAATATGAGACGCAACTTGTCCGCCAGTTGAGCAATACAGGACCTTTTGGGCCTCTTGTTTGAATAGTCGTAAAGCTAGTATCAGATATTTAGTTGTTTATGAACTTTGATTGGAAACTTAATATCAATTAAATGCAAGAAAAAAAAGATACATTTGTCAAATGTACACTATATGTCTTTCGATCACAAAATGTTAGAAACACTCATGTTAAAGAATAAACAACCAAAATAACAGTAAGACCGCCTCAGTGGTAGAGTGTTCACCTAGAGAGCAGGAGAGTGGGAGGTCGTGGGTTCAAACCCTGTCCAGGTCATATATAAGACTTTAAAATTTGAGATACTGCTTCCTCACCTGGCGCTCGTTCTAAAGAGAATAGAGGTAAAATTGCTGATGCAACGTTAAACAACATTCCAACTAACCAACCAAGCAAAGTAACAGTAAATTATGGTAACCATAATTATGAACTTTGATTATCAATTAATACTTGATAATGTAGTAATAATAATAACCCATTAAATAAACAAACAAACAAAAAATAAATCTATAATAAATAAATAAAATGAAACAAATAAATAAAAAGAGTAAGGTAACATAAAAATGGGATGACCAATTTATGAGTAATAATGAAAAAATTTCTTGAATTGGGAACGAGTTGTCTCTAGTTGGGTACAAATTGTCTCTGATGAGGCAGCAGTTGTCTCAGTATGGGTACGAGTTGTCCTGTGTGCAAGTTGATTTGATACCCTTTTTAAATTTCTATTGCATGCAATCAACATTTTGATACATAAATAAACAAATTAAATATACATATATGTATGTTATATTTAAATCAAATAGATCTACATGTATATAAATTGGAAATAAAAGCCACCAGATCCGGAAAGAACAAAGTTCCTAGTGAAGAACTAGTAAAAAGATTGTTAGTAACGGTGCTGGATTCAGTAAGACTTTGTACATCACCAATGGTACCCTTAATGATGGATGTGTAACCATGAAATGAATGAATGCTTAATGGTGTTTAACATTCCAGTCAAGAATATTTCACTTATATCAAGACGTTGCCAGCTATAGGTAAAGGTGCAGAAATTTTGCCTTTGCATTGCACATCATAGAGTAGAGTTCTTTACTGTGCCATCCTTGCTGTGACACAAGACCTCATTCATTTTAAGTTCCCTTCCGAAAAAAAACATGACTATCATTTTGTAATGCTGAGTGCTTGGCGAAACAACAGTCACTACCCACTTTCAAGTCATGGCCTGGTTAGACCCAGTCGGGTATCGAACACAGAACCTCCCACTTGTGGAGTGAGCACTCTACAAACTGAGCTATCGCAAGTGGCTTTAACCATGAAAGTATGCAAAAATTCCTAATACTGGTGTTAACTCTGCTGACATTAACATTTGAAATAAAATCAAGATTCAAGTTACAAAAAGGTTCCCTAAAAAACGATCGTTTTCACCTTTAAATGGAGCTTATTAAATTAATGGAAAGGTGTTTACCATGTCCGAGTGCTAATATGTCTCATTAATCAGAATTACAGATTTCATATTTGGATAAATATAGGCCTACTGTACATTTAGAACAATAAAAAATAATAAAATTTATGTAGATTCTAGTATACAGTATAAATAATATTTTCGAAAACCATATTGAATGTAAAAGCATGGGTTAATCTAGAAACAGTTAATATAGACTGGTTTTCCCAGTAGAAACATAAAAAATACAGGTTTTCCTAGTAAAATATAAACAAATGCTAGATCGGCTACCGTCACTCGTCGTCGATTTTATCAGTTACTGACGCGAGATCTCGGACATCGCGAGATCTAGATCATTTCATCAATCAACATGTCGGAAGATAGTCAACAAAGAGGTAGGTCGGATTCTTCCTCAAGTGGATCTTCAGACAGTAAAGGGAACGCAAGTGGAAATGATTCGTCTGCATCGTCAACATTCACAAGCAGTCAAACAGATATACCTAGACGCACTTCGGACTGGACTTCAGATCATGTTAATTCTCTACAGATAACGGTTCATCGATCACAAGCATGTTCACCTAAAAATATTATCCGAATGATATTTCCCATAACTTCATTTGAAAAACGAGCACAAAATATTGCAAAAGATGTATCCCTTTGTTTAGGAATGAAAAGCTTAAAATTTAAGAGTTTAAATAAGATTCCATTGCATAATGTGAAGATTTTTAACAGTGATGGACCAATGTGGGAGGTTGATACAGAGAAGGAAAGTGAATGGAATAATAGCCATAGGTAAATTTGAAGCTGCATCAAGTTTTGTACAGTAACCCTAAATGATGCAATACGAAATAAATGATTCCACACCGATGTGGTACTCCTTTCTCTGCACCACACAAGTATTAGTTTATTAGTTTATCAACTTATGATAAATGGGTCTACATTTTGCTGCTATTTCTATATCTAATATTTATTGTTAAACCAAATGTACAGCATCATACCAAAAGTATTTGTGATTTTGAATTTCATATTTTTCTATGTTTTGTTGTCATTTTTAGCTCACCTGGCTAAAGCCAGCATGAGCTTATGGTATGATGTGACGTGTGTATGCGAGTCGTGCATGCATCCATAAACTTTACTTAAACAACTTTTTCTCCTGAAACACTTGACAGATTTTGAGTGAAACTTGGGTGGAATGATCCACAAAAAATGCCATTTAAATTTTGAGAAAATGATCGACCTTGATATAAGTTCAAGGTCACAATGTCTGAAAATGTGACCTTAGGTGGAAAATCACTAAAATGACTTCTGATAATAAATGGAAAGACCTAGGTTCCCCAAACTAAATATACTCAATCAGCATGTTAAGTTCTACAAAATTTGCAAATAGATTTGCCCTTGACTATAGTTCAGGGTCATAGTGACCTTGTATGTAAAAATGCTAGAAATGACTTTTTGCCATGAACCAAAAGGCCTATAGACACCAAACTTCATATATAGAATCAGTGTGTTGACTTCTACAAAGTTTGTGAATAGATTTGACCTTAGTTTGAGGTCACTGTGACCTTGTATGTAAACGCGCTAGAAATGACCTTTTTATGAACCAAAAGGCCTATAGAAATCACTTTGTAGACAGAATCAGCATGTTGACTTCTACAAAGTTTGCGAATTGATATGACCTTGACCTTACTTCAAGGTTACAGTGACCTTGTATGTAAAATGCTAAATATGACTTTTTGTCATGACGCATAAAGAATATTTTCATAAGCTTTATACTTGAAATCATGGGTTATAGTGGCCGAAAATTGCTTTGATTTTGGCTAATGCACATCTTGTTAGTGAAATAGGTCCTGTTTGGCCTTTTGTTTGAAAAATTGTCTTTTTACCTTTATTTCCATTTTTGCAAAGATACACTGAGGCAAGAGGCAACTATAGCTTGTTATAATAAGCAATATTGCTAACAATTCCCTGTACTCATTCAGAAAATAATGTACATTTGTAATGTGATTGTAATGAAGAAATTGACACCTTGATTTTTTCAGAATGATTGAAATAAACATATTTGCTGTGTAATAAATTGATTTTCATTATACACGTTGGGCGCCATTGAAACCGGGTAGCTTAGCCTAATTATTAATAATTAAAATACTAACTAGTCCCGTAGTTTTAAATAGACGTTTTATTACATACTCATGATACTGGGTCGATCCAGAAGTGTTTACATTTTAAAGCCTAAAAATATACAAAAGTGTAATATTTTGAGAATTATATAAATTCATTTTATAATGATATGATATATAAATTGATTAATTTCAAATACACTTTAAATATAAATAGAAATAAGAAAATAATCTAACATACCAGACTGGTTTGCAGTAATATCAATTACTACGGCACAGTTCCAAAACACATGCTTTCAGTTAGAAAACAAGATCCAGAACAAATAGAATAAGAAATTTTAGTGAGTAGTGTTTTGATTTTATTTTTAGCATAGAACCAGTCTGACCAGTCAGTCACGTGATGAATGTCCACTGTCGTAGTCAATACATGTACATGCAATATACGTCACAAAAGACATTCACATTTACATAACATTACTATACAAAACGTAACACAGTTCAACATGGACAGACAAGGCAGCTCAACTGGCAATATTTTAAAAACTACACCAGGTTACATAAATATTCAATTCAGTAATAAGTAACATGTAATAGTCAGTGCAAGTAATAGTCAGCTGGTTTTTACAGTTAAGTTCCATATTGTGCAAATAAGAGGCATTTATAGGACTAATATCTACAGGCTCCTGTACAAGTCCTTTAAAGGCATTTGATTTCTTGTCTAAAAAACAAATAACAATTTTAGAATTATTTATAAAAAAATGATTTACTTTTTAGCTCACCTGAGGACAAAGTGCATACATATAAGGGTATATATAGGAATCGCAATGCCGTACAGTCTATGTATCCATTTCTGTCTGTGCATATTCTGTCGGAGTCATGTGTAAATCTTCTCTGAGCCATAACTCATAGTTGCTTTTGAACATACATAAATTATCTTCATGACCCAGTGGTGTGTCATTACCTTGATCCAATGTCATATCTAAGAGGTCAAGTCACAGATTGTGCATGTTTAAAAAAATTGTGTCTGGCCTGTAAGTCATTCCTGCTTTCAAGGAATTTCATGAAACATACAGGTATTATCAGTGGACCAAGGGTATGCCATGATCTCTGAAAAGTCAGGGTCACAGAGTGTAAGTGTTTGAAAATCTTGTCCTGGCTATGTTAATGCTTCTTTGGAGAGATGTCATGAAACATCACACAAAAGATTTCCATGGCTGTAGGCTGAACAAGTTCATATTAGAAAGGTCAAGTTCACAGTCAAAAAGTTTGTGTATGGTTGAAAATTGTGTCCAGGCTATAAATCATATATAGCTGTTTTGCAGGATTTTTATATCACCGTGCTAAAGCCTGCATGATTTTATGACGTGATGTGGTGTATGTGTGTGCGTGCGTGTGTCTGTAAACTTTACTAAAATGACTTCTTCTCACAAACCACTAGGCCAAGGTCAAATGCAACGGTTTTTAAAACTGTTTTTTTTTATTTTTATGGATAGGTTATACATTCAAAAGAAAAGATTTAGAAAAAATAATTTTTTAATTTTTCAAATATTGTAGATATACATCAAACAATTTCACAGTTGTAATTTATCTGGTATGACTTATCGTTCCTGATTGATAATCCTGGTGATGTCACGGTTACCTATAAGAAACCAACATATATATTATATACACCTGTATTGTGTAATGATATAGAGAGTAAAATAATATAATGTCATAGACGTAAGTCTTTCTTGATTTTTTATAGAACAAATGTTTCCTAGAAACAAAATGTTACAAAAACAATTTCAACAGAATTTTATCAAACTAGAACACATCAAATCATAATTAAAAAGTCCCTCTTCACATACACACAAACTAAGAGAGAGAGAGAGAGAGTCTCTTTTAAATAAACTCTTTATTTCGATGTCAACCGATTTTCAGCTCACCTGAGCACAAAGTGCTCAAGTGAGCTATTGTGATCAGTCTTTGTCTGTCGTCCCTCGTGCATCATGCATCAACTTTTGCTTGTTAACACTCTAGTGGCCACAATTTTTATCCAATCTACCTCAAACTTCCCCTAAGGCATCTTCTTGACAAAAGCCAGCTCAAGTTCGTATATGGGTCATGGTGGGTCAATAAGTAGGTCACTAGGTCAAAGCATAGAAAAACCTTGTTAACACTCTTGAAGCCCCAATTTTTAGTCCCATCTTCATCATACTTGCTCAGAATGATCCTCTTGACAAAAGCTAGGTCAAGTTCATATATCGTCCATGTTGGGTCAATAAGTAGGTCATGGGGTCAAATCATAGAAAAACCTTGTTAACACTCTTGAGGCCTCAATTTTAGTCCAATGTTCATCAAACTTGCTCAGAATGATCCTCTTGACAAAAGCTAGGTCAAGTTCATATATGGGTCATATTGGGTGAATAAGTAGGTCACGGGGTCAAATCATAAAAAAACCTTGTTAACACTCTTGAAGCCCCAATTTTGGTAACTTGCTCAGAATGATCCTCTTGACAAAAGCTAGCTCCAGTTTGTGTATAGGCCATGTTGGGTCATCTTCTTGATAAAAGCCAGCTCAAGTTCGTATATGGGTCATGTTGGGTCAATAAGTAGGACACTAGGTCAAAGCATAGAAAAACCTTGTTAACACTCTTGAAGCCCCAATTTTAGTCCCATCTTCATCATACTTGCTCAGAATGATCCTCTTGACAAAAGCTAGGTCAAGTTCATATATCGTCCATGTTGGGTCAATAAGTAGGTCATGGGGTCAAATCATAGAAAAACCTTGTTAACACTCTTGAGGCCTCAATTTTAGTCCAATGTTCATCAAACTTGCTCAGAATGATCTTCTTGATAAAACCTAGCTCCAGTTCATATATGGGCAATTTGGGTCAACATACCTGCCAACATTTGAAAATTCCCATGGGGAGAAAGCGCGTGAACGACACTTTCAAATTGGGGGAACAAGCGTGCGGACAACATTTTAAAAGTCTAAAAATATTGGTGTTTGTGATCTACTGATTTTTTGAAGATTAAATAAAACATATAAAGAATTAATTAAAAATTAATAATTATAAACTAATCTAATTTTCATCCATACATTTATTTATATTTTTTTTTTTTTTTTTTTTTTTTTTTTTTTTTTGTAATTGACAATTTTAAATTGAAAATTAACCAATTTTTTTTTTTAAAAAGTTATTAACATAAAGAGAGAGAGAGAATTAAAAAATAATACTAAAAATAGTAGGAGATATATATTTTTGTTTTGAAAGTCAATATTATATTAATATTTTTTTTTATTTATTTATTTATTTTTTTTTTTTTTTTTTTATACTTCTGTGTATCTGGAGTTAGTTCAGCACCTACTACAAGTTACAACTAAATTAAAATAAGTGGAAATTTTAGAATATATTAATTCTAAATAAAGTTTTAAAAAAATGTCTCGTGTGTGTATTGAGTATTTTGGTAACTATACAGGAAGTGCTCCAGTACGCTGGAGGGAGTTCCAGAAAGCACAAACATATCTGACTTTATAAACAACACAATGTCAGGTCTTGAATTAAGTCACCAGTACACTTTCGAGGTTCCATTGTGTATAATAAGAGATCAAGAAGCCATACAACAGTAATCTGACAATACAAACTGGATACTTATCAATTTGCTGTAAAAACGACCCTCACTAGGAATTACAACTTGAAGGTAAAATAATAAAATTTGCAGTTTCGTTTTTTCCACTGTATTTTGCAATATTTATTTGATTTTTCATTCCCGTTCTTGGTTTCAGTGCAATAGAGACATTTTAAATCAAATATGGTTGTTTTAAAATTGGGAGAAATTGCCTTTATAGGGGGAAATTTTCAGAAATCGAGAGAAATGGGGTATTTTTACTCAATCGGGTGGGAGGCGGGAGAAAGTGGTCAAAATCGGGAGACTCCCAACTAAATCTGGAGAGTTGGCAGGTATGGGTCAATAAGTAGGTCACGAGGTCAAATCTTAGAAAAACCTTGTTAACACTCTTGAAGCCACAATTTAAGTCTAATCTTCATCAAACTTGCTCAGAATGATCTTCTTGACATAGATGTCTTGACAAAAGCTAGCTCCATTTCGTATATGGGCCATGTTGGGTCAGTAAGTAGGTCACAAGGTCAAATCGTAGAAAAACCTTGTTAACACTCTTGAAGCTCCAAATTTAGTTCAATCTTCATGAAACTTCCTCAGAATGATTCTTTTTGCAACAGCTAGCTCCAGTTAGTATAACACACTTGAAGCCCCAGTGTAAGTCCAGTCTTCATCAAATTTGCTCAGAATGATCCTCTTGACAAAAGCTAGCTCCAGTTCTTATATGGGCCATTTTGGCTGAATAAGTAGGTGACGACGTGAAATCATAGAAAAACCTTGTTAACACTCTTGAAGCCACATGTTTAGTCCAATCTTCATCAAATTTGCTCAGAAAGATCCTCTTGACAAAAGCTAGCTCCAGTTCATATGGGCCATGTTGGGTCAATAAGTAGGTCACTTAGTCATCATATCAGAACTGCTTACAAATTATTCTCAGGTGAGCGCCAGGGCCTTCATGGCCCTCTTGTTTTGTTTATTACCTGTTGTTTTAGATCTATCCAGGATTACTATGATTAACAAATAGATTAATATAGTGATATATATTGACAATTAACATATTAATTAATATATCGATGACTTCTTTCTGTCGATAGAATATGCTGAAGTTCATCAGGGGGAATGTTATTTGAAGTATTAATTCTGGACACATGGACATAGAATTGAGAGAGAGAGTCTCTTTTTAATAAATTCTTTATTTCGGTGACAACCAATTTTTTTTTTTTAATTTTTTTTGGTTTATTTCCCGTTGCTTTAGATCTGTACAAGATTATAATAGATAGATTAATATCGATATATCTTGATAATTAACGGATTAACTAATATATCGATGACTTCTTTTTGCAGATATAATATACCGAAGTTTATCAAGTGGGATGTTATTTGAAGTGTTTATTAATTCCCAACACATGGACATAGAATTGAGAGCGAGAGAGAGAGAGAAAGAGAAATTATAATAAAGTTTCTAAAAGTTGTTTCATTATAAAATATTAAAATCAGAAGTTTTGGTTTAAAGTGTTTATAATTCTTAATAAGATATTAACTTAATGCCTCCGATTCATGAAATATAAGTATATACATGTATCTTTTTCGAATTCAGCGTCGTGGTACAAAATCCATTTTCTTCATCTTATAGAATTAACATTCAATTCGTGCAATTATAAAATAAAAATATTTTGGCAACTAATTGAAATAATATTGAAAGGTTTGGTTCATTTAAGAGATAAATAAAGCTAAATCTATATTTTATCAATACATTTTAATGGCTGAGACATCATATAAATCAATAAATAAATAAATTGTTGGTCATAAAGTGTATAAGAGTGCTACTCGCAACACATTTTATCTGTTTGTAGCTTTTCAGAAATAATTGACTGAAAAGTGATTAAAGGCATGTTAATCAGAAAAATAATTCAACTAAACAACTGGTTTTTTTTTTTTTTTTTGGGGGGGGGGGATTATAAATGTACTTGAAGTTAAATAACCGCCTGAAAACTGATCAATTTATTTTGTCGCCCAACTGCATGAAGATTGATACAGCTGTCAATAGGTAACTCTTACGTCACACCTAATATCAAATCAAGAACGATAATTTAGTATTTTGTTACATTCCCGTTTAGAGTAATTTAATTCCTTAATTTACGGTTTTAATATGACATTTTACTAAAAATAAATATACCCTGTGAATTACCAGGACATGAAGTTTTAAAAATATTTAAAACATGAAAAACATTGAAAACCGTTGCATTTGACCTTTAAACTTGGTTCATATAGTCCCCTGGTAATGTCAGTTAAAAAACTTGTTTTTGGTGTGGCTACGCCCACCAAGATGGCCGCCATTACTATAAATAGCAAAAACACTTCAAAATCTTCTCCTCCAGAACTGCTTGGCAGATTTTTTTGAAATTTGGTAGGAATGTTCTCCACCTGAGGCTCTTTCAAAATGATGTTTTTTGTGTCAATAGGAAATCCAAGATGGCCGCCACTTGTTACTACAAATAGAATATTTTGTAAAATTTTTATTTTTGATATTTTTTATGGTTGTTTTGATTGTATATTATTCTGTGAATAGTTCTAATAGCAAGTTTAGTATTTTCTGTCGAAACATTGGCCCCACCCATATTCCAAGATGGTCGCCTGTGCTAAATCGTAAAATTTACTAATATGACTTCTTCTCATAAACCGCTATGCTAATTTCATTTAAAGTTAGTGCGTACAGTCCCCAGGTGATGCCGATTAAAAATGGTGTTTTTGGTATGGCCGCCATTACTATAAATAGCAAAATCACTTAAAAATCCACACCCACCAAGATGGCCATGGTTACTATAAATAGCCAAAACACTTAAAAAATCTTCTCCTCCAGAACCGCTTGTCAGATTTTTTTTTGAATAATTGGTAGGAATGTTCTGCAGCTGAGGCTCTTCCAAAATAGTGTTTTTTGTGTCAGTAGGAAATCCAAGATTGCTGCCACTTGTTACTAAAAATAGAACATTTTTAAAAATGTTATTTTTAGCTCACCTGAGCTGAAAGCTCAGATGAGCTATTGCTATCTATACCCGTCCGTCGTGCGTCGTCCGTCGTGCGTAAACTTTTTACATTTTAATCTTCTCCTCTGAAACTACCAGGCCAAAATTAATGAAACTTGGTCAGCATCATGCCTGGGTGAAGCCCTTTCAGATTTGCACAAATGAAGGAGTTATGTCCCCTTGGGGCCCCATTAGGGGGGAAAAAGTAAAAAACTTTAAAAATCTTCTCCTCTGAATCTACAAGAGATATACCTTAGTAATTTCATTTATAATATTCTTAGGTCATCTATTTTCAGATTTGCACAAATGAAAGCCGTGGGGCACTAAATGGGGAATTGGCAAGGTACTTAAGGGGGAAATGGCTAAAATTAATGTATTTGTCAATATAGCTTGAAAACTATAAACTTTTTGTATAGGCATGTATATTGGAATATTGTAGGTATTAGCCTAACGGTCATTTTGATATATGAACGAAGGTCATAGGATCAAAGGTCAAGGTCATAGACACGAACGTATACTTAAAAGGCTAATTATCTCAAAAACTAGTAACATTTTGTATAGGCATGTATATTAGAATATTGTAGGTATTAGCTTAATGGTCATTTTGATATTCGAATGAAGTTCATAGGTTCAAAGGTCAAGGTCATAGGCACGAACAAATACTTAAAAGGCTAATTATCTCAAAAACTATAAATTTTTTGTATAGGCATGTATATTGGAATATTGTAGGTATTAGCCTATCGGTCATTTTGATATATGAACGAAGGTCATAGGCTCAAAGGTCAAGGTTATAGACACAAACGAATACTTAAAAGGCTAATTATCTCAAAAACTATAAACATTTTGTATAGGCATGTATATTGGAATATTATAGGTATTAGCCTAACGGTCATTTTGATATTCGATTGAAGGTCATAGGTTCAAAGGTCAAGGCCTAAGGTATTAACAAATACTTAAAAGGCTAATTATTTAAAAAACTATAAACTTTTTGTATAGGCATGTATATAGGATTATTGTAGGTATTAGCCTAACGGTCATTTTGATATATGAATGAAGGTTATAGGCTCAAAGGTCAAGGTTATAGACACAAACGAATACTAAAAGGCTAATTATCTGAAAAAACTATAATTTTTTTGTATAGGCATGTATATTGGAATATTGTAGGTATTAGCCTTATGGTCATTTTCATTTATGATTGAAGGTTATAGATTCAAAGGTCAAGGTCATAGACAATGATGAATGCTTAACAGGTTTATTAACTCAAAAACTATTAACCTTTTGTATAGACATGTATATTGGAATATTGTAGGTATTAGTCAAACAGTCATTTTGATATATGAATGAAGTTCATAGGTTCAAAGGTCAAGGTCATAGGCATGAACAAAAACTTAAAAGGCTAATTATCTCAAAAACTATAAATTTTTTGTATAGGCATGTATATTGGAATATTGTAGGTATTAGCCTAACGGTCATTTGATATATGAATGAAGGTCATAGGTTCAAAGGTCAAGGTTATAGACACAAACGAATACTTAAAAGGCTAATTATCTCAAAAACTAAAAAAATTTTGTATAGCCATGTATATTGGAATATTGTAGGTATTAGTTTTATGGTCATTTTCATTTATGATTGAAGGTTATAGATTCAAAGGTCAAGGTCATAGACAATGATGAATGCTTAAAAGGTTTATTAACTCAAAAACTATTAACCTTTTGTATAAACATGTATATTAGAATATTGTAAGATTTTGCAAAACTTTTTGTAAATTATTAATGTCATTGACAATAGAACCTCTGCATGACATTTTTACTAAGACTCAGGTGAGCGTTAAGGCCCATGGGCCTCTTGTTGATCTTTTTTATGGTTGTTTTGATTGTATATTATTGTATGAATGGTTCTAAAAGCAACTTTAGTAACTTTTTCGAAATTTTGGCCCCACCAATATTCCAAGATGGCCACCAGTGTTAAATCATAAACTTAACTAAAATGACTTCTTCTCATAAACCACTAGGCTAATTTCATTTAAACTTAACAGGTGATGCCAATTAAAAATATTTTTTTTTTGTGTGGCCATGCCCGCTGTTACTATAAATAGCAAAAACATTTAAAAATCATCTTCTTCTGCAGAACCGCTTTGGTAGGAATGTTCTCCAACTGGGGCTCTTCCAAAATATTGTTTTTCGTGTCAATAGGAAATCTAAGATGGCTGCTACTTGTTACTAAAACCAGAACATTCTGTAAAATTTTTATTTTAATCTTTTTTTTTTGTGGTCCCTCTGATTGTATGTTATTGTATTTATGGTTCCAAAAGCTAATTTAGTAATTTTGTCAAAATTATGGCCCATTCCATATTCCAAGATGGCCGCCAAAGCTAGACTTAGGATTTTAATAAAACAAAAAGCAGAGTAATCAAACTTAAAGAATTAGTACGTTTAGTTCTACAAAGTTTCAGTTTTGACTAATGTGTTCCAGGTGAGCGATACAGGCTCTATTGGGCCTCTTGTTGTAAATTGTTTAATATGAATATAGGCACTACCTATAGAAAAATTCATTATAACTCACAGAATACACATCTGGTATCAAATCATTTATAGAAAAGGATTTTTGTCAAAAATGTATACATATTTGTAGCTTTCTTTGCTAGGCTTATTTTTTAAAACTTTTTTTTATTTATACAAACCTAATACATGTATAATAACATTTTCTTTTGTAGATTTAAATTAGGAGGCAGAAAATTTGGCAGATATCTATTTACTTGGTTCTTTTGTCACAGCAAGGAAAGACTCTTACAGAGAAAATGTACCAGACTTTGTTTCAGTACTTTATAGATATGTTTGGAGTGGAGAGTTAGTAAGTACTTAATGACGCTTAGTGTCGTGTAAATCATTTTTATTAGATTGGGTGGTGACATACAGATTGTTAGTCTGCAAATATTCAAATCACCAACATGTCTAATTTTATCTCTTATTTTAGCTAACTTGACCAAAAGTCATTTGAGCTTATGGCATGATAAAGAATATTTGTTTGATTGGTGCTTGACATGTATCTTCTCAGACCACTAGTTCTCTTTAAATTCAAATTCTGCAAATAACAGTTTCATCATTTAAATTATATCACTGGTGTGTCATTTTATATTTGATAATACTTGCACCACAATGTACATGTACTTGCGAAATGTTGGGATTTAAGATGTAATTATTATTCTGTTATGAAGTACATGTGTCTTATACATTAATTCATAGTAAATATTGCAGTACGTATTTATACATATTATTTTATTTAGAAACAGGCTATACCCTTAAAAATCTCTCATTCCTACTAGCCAAATTAAAAACCTCACCTGTACAAAATTTCAAAATGTTGTCTTAGTTGGATGAACCTGTAAAAGAATATCAGCATCATGGATGATGGTTTGGGATGTACAGTAGATTTTAATAACCATATATTTTTATTTTAATACACTTATTTCCACTACCGATAATCTGAATAATACAGATTAACTTCATACACACCACATCCGATAACACCGCATTGACTGTCCGCAATAAAACAGCAGCTTATTTTTAACCCCAAGATGATGTTAGCCCAATGTAAGCCCAAAGGGGGTTCCCCCGACCAAAGTACTCATGCCAGTGTGTACGAATAGGACACACAATGCAGGGGTTGAAAATTTTATCAGATGAGCAAAAGCCCAGGGCTTTTTGATACAGAAAATCAAAACCCCGCAATTTTTTTTATGAAGTCCGGTGTTTGATAAACGACAGAATCAAAAAAGATATATGCCTGTAGCTTTCGGGTTATTCAAGTCCTAAAACCAGTGTTTGTACACGCTAAGTGTTCCTGTTTCGAATTATGTATTTTTAATGGATCTATGTGCAAATTTTTGGTATAACGACAAAGCATCATTTCTATCGGCAGTTTGAGGGTGTTTTTGGCAATATTTACAAAATATTTCCGCATTATCGGATTTATGCTCATCATAGATGACCCATGGAAATTTGTTGACCCAATACTGTTGAAACAATCGGAAATGCTTCTCCTTATCATATGTGGCGTCTTTATTGTCTTGTGACTTTCTTTTCTTGCCACTGGAACCCAATGCAGTCTGCTTGTTCGACTTGAAATTAAACTTGAATAGCGACATGACTGATCGATTACTGGCGCATTAATGATATAGATTTTCTTTATCAACAGAATGCTTAAGCTACCGCCTATGACTAGCATTTCTTACAAGCGCAGTAATGATCAAATATGAATGTAAAGAACAACAGGCAATGTGACTACAGACCAGACGACAGTCGATAATAAATTAATAAATTTCATTAGTCCTTTAAGTATTAAAGCCCGGTGGGCTTTTCAGTGAAATTTTTGCCAAGTCCTCCTAGACATATTTTAGTCCCGGGCATCGGGCTTGAAGAATTTTCAACCCCTGCAATGCACCAATTTGGTTAAAATTCATTTATTTTGTATGTCATGTAGTTTCAAATGATATATTGTTTGAACTGATATGTACTTCGTAGCAAATTATTTCAGCCCTATATAATACTATTTGCATTTGACAGTTTTTAAGGTACTTTTTGGAACCGGGGCCACTTGACTCGGAAGTGTTTAATGAGACCTTAAGCAAAAAAAAAATTTTTTTTAATTGTTACACAATTCAGCATTTTTGAAAACTTTTACTCATTACAAGTAAAATGAGGGGTTATTCATTCCATTCTGTCAACTTTAACTCATTTTATGGTTGTTTATGCCCTGCTACTTATTTAGCAGATATTGCAAATTCAGTCCTGCAACGCATATTTTAGCATAAGAGTAGGTCCCACAACCTTGCAACAGTCAAATATTACCTCCATTATTGAAGTAATGGTACTAATGACATATTTTCGGGGTTATGGCCATTATTTCTTAAGGTCTCATACAACACTTTGGCCTTCCCCATAGGGTCCCATGTTAAATTCAACGTTTTTGTGGTGCCACTGCAAGATTCTGTTCATGGTTGGCCCAATAAATGATATATCATCTTGAAGCAAATTAAAAACTGTTCAAAACTATGTTGTAAAAAGGGGACCTTCACTATTTACTTTTTTAGCTAATTGAGATTATACCAACACCGCACGGAAATTGGATATTGACTACTTATGCCAATTTCATCCTAAAGGGGGTTCCCCTGACCGAAGTACTCATGCCAGTTTACAAATATGACACAATGCACCAATTTGGTTAAAACCCATTTATTTGGTATGTCATCAAGTTTCAAATGATGTATTGTTTGAACTGATGTGTAGCAGATTATTTCAGTCCTATACAATACTATTAGCATTTGACAGTTTTTAAGGTACTATTTGGAACCCGGGCCACTTGACCCGGAAGTGTTTAATGAGACCTGATGGGGAATTAATGTTGTCTCCCTTGGTCAGTAAATATGAAAGGTTGATTTTTGTTCTAACTATATCGACCAAATCATACGGCATACATTGGTAACACCCGCCCAACTGTCAGCTTCCGATTTCTTCCATATAAAGAAAAATAAATACAACTTACAGGTTCTTACTAAATAAAGAATGGAACGAATCAGAGGAGTGACGAATTTTCATTCGGAACTCACTCTGTGAGTGAAATGAGTAAGACGGCTAAAATTACCTAATCGACAGGCTATTATAGGCCTTTGGGTGTGAACCAGACCGCCCCTTAGATTTCTCTAGAAGTTCTGTGTTTATGGAGTCCAATGCGATCTAGCTTTCTAGCTAGGTTAAATTATCGTGAAAAATCCCGATCATACTTAATTTTGGGGCTAAACATGCCAAAATCGCACTTTTCATACCAAGGTTGAGTTTAAACCACTCTAGCTCATTAACCGTTCTATCTATCAACTTGGCGTCAACAGACAAAAAATTCTTAAAGATGTTACCGAAAAAACGGTATTTTTAGATTTTTTTCTAGTGACCTCATCTCCTAGGTTTGAATTCTGCTCGGGCAGATCCTATCATCCTATCGTATGAAAGTTTGTCAGTTCACTTGCGGAAGGTAGGTGATTTTCTTTGGGTACTCTGGTTTTCTCAACCATCCCTGAACTGAGCGCCTCGGAATCAGCGAAAGAATCTTGACTGAAGCGTTAAATTTCATTACACCATTCCATCCATTCACCAGGTTTCCTTCACAATAACTGAACTGACCGCCTCGACATAAGTGAAAAACATTTCCATTTTACGATATGCCAAACATTATTCAACATGCTAGTAATAGATTTGAAAGTGAACTGTGCGCCTCTATGCAAGATGAATAATCTTGAAAATGACATTTACTACTTTAGTTCACACAGAAGAAATTTTATAGAAGAAACTTGAAATGTACGGTTTATAATTTGACTTGTACATTTCATAACAGAAATTTTCATGACGACACATTGTAAATTTCATTTCAAAACTATGCCACTGAAAATTTAACGGGATAAAGTGGAGATTAATAATTTTGTGTTAGAATCACAGACTTTTACACAAGATACCACTGTGTAGCTCAGTTGGTAATATGTTCGCTTCGTAAGGAGGTTGTTGGTTCGCTCCCCGGCCGTGTCTGGCCAAAGACTTGAAAGTAGGTAGCACTCGGAAATCATTACTTCACTCCACTTAGAATAGAACGTGTCTCAATACAGTATAAACTTATAAATTGTATTAATGTAGGAAATGAAATGAAAAAAAATCATCTCAAGAATTTACATAAACTTTTTCCTTAAGGTTAAAAAAATGGGCGCCTCAATGACCGAGTGATCTACAGCGCACTTACGGATCACAGCGCCTCTCACCGCCAAGGTTTGAATCCCGCTCGGGAGATCCTAGTGTGAAAAAAAATTGTCACTTCACTTGCCGAGGGTAGGTGGTTTTCCGGCGGTCGCTCCGGTTCCCTCCACCATCCCTAAACTAACCGCCTCGACATTTAGTGAAAGAATCTTGACTGGGGCGTAAAACTTAATAAATCCAAGGCTAATTAATGTAAATGACATGTTATTAAGGCGATTGATGATTTAACTTTCTGAATTTTAGTAAAATGTCTACTTTGAACAGTTCACACACAATAAATTTTGAAGAGAAACTTGAAATGTGCGGTTTATTATTATATTTGCACATTTCATGACAACAGAAAGTTTCATGACGACATAATTGTAATTTTCATTAAAAACAAATTTAATGGTAAATATTTAAAAAAAAAAAAAAAAATCGCGGAATAAACTGTAGTTTAATTTGTCTGTTAAATTTATCTCTTCCTGAAAAATGTTTATTTGCAGTCAAGATCAATTTTAATTGTATTACTGTGTTACTCAGTTGGCAGAGTGGGAGGTTGTTGGTTCGATCCCCGGTCGGGTTTGATCCAAGGCTTGAAATTAGGTAGTAACTATTCTGTCGCCTATCCCTCCGATTCACTCGGCATTGAAAGTCACGGAAATTTAAAATAAACGAAGTCCCAAAAATATTGCACCTTCGCTTATAGCTGGCGATGTCTCGATATAAGTGAAATATTCTTGACTAGGACATTAAACACCATTACTCACTCACTCTCTTGGCACATTAAGTATTGCACTTACGGTGGTGCTGTGTCAGCCAGATCACATAATGCTACTATAAAGGAGGGTGTCTGCTTTGTACTAGAACACATTTATAAAAACTCAAAAACAAATGGAATAAATGTATCAGAAATTTCCCTGTATTTGTATGTTTTATACCGTTGTAATGTGCTAAGTTTCGATTTTGCTAATTTGTTGAATATGGATCGGGATGTAGGTTTGTTTGATTTAATATAATGTGAAACACAATGTACATATGTATAGTTAAAAGTAAAACACGTGGGCTTCCAATAAGCCGGAAGGTGGTGCTATCTATAAATAAAGCAGCCAAAAGTAGAATAGAAAAAGCCGCGACTTAGCGCATGCAATTTGGTGAAAATTTTCCATACCAATTTTCTGTATTAAACAGCCCTTTCAATGCCGACGTCACAGAAAAAGATGAATAAATTATCTCTTATCCAATCAACGATAAGCATGTCGAACTGCCTACAAGAAGCCATGTTTTTTGGACAAATGCAACATGACTGACGGTAGTCAATGTGGCATTATTAGACATTATTTTGCAGCTGTTATGGAATATTATCTGTCGTAAGTAACTTAACAGAATGTTTAAGCACATAATGGACAGCCGACAAGGGTTTTTGACTGAGAAAGCTTGGGGTTTTCTTGGGGAAATTCCCCAACAACTGCAACAAACAAAGCGTCCATGCCATCAGTTTGCTAGAACACGGCTGTCAAATATTTAAATGTTACAGGTTGGTAAATAAGAACTACAAAGATGGGATTGTTTAATAGATATATATCTTGACAAGGCATTTCTAATGTACGTTTATCCTTGAAGCAAGCGATGGAGAGGCATCATCTCTGACTGACGACATAAACACTGAACAGGTATGTTTACTCCTACACACAATGAAAATTGTAATGATTGTTCATCTCTTGACATGGTTCGTATTCCCTGTGGTGTCGAGGTTAATATGTAAAATTACTGTATTTTGTTAGGCAGGTCCACATGGTGCACGTGTATGAAAAGGGGAGAAACACAACAAAATCAACTTCGTCACAGAGTGCATGGATGAGGATCAGATAATTGTTTATAACAGTTTAATAATGTGTACAGACAACACACTGCCCCTCCCAAACCCATATAAACGTTTATTTGCACACATTACCTATAGCTAGGTTTCCATAAATTTAAAATTATTAATAGCCAAATTTCCAAAATTGTGAAAATGCAGTCCTTTTAAAAGTATTTTTTCATAAGTTTGCTTAAACAGGTTACTTTTTCAAAGAATCTTTCAGAAATTAGACTGTTAGTAGCCAATGGTGATTTTGGCTACCAGTAATTACCTATTTTCTCTGTGGCTCTCTGGATCCAAGTTGGATTGCATCACAACTCCACAGAATTTGTCATTTGTTTATCAATCATGCAGATGTTACCTTGAACAGGTATAATTATATTCAAAAAGTTTTATGCCGTAATCATAGTATTGTTGATAAAGTCGATGTCTCTGTCAGGATTGCCCTGGATATGTTTGACGTTTCATGTTCCTTTCACACAATTTTGATTGCACACATGGCGGGGTATCTAGCTAAACAGGATGTGCAGGCAAAATTTCTGCATCTTCATCAATTCTGTAGCTTGCAGCCTCTCAATTTCAGTGAAATTTTCTTGATTATATCACTGCATCTTAATATAAGTGAAAGAATCTTGACTGTACCACTGCATCTCAATATAAGTGAAATAATCTTGACCGTACCACTGCATCTCAATATAAGTTAAAGAATCTTGACCGTAACACTACTCTCAATATAAGTGAAATAATCTTGACCGTACCACTGCATCTCAATATAAGTTAAAGAATCTTGACCGTAACACTACGTCTCAATATAAGTGAAATAATCTTGGCGGTATCATTGCGTCTCGGTATAACATGTATAAGTGAAATAATCTTGATGGTATCACTGTGTCTCTATATAAGTGAAAGAATCTTGACCGTACCACTGCGTCTCGGTATAAGTGGAAGAATCTTGACCGTACCACTGCGTCTCAATATAAGTGAAATAATCTTGACCGTACCACTGCATTTTGATCTAAGTGAAAGAATCTTGACTGGCCTACCACTGCATCTTAATATAAGCGAAATTTTCTTGACTGTACCACTGCGTCTCAATATCAATAAAATTATCTTAGCTGTATCACTGCGTCTCAGTACCAGTGAAATAACCTTAACCGTACCACTGCGTCTCAATATAAGCAATAATCTTGACCGTACCACTGCATTTTGATATAAGTGAAAGAATCTTGACTGGCGTACCACTGCATATCAGTATAAGTGAAAGAATCTTGACCATACCACTGCGTCTCGTAATAAATGAAGTAATTTTGACCATAACACTGTGTCTCAATATAAGTGAAAGAATCTTGATCGTACCACTGCGTCTAATATAAGTGAAAGAATCTTGGCGGTATCACTGCGTCATAGTACAAGTGAAAGAATCTTGACCGTACCACTGCGTCTCAATATAAGTGAAAGAATCTTGACCGTACCACTGCGTCTCAATATAAGTGAAAGAATCTTGACCATACCACTGCATCTCAATATAGTGAAATAATCTTGGCGGTATCACTGCGTCATAGTATAAGTGAAAGAATCTTTATCCTACCACTGCATCCCAATATAAGTGTAATAATCTTCGCGGTATCACTGCATATCGATAGAAGTGAAAGAATCTTGACCATACCACTGCGTCTCAATATAAGTGAAATAATCTTGGCGGTATCGCAGCGTCTCAATATAAGGGAAATAATCTTGGCGGTATCGCAACGTCTTAATATAAGGGAAATAATCTTAACCGTACCACTGCGTCTCAATATAAGTGAAAAAATCTTGACAGTACCACTGCATCTCAGTATAAGTGAAAGAATCTTGACCGTACCACTGCATCTCAATATAAGTGAAATAATATTGGCTGTATCACTGCGTCTCAGTATAAGTGAAAGAATCTTGACCGTACCACTGCATCTCAATATAAGTGAAATAATATTGGTGGTATCACTGCGTCTCAGTATAAGTGAAAGAATCTTGATCGTACCACTGCGTCTCAATATAAGTGAAAGAATCTTGACCATACCACTGCGTCTCAATATAAGTGAAATAATCTTGGCGGTATCACTGCGTCATAGTATAAGTGAAATAATCTTAACCGTACCACTTTGTCTCAATATAAGTGAAAGAATCTTGACAGTACCACTGCATCTCGGTATAAGTGAAAGAATCTTAGCGGTATCACTGCATCTCAGTATAAGTGAAAGAATCTTAACCGTACCACTGTGTCTCGATATAAGAGAAAGAATCTTGACCGTACCACTGTGTCTCTATATAAGTGCAATAATCTTGACCGTACCACTGCATTTTGATATAAGTGAAAGAATCTTAACTGGCGTACCACTGCATATCAATATAAGTGAAAGAATCTTGACCGTACCACTGCGTCTCAATATAAGTGAAATAATCTTGGCGGTAACGCAGTGTTTGGTATAAGGGAAATAATCTTAACCGTACCACTGCGTCTCAATATAAGTGAAAGAATCTTGACAGTACCACTGCGTCTCAATATAAGTGAAATAATCTTGGCGGTATCACTGCGTTTCAGTATAAGTGAAAGAATCTTGACCGTACCACTGCGTCTCAATATAAGTGAAAGAATCTTGACTGTACCACTGCCTCTCTATATAAATTAATAATCTTGACCATACCACTGCGTCTCTATATAAGTGAAAGAATCTTGACTGTACCACTGCGTCTCTATATAAATGCAATAATCTTGACCGTACCACTGCGCCTCGATATAAGTGAAACAATCTTGACCGTACCACTAATCTTGATGTAATCAGTGCTCCCATGGCAGTCACTTGTAATGCAAAATGTTTTAATTAGCTTGTACACAAATTAAGAGATACGCGAATTATGTAAAATAACTGCATATTTTTATTCATACGCAGCGTGAACAGTATAAAAATATCATATTCACTGATTTATTCAAATACTGACCTTTTCTATTTCATAATCGCGTACAGTACAAGAATAACTACACATGGCAATGTCGACTTTTATTTGGCATGGCTAAAGACATGATCTATAGAATTGACAGGATTGACCATTCGACTTTTATTTTTGGCATTGCTAAAGACATGATCGATAGAATTGACAGGATGCGGGTTAGGTCTGTCATGTGCTGGTTTGAATGTTTATAGAAATAATACATGTTCAGTCATATGCTGTTTTAAGATTGCTGAAAAATCGATGTATATTTGCAGAGGTAACAAAATGAGGTTAAATTCATTACCGAGTTTTTTCTTTGTTGTTGTGCTACCTGTGCGATTTTAAACGATTTGATTCAATGTTACGTCTTCTGTGAAGCACGGGGGCAAATTTGTCATCTCCTCTAGATCGTTCCATTCTTTCCCATGAAACCCCTTAAGGTGTCGCCCAACTAGTAAAATATAATCTGGGATTGAATAATGAATTATTGGCAAACAAAAAATGTCATCTTTTGTCGTTTTAAAACTTGGAATCTGTATAAAAATTGGATCATGACATCCTGTTTACATTTGTAGCACATCACGTGACGATCATGTGGTTTTGATAAGTATAAAACTTAAACTTGATTAAGTCGTTTAAACAATAAAAATAATTTGAAAATAATAATTTATTTAGTTGTAAAATTATTGAAATTGCTTTGACTTTAAAAAAAATACGAAAATAAATTGAATATTGCTGTTACATCTGGGTTGTGTCATTACCAGTAATTTAATAAATATGATGCTGGCATGGTGATATATTTTTTGGTAGATTAGAGAAACATAAACAGAAATCGATCTTTGAAGAAGGTAAATTTGTGATTTTATTGATTTTTTTACAAGTAAATTAAGTAATTATTCAATCTTAAGCATAGTTGAATAATCAAACTGGCAATAAGGGTTTTTCAACTTTTTGACAATGCCAATTTGCCAATAGATTTACAGTTCAAAATCAAGAAAATAGCTTTGGATTTTGTTATGATATGTGGCTAACTGATATATTCTTTTATCTTTTATCACGATTACATGGATTTCACTGTACAGACAATCGTTTGCGACTCACCAGAGATTTGGGTAAAATGTAAAAGTTGTGTTTTCATGTGTAATGCGCACCCCCATAGTTTTATGAGAAAAAACAACAGATTTATGGTACATGAGTCAATGAACACAGACATGTGTGACTGACTCGGTCTGGGATGGAGGATTTCACTTAGCACTTGTTTTATAATTTGTTTTTCTTTCTTTTTTACATTTTATTATGAAATATAAAAACAAACAGTTAAAAATAAACACAACAACACGATTAAAATTAAATTCTTTAATAAATTTGCCCAAAATGATAGTTTTTCAGACTGATGATATGACAGATTGTCTACTCGGCAGCTTTTAAAAATCGCAGTTAAACGGGTATAAGTCATGCATTTTGATTTCCCACCTATTTACTCATTCATAAGTTTTAAGTCTGAACTATTGTCATTAAAAAGGAATTTACACATGGAACAGACTTTGATACACATCGAAGTGACAGGGTTATTGTGTTCATACTTTCAACCAGAATTTGAGTGAGAAATCTTGACCGCACTCTCCTGATACCTGTAATGCATCAATGTTACATGTAATTCATTGTTAATAAAAGTGGGAATTTTTTTCCTGGTGGTGGACGGTTTTACCTGTCCCCGTGAGAAAAATATTTTTGATCCGTTATTTCTTCAGTCGCGGTGAATGTCTGTGGGTCACGATGGACCATGGTGAAAAATTGATCCCCTCGTATTGTTTCTTGAGGTTGGTTAAGCTGAAACTGCCTTGGCGCCATCTTATGCAAATCTTTTCATGGCCGACTTAGAACAGAGAATGATAAATCAATTCTCTGTTAAACCCAACAAAACGAAACAAACCCTTGCCTTAGACGCAACTGCCAATATTGCGCTAA
>JACFYK010000033.1:0-214448 GCA_021292105.1 Anadara kagoshimensis | reverse complement strand
AATTGTACTATGATATGATACTACTGTCACGTTACATCACGGGTCTGCTCAGAACTGTACTATTATATGACACTACAGTCACGTTACATCACCGGTCTGTTCAGAACTGTACTATGATATGACACTAGAGTCACGTTACATCACGGGTCTGCTCAGAACTGTACTATGATATGAATACTACAGTTACTTTCATCACGGGTCTGCTCAGAACTGTACTATGATATGATACTACAGTCACGTTACATCATGGGTCTTGCTCAGAACTGTACTATGATATGATACTACAGTCACGTTACATCACGGGTCTGCTCAGAACTGTACTATGATATGATACTACAGTTACTTACATCATGGGTCTTCTCAGAACTGTACTATGATATGATACTACAGTCACGTTACATCATGGGTCTGTTCATAACTGTATTAGATATGATACTACAGTCACGTTACATCATGGGTCTGCTCAGAACTGTACTATGATATGATACTACAGTTACTTTACATCATGGGTCTGCTCAGAACTGTACTATGATATGATACTATAGTCAGTTACATCACGGGTCTACTCAGAACTGTACTATGATATGATACTACAGTCACGTTACATCATGGGTCTGTTCATAACTGTATATGATATGATACTACAGTCACGTTACATCATGGGTCTGCTCAGAACTGTACTATGATATGATACTACAGTCACGTTATATCACAGGTCTGCTCAGTACTGTACTATGATATGACACTACATCACGTTACATCACATCACGGGTCTGTTCAGAACTGCACTATGATATGATACTACAGTCACGTTACATCACGGGTCTGCTCAGTACTGTACTATGATATGATACTACAGTCACGTTACATCATGGGTCTGCTCGTAACTGTACTTTGATATGATACTACAGTCACGTTACATCACGGGTCTGCTCAGAACTGTACTATGATATGATACTACAGTTACTTACATCACGGGTCTGCTCAGAACTGTACTATGATATGAAAATATAGTTACTTCACATCACGGGTCTGCTCAGAACTGTACTATGATATGATACTACAGTCACGTTATATCACAGGTCTGCTCAGTACTGTACTATGATATGACACTACATTCACGTTACATCACATCACGGGTCTGCTCAGAACTGCACTATGATATGATACTACAGTCACGTTACATCACGGGTCTGCTCAGTACTGTACTATGATATGATACTACAGTCACGTTACATCATGGGTCTGCTCGTAACTGTACTTTGATATGATACTACAGTCACGTTACATCACAGGTCTGCTCAGAACTGTACTTTGATATGATACTAGAGTTACTTTACATCACAGGTCTGCTCAGAACTGTACTATGATGTGATACTACAGTCACGTTACATCACGGGTCTGCTCAGAACTGTACTATGATTTGATACTACAGTCACGCTACATCATGGGTCTGTTCAGAACTGTACTATGATATTTTACTATAGTCACGTTACATCACGGGTCTGCTCAGAACTGTAATATGATATGATACTACAGTCACGTTACATCATGGGTCTGCTCAGAATTGTACTATGATATGATACTACAGTCACGTTACATCATGGGTCTGCTCAGATCTGTACTATGATATGACACTAGAGTCACGTTACATCACGGGTCTGCTCAGAACTGTACTATGATATGACATTACAGTCACGTTACACCACGGGTCTGCTCAGAACTGTACTATGATATGATACTACAGTTACTTTACATCTCGGGTCTGCTCAGAACTGTACTATGATATGATACTAGAGTCACGTTACATCACGGGTTTGCTCAGAACTGTACTTTGATATGATAACACAGTCAGGTTACATCACGGGTCTGCTCAAAACTGTACTATGATATGACATTATAGTCACGTTACATCACGTGTCTGCTCAGAATTGTACTATGATATGATACTACTGTCACGTTACATCACGGGTCTGCTCAGAACTGTACTATTATATGACACTACAGTCACGTTACATCACCGGTCTGCTCAGAATTGTACTATGATATGATACTACAGTCACGTTACGTCACGGGTCTGTTCAGAACTGTACTATGATATGACACTAGAGTCACGTTACATCACGGGTCTGCTCAGAACTGTACTATGATATGATACTACAGTTACTTTTCATCACGGGTCTGCTCAGAACTGTACTATGATATGATACTACAGTCACGTTACATCATGGGTCTTGCTCAGAACTGTACTATGATATGATACTACAGTCACGTTACATCACGGGTCTGCTCAGAACTGTACTATGATATGATACTACAGTTACTTTACATCATGGGTCTTCTCAGAACTGTACTATGATATGATACTACAGTCACGTTACATCATGGGTCTGTTCATAACTGTATTATGATATGATACTACAGTCACGTTACATCATGGGTCTGCTCAGAACTGTACTATGATATGATACTACAGTTACTTTACATCATGGGTCTGCTCAGAACTGTACTATGATATGATACTATAGTCAGGTTACATCACGGGTCTACTCAGAACTGTACTATGATATGATACTACAGTCACGTTACATCATGGGTCTGTTCATAACTGTATTATGATATGATACTACAGTCACGTTACATCATGGGTCTGCTCAGAACTGTACTATGATATGATACTACAGTCAGGTTACATCATGGGTCTGCTCAGAATTGTACTATGATATGATACTACAGTCACGTTACATCATGGGTCTACTCAGAACTATACTATGATATGACACTACATTCACGTTACATCACATCACGGGTCTGCTCAGAACTGAACTATGATATGATACTACAGTCACGTTACATCACGGGTCTGCTCAGAACTGTACTGTGATATAATACTAGAGTTACATGTACTTTACATCACATGTCTGCTCAGAACTGTACTGTGATATAATACTAGAGTTACATGTACTTTACATCACAGGTCTGCTCAGAACTGTACTGTGATATAATACTAGAGTTACATGTACTTTACATCACGGGTCTGCTCAGAACTGTACTATGATATGATACTACAATCACGTTACATCACGGGTCTACTCAGAACTGTACTATGATATAATACTACAATCACGTTACATCACGGGTCTACTCAGAACTGTACTATGATATAATACTACAGTCACGTTACATCACGGGTCTGCTCAGAACTGTACTATGATATGATACTACAATCACGTTACATCACGGGTCTACTCAGAACTGTACTATGATATAATACTACAGTCACGTTACATCACGGGTCTGCTCAGAACTGTACTATGATATGATACTACAGTCACGTTACATCACATCACGGGTCTGCTCAGAATTGTATTATGATATGATACTACAGTCACGTTACATCATGGGTCTGCTCGTAACTGTACTATGATATGATACTACAGTCACATTACATCACGGGTCTGCTCAGAACTGTACTATGATATGATACTATAGTCACGTTACATCACGGGTCTGCTCAGAACTGTACTATGATATGATACTATAGTCACGTTACATCATGGGTCTGCTCAGAACTGTACTATGATATGATACTACAGTCACGTTACATCATGGGTCTGCTCGTAACTGTACTATGATATGATACTACAGTCACATTACATCACGGGTCTGCTCAGAATTGTACTATGATATGATACTACAGTCACGTTACATCACGGGTCTGCTCAGAACTGTACTATGATATGATACTACAGTCACGTTACATCACGGGTCTGCTCGTAACTGTACTATGATATGATACTACAGTCACATTACATCACGGGTCTGCTCAGAACTGTACTTTGATATGATACTACAGTCACGCTACATCATGGGTCTGCTCGTAACTGTACTATGATATGATACTACAGTCACGTTACATCATGGGTCTGCTCGTAACTGTACTATGATATGATACTACAGTCACATTACATCACGGGTCTGCTCAGAACTGTACTATGATATGATACTATAGTCACGTTACATCACGGGTCTGTTCAGAACTGTACTATGATGTGATACTACAGTCACGTTACATCATGGGTCTGCTCGTAACTGTACTATGATATGATACTATAGTCACGTTACATCACGGGTCTGCTCGTAACTGTACTATGATATGACACTACAGTCACATTACATCACGGGTCTGCTCAGAACTGTACTATGATATGATACTATAGTCACGTTACATCACGGGTCTGCTCAGAACTGTAATATGATATGATACTACAGTCACGTTACATCACGGGTCTGCTCAGAACTGTACTATGATATGATACTACAGTCAGGTTACATCATGGGTCTGCTCAGAACTGTACTATGATATGATACTACAGTTACTTTACATCAAGGGTCTGCTCAGAACTGTACTATGATATGAAAATATAGTTACTTCACATCACGGGTCTGCTCAGAACTGTACTATGATATGATACTACAGTCACGTTACATCACGGGTCTGCTCAGAACTGTACTATGATATTTTACTATAGTCACGTTACATCACGGGTCTGCTCAGAACTGTACTATGATATGATACTACAATCACGTTACATCACGGGTCTGCTCAGAACTGTACTATGATATGATACTACAGTCACGTTACATCACGGGTCTGCTCAGAACTGTACTATGATATGATACTACAGTCACGTTATATCACGGGTCTGCTCAGAATTGTACTATGATATGATACTACAGTCACGTTATATCACGGGTCTGCTCAGAACTGTACTATGATATGATACTACAGTCACGTTATATCACGGGTCTGCTCAGAACTGTACTATGATATGATACTACAGTCACGTTACATCACGGGTCTGCTCAGAACTGTACTATGATATGATACTACAGTCACGTAACATCATGGGTCTGCTCAGAATTGTACTATGATATGATACTACAGTCACGCTACATCATGGGTCTGTTCAGAACTGTACTATGATATTTTACTATAGTCACGTTACATCACGGGTCTGCTCAGAACTGTAATATGATATGATACTACAGTCACGTTACATCATGGGTCTGCTCAGAATTGTACTATGATATGATACTACAGTCACGTTACATCATGGGTCTGCTCAGATCTGTACTATGATATGACACTAGAGTCACGTTACATCACGGGTCTGCTCAGAACTGTAGTATGATATGACATTACAGTCACGTTACACCACGGGTCTGCTCAGAACTGTACTATGATATGATACTACAGTTACTTTACATCTCGGGTCTGCTCAGAACTGTACTATGATATGATACTAGAGTCACGTTACATCACGGGTCTGCTCAGAACTGTACTTTGATATGATAACACAGTCAGGTTACATCACGGGTCTGCTCAGAACTGTACTATGATATGACATTATAGTCACGTTACATCACGGGTCTGCTCAGAACTGTACTTTGATATGATACTACAGTCACGTTACATCACGGGTCTGCTCAGAACTGTACTATTATATGACACTACAGTCACGTTACATCACGGGTCTGCTCAGAATTGTACTATGATATGAAACTACAGTCACGTTACATGACGGGTCTGTTCAGAACTGTACTATGATATGATAATACAGTCACGTTACGTCACGGGTCTGCTCAGAACTGTACTATGATATGATACTACAGTCACGTTACATCACGGGTCTGTTCAGAACTGTACTATGATATGATAATACAGTTAATTCACATCACGGATCTACTCAGAAATGTACTATGATATGATACTACAGTCACGTTACATCACGGGTCTACTCAGAACTATACTATGATATGACACTACATTCACGTTACATCACATCATTGGTCTACTCAGAACTGTACTATGATATGATACTAGAGTTACTTTACATCACGGGTCTGCTCAGAACTGTACTATGATATGATACTAGAGTTACTTTACATCACAGGTCTGCTCAGAACTGTACTGTGATATGATACTAGAGTTACTTTACATCACGGGTCTGCTCAGAACTGTACTATGATATGATACTAGAGTTACTTTACATCACAGGTCTGCTCAGAACTGTACTGTGATATGATACTAGAGTTACTTTACATCACGGGTCTGCTCAGAACTGTACTATGATATGATAATACAGTTACTTCACATCACGGATCTACTCAAAAATGTACTATGATATGATACTACAGTCACGTTACATCATTGGTCTACTCAGAACTGTACTATGATATGACACTACATTCACGTTACATCACATCACGGGTCTGCTCAGAACTGTACTATGATGTGATACTACAGTCAGGTTACATCATGGGTCTGCTCAGAACTGTACTATGATATGATACTACAGTCACGTTATATCACAGGTCTGCTCAGAACTGTACTATGATATGATACTACAGTCACGTTATATCACAGGTCTGCTCAGTACTGTACTATGATATGATACTACAGTCACGTTACATCATGGGTCTGCTCGTAACTGTACTTTGATATGATACTACAGTCACGTTACATCATGGGTCTGCTCAGAACTGTACTATGATATTTTACTATAGTCACGTTACATCACAGGTCTGCTCAGAACTGTACTATGATATGATACTACAGTCACGTTACATCATGGGTCTGCTCAGAACTGTACTATGATATGATACTACAGTTACTTTACATCATGGGTCTGCTCAGAACTGTACTATGATATGATACTACAGTCACGTTACATCATGGGTCTGCTCAGAACTGTACTATGATATTTTACTATAGTCACGTTACATCATGGGTCTTGCTCAGAACTGTACTATGATATTATACTACAGTCACGTTACACCATGGGTCTGCTCAGAAATGTACTATGATATGATACTACAGTTACTTTACATCACGGGTCTGCTCGGAACTGTACTATGATATGAAAATATAGTTACTTCACATCACGGGTCTGCTGAGAACTGTACTATGATATGATACTACAGTCACGTTACATCATGTGTCTGTTCATAACTGTATTATGATATGATACTACAGTCACGCTACATCACGAGTCTGTCTGCTCACAACTGTACTATGATATGATACTACAGTCACGTTACATCACGGGTCTGTCTGCTCACAACTGTACTTTGATATGATACTACAGTCACGTTACATCACGGGTCTACTCAGAACTGTACTATGATATGATGCTACAGTTACTTAACATCACAGGTCTGCTTAGAACTGTACTATGATATGATATTACAGTCACGTTACATCACGGGTCTGCTCAGAACTGTACTATGATATGATACTACAGTCATGTTTCATCACGGTTCTGCTCAGAACTGTACTGTGATATGATACTACAGTCACGTTACATCACGGGTCTGCTCAGAACTGTACTATGATATGATACTACAGTCACGTTACATCATAGGTCTTGCTCAGAACTGTACTATGATATGATACTACAGTTACTTTACATCACAGGTCTGCTCAGAACTGTACTATGATATGATACTACAGTTACTTTACATCACGGGTCTGCTCAGAACTGTACTATGATATGATACTACAGTCAGGTTACATCACAGGTCTGCTCAGAACTGTACTATGATATGATACAACAGTCACTTCACATCACGGGTCTGCTCAGAACTGTACTATGATATGACACGACATTCACGTTACATCACGTATCTGCTCAGAACTGTACTATGATATGATACTACGTTCACGTTACATCACGGGTCTGCTCAGTTCGGGAGGGACTTATTGTTATTGTACTGTTTCTTGGTTTTATTTTTTTTCTTCCGTAAATTTTTGTCCAGAGTTTTTCTCAAAAAACGACAAGCGCTACAAACTTCAAACTTTACACCAACAATGTAGGAGTCATGAAGATGTGCTTTCTGCATTTCATGACTTTCTGCGTTGTCATGGTAACAAAAAACGAAGTGTAATTGGCCGATTTAGGGAAATTTTGAACCTTTAATAAAACTTTTGTGTTAGAATTACTGCTCATAAACTATATATATTCTTGAACGGTAAGACATAGCCAATTCTAATGTAACATAATATTGGACCTCGAACCAATTTCGGTTCGGACAATTTTGAACCAAAGAAATCACAATTTTTAAATAATTACAATCACCCATAAACCATATATATTCTTTATCAACATGAAATATGTAATCCATATATGACAAAAAATTGGATCCCGGACCCATTTTGAACAGGACCCTTTTTGGACCTAATCAATTTCTCCTATATGGTTCAAAAAGGCATCCATAAGGCATACATATTTTTGATCAGCAAGAAATATATAATCCATATATGAGAAAATTTTGGACCCCGGACCCATTTTGGACCGGACCATTTTTTGACTCACTTAAATTCTCAATCAATTTCTTTTAAATGCTTCACATAATCACCAGTAAGTCATATATATATTTTTGATCAGCATGAAACGTCTAATCTATATAAGAGAAAATTTTGGACCCCGCACCCATTTTGGACCGGACCAATTTTGGACCCAATCAATTTCTCCTATATGCTTCAGATAAGTATCCATAAGGCATATATATTTTTGATCAGCATGAAATATGTAATCAGTATATGACAAAAATTTGGACCCCGGACCCATTTTGGACCTGACCCTTTTTTAGGCCCAATCTATTTATCCTATATGCTTGACATTATCACCCATAAACCATATATATTCTTGATCAGCATGAAATATTTAATCCATATAGGACAAAAACTTGGAACCCGGACCCATTTTGAACAGGACCTTTTTTGGACCCACTTAATTTCTTCTATATGGTTCACATAAGCTCCCATAAGCCATATATATTTTTGATCAGCATGAAATATGTAATCCATATATGAGAAATTTTGGACCCCGGAGCCATTTTGGACAGGACCATTTTTGGACCCAATCAATATCTCCAACATTATTGAAATAAACACCCATAACCCATATATATTATTGATCACCATGCTATAACAAACTGATCTATCACATAAAAGTGGACTCCGCACCGATATTGAACCGGAACAATTTTTGGACCCAAGCAATTTCTCCTATATGGCTCGCATATACGTTTACTAAAAGTTGGGGGCTAGCGGGGCGACTTATTTTCGAAGTTGCGTGCAACTTCAAACAAAGTCTAGTTAAGTCTCCCAAACGAAGTTTGGAGACTTATTATTTTTACTCCATTTCTTCTTCTTCTTCTTCTTCTTCTTCTATTATTATTATTATTATTTTTTTATTATTATTATTATTATTATTATTATTATTATTATTATTATTATTTATTATTATTATTATTATTATTCGCCACTGAGAGTGTCCGCGCGTTTTCTCGAAGACCAGTGATCCAAGTTAAATGGAACTTCACATGATTATCACCCACCATGAGCAGAAGTGCAATTGCGTTTCAAATTTTCAAAACGGCCACCATACCCATGGAAATAGAGAAAGTATGAAAAACTTTAACTTCATTTTTCTCATTATCTGCTCAGCAGATCTTTATGAAACTTCATACGATTACTCCTTGCATCAAGTGTAATTCATAAGTGTTGAAAAAATCGGAGTCATTTGAAAAATATGGCCGCTGTTGCCATGGAAAGAAAGAAAATTAAAATTTTTTTTGCTCAAAACTTTACAGGATTGTAACCCACCATCAGTAGAAGTGCTTTTGAATTTTCAAATTTTCAAAATGGCCACCGTTGCCATGGAAACAGATAGAGTATGAAAAAATTTAACTTCATTTTATTCAATACCTGATCAGCAGATTTTTAAGAAACATCATAGGAACGCTTCTTGGATCAAGTGTAATTGATTTATACAAAATATTGGGAACTTTTCACAAATATGGCTTTCGTTGCCATGGAAACAAAAAAATGAAAATCCTTTTTTGTGCTCAAAACTTTACAGGATTGTTACCCACCATGAGTAGAAGTGCTTTTGAATTTTCAAATTTTCAAAATGGCCACTGTTGCCATGGAAACAGATAAAGTATGAAAAAATTTAACTTCATTTTAATCAATACCTGACAAGCAGATTTTTGTGAAACATCATAGGAACACTTCTTGGATCGAGTGTTATTGATTTATACAAAAAATTGGGAACAGTTTCACAAAATATGGCTGCCGTTGCCATGGAAACAAAAAATGAAAATCCTTTTTTGTGCTCAAAACATTACAGGATTGTTACCCACCATGAGTAGAAGTGCTTTTGAGTTTTTTAAATTTTCAATTTTTATTATTATTATTATTATCATCATCATTATCATCATCATCATCATCATCATTATTATTATATTATTATTATTATTATTATTATTATTATTATTATTATTATTATCATTATTATTATTATTATAATGTGTATTATTATGTTTATTTCCTTTGCAAAAATGGTTTTTTTCTGAGCTTTTTTACATAATTATTGAGATTATTCCATGTAGCCCATGTATGTTATTTTAAAGGAATGGTTGACACGTACTTTCTCTAGTGACCTAATCTTGCTGCACCCAACCGTTTAGACTGTTGAGTAACTTCTGTCTTATGTAAGCTGTCTGTATCCATTACCTACAAAGACGCGTAAGACAGTTCTCGTATTTCAAGCAGGTCTGCCCGGAAATGATAGGAAAGTCGTATAACAAGCGAACTGAAAAACTTTCTCACAACAGCCCCGCTGTATCCGATATTGGACTGTGAACGACACTCGCTTTAATCTATAATTAAGTAGGCGCTATAAATCTTTCGGTCCAGAGGGTTAAATGTTTATTGAAAGCCGAATCTTTTGTACAGAAAAGTACATGTATTTAATGGGCACTGCACCATTTATAATAACACGTAAGTTCAACTATCCTTGACTAAATTATATGTCGACAGAAAGTCAATATCCTAGACCTTGACTTTGTAGTGTGCTGCACATATCATCTCTCTCTCTCTCTCTCTCTCTCTCTCTCTCTCTCTCTCTCTCTCTCTCTCTCTCTCGGTGCAAATAGGTCAACACACTACTAACTCGCCATGGCAGAATACTAATTCGCAGATTATTAATTCGCCATGGCAGATTGATTGATTAGTAATTCGCCATGGTGGTTTATTAATTCGCTATTTCTGATTAGGTAATTCGCAATGGCAGAAAAAATTACACAATCTCCACTATACGCTTTCGTAGGCTATGAGATACCAAACTCAATTTTCAAACATATTATTTTAGGTTGTTTCATAATACATTATTTTTACCAGGATACTCATTTACTTGTGTGAATACGGTACGACAAAATACTGCGTTATTTACTACTACTATATTGTACACGCTGACCTTTGTAAAGAATGTAAATTCACAATGTAAACGTGCCGGCAGTTGAGTTTGTAGGTCACTTACTTCCATCATTATTACGAAATTGCTAATTCAGCCCGATTGGACAAAAACTTAGTGCTGACAGGCCCCCCCCTTCGATCAACGAAACATATTGCATAATCACTAATTTTAGAGTGTATATAAACGGGACTGTTACTAAACATGATCATTTTCAAGCTTGCCATTCACTGACATTGTTCGCCATGCCTTTTTTACTTGTTATGGCTTTGCACCATATTGATGCATATAACGTAATTGCGTTTTTGCACCGTCATGGGTATACAACAAGGGCTTTGCTCATTGATAACATCGGTTATTTTATTAAAGCGAACCAAAATGTTCCAGTTGATATTATTTTGCAACTAGAACAAATTGGCATCCCGGTGATTATCATGACTCCTTTTAGAAACTATGACATTGGCCGAGATGTATCTACCCAAACGGAATAGATTTGGGTTTGTGAATATGTGAATACATTTAGTTTCTTTTCAAGTTTTTTTTTTTTTATTTTGTGTGATTAATGTCTTGATTGGCAACTTGATTCATTTTGATTCATTCCCGACAATCAGTCGGGATCAATTCAAAGTAGAAAGTTTATTTCACACACATGCACATACGCACAAACATGTACACTCTTTTCTGTATGGAGCATGCGTGTACAGTACATGCCTGTCGAAACGAAGCTAACGAATTAGTGCCGAATCGACAGCTCATCTCGGCCCCTGGCTATCTATATCTCGCCCACTAGCAGTAGAATAGGGCAAGTTTGGGTCCGGAATTGTCTATTGTACGATGGCCGATAGCAGCCAGAAAAAACGTAGTATTTTTACAATTTTTGTGTAACGCGTTACACTTTTATAACGTACACAAAAACGACCTTTTTACTGTTTTTATGTACTGCCTTACATTTTTCCATGGAACACAGCTCTTTTTTTTCTTTGAATGTAAAACAGCCGAAAATAGCCTTCCGACACATAAAAATGTGTTGTTGCACCCGTTGCCCTATATTGCTTAAGCTGATGTAAAGGTCAATATGTATTAACCTGTCTGACTCTGTATAGGCTATTGTCGGCTTAATAATCGTTACAGTAAAATGTCGTTTTTGTGTACCATGAAAAATTTAACGGTACACAAAAAGGGTAAAAATGTCGTTTATGTGTACCATATGAAAGAGTAACGGGATACACAAAAATGGTAGAAATGCTATTTTATTATTATTATTTTTTTTTTATTTTTTTTTTTTTTTGTTTTTTTGCCTGGCTGCTATCTGCTAAATGGGACACAAAAAGAGTAAAAAGGTCGTTTTTTATACAATGTAAAAGTGTAACGCGGTACACAAAAACAGTAAAAAGGTCCTATTTGTGTACCATAAAAGAGGAACGCGATACACAAACATGGTAAAAATGCTGCGTTTTTGCCTGGCTGCTATCGGCCATCGTACTATTGTTTGTGGGACAAAGGGGCATAAAATACATAAAAATCATTATCCAAATCTTTACTAGAATCAAATGAATCCTCACCATACTCGAACAAATCCTCGTTATCCTCCAATACGAAATCCGCTATATTTTCTTGTAAGACAAAAACAAAATTTAATCGCTATCAGAGTCCCCGTACTAGGGGTCCAATTATTAGTCACATAATCACTCTTTAAAAATTTTTCAGGGGTGCTGATACTCCCCCCTTTCCAAACAATGTTAAATAATACATCACAGTCTTTTTGTATTATACATGAATGTGAAATTTGTCTATATAAAATGACATCATGTAAATAGTCATAATTATTGATTTAATTATTTTCACTCTCACACATTAAACACCTTTCAGTTGGAATTTTTTAATTTGCAACCAGAACAGGTTGCTGGTACCACCCTAATCATAGTTGTTCTTGATAATCGATTCTACAAAAGAAAAAATACTTTAATATTTTAATTTTTGTATGACACATAGATAAATTTAAATCAAATTATTTACGATGTTTTACATTTTCTTATATTAAAAATGCAGTGATTATTTACATTTAATATTAAATTAAAGTTACTAACTTATCATCTTGATTTTATCAATAATGTAAGATAATAAGAAAATAATCCTTGTTAAAAAAAGTTGAGATAAATTGATGAGAAAAATGCTCGATCTAGGTTGCAACTAAAAAGTGCGGGGAAAAATCTTGATGTAGAGCATTTATATATACACGTGAAAAATTTAGATATCAATAAACGTAAAATTTCTGAAAAAAGAAAAATACTAAGAAAGATGATGGTCATTTTTATATTTAATAGACGACAAATTTAAAAAAAGTTGGTTAACAACTGTATTGAAATTTAATTTTTTTGAAACCTATCTAAACTCCAACTGTTTTAAGTAAATTTATTCATTATTTATATTTCTTACGACACGTTTACAATCATCACATTCATTAAAAACATTATGTTCACATAGACTTTTAGATCTCTGACATATTTTACAGGTCATTTCAAACACATGACTAAATTTGTTTTGATACGGTGTATCACACTCATAACAGTAATATGATCTTGAATAAAAAGCATGAAGTTTCTTAGGTACGATTAATTTATAATGATTATCTTAAATATAAATACAACATTTTCTGTTTGCTATCACCTTTGTATAAACTTTTGTTAAAGGCATTTTAATCTGCATATTTAAATGATTTTCAAATAGAAGAATGTCATTTAAATTGACAGGTTTATCTGAGTTAAACCCCAGATCATGTAACAACTCAGTTGCTTTTTTGATTTGATATCTTTGTTTTTTTTTCTAATTTTTGTTTGTTCTTTTTTAGTTTTATACAAATAAGATAACCCTACAACAATACAACGTACAAAACATAAATGAACCGCATCTCTACTTATTTCAATAAATTAAAAACTCTTTTTATTTTTCACATCACACCAGGAACAAACTCTATGTCTCACTTTTTCTGTTAGCTAAATGAATGTAAAATGTTCTATCAAAAACTAACATTTAATTACTTTGTATGACCTTTTCAATTTCAATTAGTGACACTCAGAAGTCATCTGAAAAGAAAAAATCACAAATACTACAATTTTGTCTACGGAGGGTAAAACAATTAGTAACATACGGACTGAAACTACAGGTTTAACTACACATCAGACAATTTAACATAAAGCAAGGATAAGAATTTGGTGAATGGAACGAACGCCGTGGCTGAGTCTTCAAACACTTGTGAGTTTAAAAGTAATACTTAGATAATCTCATTATGTTTGAATATGTTTTACTTTTTATTTTTAAATATGTTTTACATATTTATATCTTAATATTACATTTTTGTTTGAAATATAAATATACAAGAATTAAAAAACAATCCGACTGTTTGTGCCAGGATAGAAATGATTACTTAATACCTATGAGGTTATTGCATTCCGAAATAGTACAAACACAAAATTATGACATTTTATTTGAATTTGAATTCGATGAAAAATACAATTAAGAACACGATAATGTATATGAATCTAACTCATAATATTTTAATTTATTACAGTATTTCTTATATTGATTGGGACAATATCAACTTTCTTTGTGGGGATTCTGTTCAATTTGCGTTATTATAGTGAAGAAATGTTCAATAAAAAGACTTGTGTATCAAAATATGAGTGAAGTGAATGTAATCAACTCTAATTATAAAGAGTCTACATGTTGATTGGTGAATCACACACACACACACACACACACACACACACACACACACACACACACACAGGACACGGGTTACTTAATTTAGATTGTTTAGGTGGACCATAATGAAATGGTCCTGAATTTTGCTATTTTGGTGAAGACTTTATTTCAGCAAAAACCAAACATAATCCCCTAAGGAGGGATAGCAATGGCAAGCCATTACTTCCTGAATATTCCAGGTCAAAATTTTGGGTTGTAAATGTTTTTGAATAAAATCTGGCAATGTTTTCCTACATTGTTGACACCTAGGTAATGAAGCTGTAAGAACCAAAAATTTTGGTGTGGGGTTGTATGCTACAGGGGTTGCTGGGATAATTGCTGGTCGTCTTTCCATTAGCAATTTTGTGATAGAGATTTCAAACATACCTATACTTATAAATACTCATATAGGAGGTGTGTTATAATATCAGAAGGTAAAATACAAATCAGTATGATAGGGTGTTACCTTTTACCAATATATCTTTCAACGATAAATAAGGAATATTATACATCAAGTTAGAGCGTACGACAACGTGCACAAGAAATAATCTAAAAGTATTTGTGATCGATTAAAATTATGTACTTTTATGTCAAAAAGTGATTAATTGTTCAATGAGAGATTTGTCCAAACATGCATGTAATGAAGTTTATTGTTCATATTGTTCTACTTATTCTACTGGAAACCATATTTGTTTTTTGAAGAAAGATGATCTACCAAAACATTCAGATAAATATAGTTTTTTTATTTTGAAACTGTACAAGAATCGGGCACTTATGAATTTAAATTTGGCCGTTATACCAAAAATGTGCAATGAATGTGAAAATGATATTATTAATAACGAATGTTCTCTACATATACGTCAAGTTATTTTTAATGGACACAACTGTTAAAAATGATTTTTGTGAATGGTTATTTTTGAAAGAAAACAAAGGGTATACAGTTGTAGCTCTTAATGGTTCAGGTTTGATTTTACATTTACCTTGAATTATTTAGTATCTAATAGTATTTTACCTAAGGTTATTTAAAAGGGTGGAAAAATATTTGAGATTTTTGTATCTAAATTTCAATGAAATTTATATGTTCTTACAATCACATAAATACACCATTACGCAAATTTAGTGATATGTTTGAAATAACTAAAGCACACAAAGGTTTCTTTCCTCATTTATTCAATACCTGGACAAATCAAAATTATGTAGGAGATATACCAGATGAAAAATATTATGACTGAGGATGTACGCAATGGATTTTGTGAATGGTATGAAGAACAAAAACTTAACATGTAGTATACAATCATAAAAAAATGAACTTATAGCTTATTGTATTACTGGTGTGTCTTTATTAAGATTAAGAATGTTGAAATACAGAAATTTTATTATGGAAATTACAAAAAATAACAATAATGAATGTATTGATCCATTGAAATTTTGTACAGTGGCTTCAACATGTATGGCTATTTATAAACATTTATTTTTAAAACCATATACTATACCTTTAGTTCCAAATTATGGTATGAGTTGTAAACCCCAATATTCTAAAATTTCACTTTGTTGGTTAGATTATTTGATGTATAGAGATACAAATCTTAAAATACAACATGCCGGTAATAGATCTGAATATAGATACAAAAACTACAGATGTGATGGTTATGCTCCTCCTAATGTAGAGGACGAACATAAAGGTAACGTTTTTGAATTTTTAGGATGTAAATTTCTTGCACATCCTCAATGTGTGAATGAAAAAAACAAGTTTCATCTTAACAATGTATATACTAAAACTATTGAGAGACAAAAGGAATTAGAAAATGATGGTTTTATATATGTATCTATTTGGGAATGTCAATTTAACTAACAAATGAAAAATGATTCAAACTTAAAAGATTCCTTTAATAATTATTCGCATGTTAGAGACTTAACCCAAGAGACGCCTTTTTTGGTGGGATATGTCAGTATATAGGAACATTGATCCGCTCCCACAGTTTTTTTAAAAAAAAAAAAATTAAAATATAGGGAGTATAAAAATGGCACTCTTTTCTTAAGGTCAAATGTCAAGGTCAAAGGTCAAGGTCACACAAAAGGTCAAAATATAGGACGTTCAAAAAAGGGTGTAAAAATTATGAGGATGGAGTAAAAAAAAAATTATGAGGAGAGGGTGAGCCATTATAAAAAATGGTAAATGAGGAGACTGTGAGCCATGTAAAAGTTTTTTCAGGGTAAGAAAAAAAATGAGAGGACCATGAGCTGTTGTTTCTTTACTACTTAAAATCATTAATTTTTGGAAAATATACACACGATATTACAGAAATAAAAAATATTTTTAAAAATATAGATAAAATCGATATTTTAGAAAATAAAATAAAAAATATTGAAAATACAGATAAAATGAATATTATAGAAAATAAAATAAATATTTTAGAAAAATAAACAAGACAATAATTATGTTTTATTAACCGCTGAATCAAGAGGTTCTATAGATGAAGGTGAGATATTTTCTTTTGGAAATGGAGGAAAAGAAGCTGGTTTTTGTTGTATGAACAATTTTGAAGTTATTGGTGTAAGTATAAATGGTAAGAAAACGGATGGTTGGGTAGGAGTTAGAATATTTAATAATATTAAAGGAAATTTTAGTGAAACACTAAACGTGTCCTCACGCTATACAGGTTTATTTCGTTTACATTTTGATTTACTTGTTCAAATTAGTTTATTAGCTGATGAAGAAAAAAAAATTAGATTTTGAACAATCAAATGATAAAGTGTATTATAACGCTGGAGATGTTATTACTTTTGTTAGTTTACATAATAATTCAACAACAGTAAAAACTGTTGTTTCTTTACTACTTCAAATTATCAATTAAAAATGAAACAACCAACAGCTCCAAGTATTTATCCGTCTCTTACAGAGGAAGATGGTCATAATTATAGATTACAAAAAATATCGGAAATAGAAACATTATTAACTAAAGAAAGAGGTTTTAGAAAATCGTTATATAAAAAATATAAAAGAGCTATTAATATTACAGATGGAATGGATTCTACATTAATAACATTTAGTTTAATAATGGCTAGTGTAGGATTAGCAGTTCCAGTTTTATTTCCATTAGAAATTGTAGCAGTTATATGTGGTGGTATGGGTGTTAGTATTAAATTTATTAGACGTAAATTCCAATCTCAATCACAAAAACATTATGAAATTAAAACTATTGCTAACACAAAGTTAAAAACTATAAAAGATTTAATTTCAAAAGCTTTAGAAGATGGAAATATATCACAAAATGAATTTAAATTAATTTTAGATGAATTAGAAAAATATAATAATTTAAAAGATAATATGAATAAAAAAACAAGTTCACAAGCTATAATAAACGAAAAAGATAAAGAAAAATTTTTTAGAAGAAGCTTTAAAAGAAATGAAAAAAAAAATGTAAAAATATTTTAATTTCATGTAATAAAACTATAATAAATAATAATGAATCACCACCACCATATAATTTTCCTTAAATAATTTCTAAAACACAACTAATAGGTAAACCGTTATTATCTATCTTATTATTATTTTCATCACAAACACTTATATTTAATTCTCAATTTCAATTTCAATTTCAATTTTCTTTATTCTCGAATTGTAAAACAATACAATGTTGAGAACATATAAATACAATAAATACATAACATAACAGTGAGCAGTACATACATACATATATATATATATAATACATACATATATATTAGATTAGCCCGGAGGACTGATCCTCTTATTAATACATTTTATAAATTTACATAAATTATTGAGTATAGAAGGTTTCTTACTTGAAAACAATTGAAAATATTTGAGAGAGTTATGGTTGTTTCTATAATAAAAAGGAATATAAGTATTTCTTTCTTGATTAAGTGAAGGACAAGACATTATATAGTGGTACTCATCACCTAGATCATTATTACATATATTACATATTCTATTTTGTCTTGGAATATTTCTCCAACGACCTGTCTCAATTGGCAATTTATGGTTACTACATCTATAGTTACTTAAGATAACTTTGTTTTGTGAAGAAATTTCTGAAGTAAGATAATATTGAAGTTTAAAATCAAAATATGTAAATAAGTTGTATGAAACACCTTTTGAAGAGTTATTACAATCTGCATTCCACTTCTGTAAAAATTGGTCATATAATTTTTGTTTCACACTATTAACAAGCCATACCTTGTTACAAAAACCTTGGTTTAACCATATATTATTCATTCCACATTCATAAAAAATCATTTCTACACTGTGAATCCACTTTGTTTTTATACCATTCAAAAATTTAAAATGTAACAAATTGTATATAACACTACAATATTTAGTTTCTTTCCCTTCAATAAGCTTTGACCAATAATTAATCATTCTTGTTTTAACATGAATACTTAATGGATATCTACCCAGTTCTCCATATACAATAAAATCTGGAGTTGATTTTTTAACATGCAATAATATTTTACAGAACTTTAACTGTACTCTTTCTAAAACATCTAATTTTTCAAAACCCCAGACTTCACATCCATATAATAAAATTGGTAAAACCATACTATCAAAAAGATATAATTGACATTCAACAGATAAATTTAATGACCTAGATTTTTTAATAACTGCATACATAGCCTTTGTTGCTTTTTCAGCAAGATACTTTTCTGAAATATCGCCATGTGATAATTAATTGTATTCTGGATTACTAAAATGTGTATGAACAATATCACCATAAAATTTATTTTCAACACTTACTACCCCTGAAATATTACTAGGGGCTCCATTATAAAAATTATAAGAAGTATTTAATTCATGTAAATGTATATATAATTGTTTATAGGGAGCTAAATCTATTGTTTTTCAACCCCTTTTATCCCTACCTGGTAATATTTATCTATACCTAACATTTTCTTTAAAACTTTACTTATTTTGAATTCAACAGGTGTAATTATAATAACTTTTCCATTTGTCTCATTAACAGAAATATTTATATCTTCCTCTTTAAATGTTTTTGCTATTTGTTGAAAACTATAAAACCCAGATTCTAAACGTATTTTATTCCCACCATCCTTTTGTAAATATTCATTTATTAAATTATACCATCCAAAAGTATAAGTAAAACTTTTTAAACCAATTTTTTTTATTACCAGATTTATTATCAATATACTGTTGTTAAATAACTGGTTTATTAATATCCGAAATTATTTGATACATTTTAAAAGATAAAAAAGATGGACGATATTGCTTATGATAATCCAACTTATGATGAAGATGATGTTGATGATTATCAAAATATATCAAGATCAAGATGATTATCAAGATCAATATGATTATCAAGATCCAACTGAAACTTATAATCCTTTAAATGCAAATAAAGAAAGAAAATATATTGATACTAGATTCAAATTAAAACAAGAACAATTAAGATCTATAGTTAAAAAATATTATTCATTCATTAAAGAAAAGTATAATATAGAACAAACATTAGGAGATGTTGATACAACAAATTTTGAACTTGGTCAAGATAATAAAACATTAAATTTAAAACTTCCTAATGGAGAAAAATAAAAAATTTCAAAAGGAGTAGATATTTTTAATAATTTAGAAACTTTAACGAGAAACACTCGTAATATTAATACTGTTAGAGAATTATTTGATTTACCGGATTATAAAAAATTATCAAGACAAGCTGTTAAAAAATTACAAAATTCAAGAGATAAATTAAATAATACTAATATTGAAGATATAGAATTAGATGATTTAGCTAATGTAACCGAAACAGCTGTAAAAGAAGTAATAAAACTTAATGATGATAAAGAAATTCAAACAGATATGACTTAAAGAGAAACGGATGGTATTATTAAAGCTATGGCTACTATAAGAGAAGAATTTTTACATCAATCAGCTAAATTATCAAAAATAGAAGAAACTTTACAAAAAGAAGAAAAAAAATAAAATGGGCTAAACCAACACAAAAGTCCTAAGCATTAAACAAGAGGAAAAGTCCTTAAATAATAAACAACAGACAATGCACAGTTCAAAAAAAAAACGCACAAACCCCCAGTTAATGGAGGCGAGACCAGGTGCTCCGGAAGAGTAAGCGTCTCCTGTTTTGCTAGCAACACCCGTCGTGCGACATTAATGAACAACGAACTTGGTAAAATATCATGGGAGCTGCAGAAGGCAGCAACATCCATGTAATTCTCAAATCGAGTGAGAGAAAACACATTGTGTAAAATTAAGTGACTATAAATATATCTGAAATAATTTCAGACACAGAAATGTCATATTTATCGATAAGATTGTGATGGTGTCCATAAAACTTTTTAAGTGATCTTTCTAGTTTAGGCTTCACATAACCCTGTTGCAACTAAAGAAAATAATGATGGTGACTTAATAGAAAGAATAAATGAACGAATAGAAAAATTAAAAGAGCAAAGACGTATCTCAAATGAAATAGTATCTATTAAAAGAGAAAAATCACGTACTCAAATAAATAGAATTAAAGAAACAATAGATAAAGTATTAAATGAAGATACAACATTAGGGGAAAGAATAAAAACATTATTTAGGGAACAAGGAATTACAATTTTTAGTGTTTTAACTGCTTTTGGAATGTAATTGTAGAAGCTTTAATTCCAAAAACTACAATTACGGGTAATGGCGGGAAAAAGAAAGATAAAAATTGGATAAAAAAACAATTAAATAATATTAGTAAATTATTATCTAGATTAGCAGGAAAAGCAGCAGAAGCATTACCAGGTATTTTCGGTTCTGTTGTTTCATCGTTATTATCAACAGGTATTAAAGTTTTAGGATGGGTAGCTAGTAATTTATTGGTTTTAATTATTTTAGTAGGTGGATTAATATATAAAGCTAGTGTTGATTATATTAAAAAAATAAAATAAAAAATGAAAAAAATTATTTATAATGAATCAGCTAATTAAACCAGGACAATATGCGGCAAAATTTGAAGAAAAAATTAATTTAAATATAGTAAAACAATTTATTATTGTTTCATCAAATGGTGAAAGTTTTAATATTTTATTTGAAAATATATTCGATGAATATTTATTATTAAATATAAAATCTTATGATATTACTCAACGATTTCAAACAAATACTTTTATGTTTTGGCAAAATCAATTAAATTTTGCTGTATGGTGTGCAACCACTGGTTGTGGAGTAGATTATAATAATCATTTAAAATCAAAAGGATTAGTAGGATCACTATTTTTATTTCATGTTTATTATCAAACAAGAAGAATATTAGCTGAATTAGAAGTTTGTCTTCTACATAATAAAAATTGGAATCCTGTATATAATAATTATAAGAAAGAAGTTTGAGTTTAAAGTAGATCCAAATACAATTTGGACACAACGTCAATCTAATGTAGTACTTTTAAGAACTTCTATCTATTTTTTTTTGAAGAAAAAATATTAAATGGATGGACTACATTTATTCTTGATAATTCTGATGGGTTTACTAAAGCCGGTGTAGAACGAATTAATGAATCTATAAGAATTTATTGTTGGGCAATTCTAAGTTCACAAGCACAGGCTAGAACAAATATAATAGGTGTAGGAACTGCTTTTGATGCACAAAAACAATTTTTTTCAAATATTATTGATGCGATAAATAGTCCTCTAGATATTTCAACTCAAATTTCTAACTATCAATCGACATGCACGTAGTAAAGTAAATTTTGTTTACGGTGTTGGTTTATATATGTCACCCGCTGATATGAAATTAAGAATTGGTAAAATTATAAATTATAATAACGAAATTATTATAGCGGATAAAAATAAAAATATTGGTATAAATTATGATGTAAATAATATTCCAATATCTCATTCACTACCACCACCTATTAAAACAACAGCTGATGTTATTAAACAAGAGGGCCATGAGGCCCTGGACGCTCACCTGAGAATCATTTAAATTTAGCAAAATTTTCAACCAATGTTAGATCAAGAAGGCTAACAGTGTTCTTCAATAGGAAATGAACAATCCTGATGGACAACAATTGGCGCTTTAAGAGTGTTAACAAGGTTTTACTATAATTGACCCAGTGACCTACTTATTGACCCAACATGGCCCATACACGAACTTGAACTAGCTTTTGTCAAGAAGATCATTCTGAGCAGTTTTAGTGAAGATTAGACTAAAACTGGCAGTTCAAGAATGTTAACAAGGTTTTACTATAATTTGACCCAGTGACCTACTTATTGACCCAACATGGTCCATATATGAACTTGTGCTAGCTTTTTTCAAGAGGATCATTCTGAACAATTTTCATGAAGATTAACCCAAAGTTGGAGCTTTAAGAGTGTTAACATGGTTTAACTATAATTTGACCCAGTGACCTACTTATTGACCCAATATGGCCCATATACGAACTGAAGCTAGTTTTTGTCAAAAGGACCATTCGGAGCAATTTTAGTGAAGATTGGAGTAAAATTGACACTTCAAGAGTGTTAACAAGGTTCTCCTGTAACTTGACCCAGTGACCTACTTATTGAACCAAGATGGCCTAAATACGAAATTCAGCTAGTTTTTGTCAAGAGGATCATTCTGAACAATTTTGATGAAAATAAGACCAAAATTAGGGCTTCAAGAGTGTTAACAAGGTTTGAATATAATTTGACCTAGTGACCTATTTTTTACCCAACATAGCCAATATACGAACTTGAGCAAGCTTTTGTCAAGATGATCATTCTAAACAATTTTGATGTAGTATAATCATTCAGTACGTCTGTGTGAGCGTGTTTATTTACCTATTATTATCCCCATAGGTGCAATAACGTGCATGTCATTTGTGCCGAATCGTACAAAAATTGAATTACAATTCAGTCTACAATTATTTTTCAAATATATTTTACAATTTTAAATACTTAATTGCTAAGAAATCATATTTTTTTTAAACATATTAATGACTGACTGTCTCGATATTATGTCACTGATACTTCCTATTCTTATTCATAGTCAACGTGGATACATCAACTAAATTTGCTTACTGAAAGCAAGTTGTTTTCTAAGGGCACTCCTGTTTCCTCCACTATCTCAGAGGGATTTAGACGACTAAGTGATCTATAGCGCCGCTCTACCGATCACAATGACTCTACCTACATAATTTGTTTGCTCGCTGTCAGTTTCTTATGGTACTCCGTTTTCCTCCACCATCTCAGAACTGACTGCCTTGACAAGTGAATTCATGAAAAAAATCTTGACGGTTCTAAAACACCATTTTTATTACTCCCTCATCCCAGAAATGACTGCCTCTATACAACTGCAAGTGGGAAGTCTTGGGTTCGAACCCGACCGGGTCTGACTCATCCGAGAACTGACCATTTCAATGTAAATGAAATATTGACCAAGGCATAAAACACAATTACTCCACTCCACCATCCCAGAACTGACCCCCTCGATATAACTGTAAAGATATTGACTGGGGCGTAAAACACCATTACTCCACCATTCCAGAACTAACCGCCTTGCTACTATTGACTGGGGAGTACAACACCAGTAATCCACTCCACCATCCCAGAACTGACAGTCTTGAAATAAGTTAAACTCCACTCCACCATCCCAGAACTGACCATCTCTATACAAGAAAAATATTGACTTGGGTGTTAACACCATTAATCGATTACATCATCTCAGAACTGACTGAAAGGCAAAATGTGTGTGTGTGTGTGTGTGTGTGTGTGTGTGTGTGTGTGTGTGTGTGTGTGTGTTCTGATTATTGTCAATATTGTTAGAATTTGATCTGCTTGAAGATAAAAGATAACGTTCACTTTAAAGTATAATGACTATTTTACGGTCAAATTTAAGTATGAAAGACCATTTTTGTTTATGTGTGGTATGACCAGACGTGTTACATTTATCAGGAGATTTGTATGTTTTAATTAAATTCTAATGAAAACTTATGTCAGTACTTGCCTAAAAACTGCTTTTTATCATAAAATAACTTTGAAGAAAAAAAAAATGTGAAATCTACACCAAGGATCAAGCGGTCGGGGATATTTTCAGAAACTGTATTACTGCGTAACTCGACCTGTCGCGGTATAGCTACTCTCTCCACATGTTGTGTAGTACACCATATTTGCATGCCGCCGGTTAATTAACCTCCCCTTATATATTCATAATGACGGGTGATATAATTGGGTTGCCGGGATTATAATCGAAATCTACACCAAGGATCAAGCGGTCGGGGATATTTTTAGAAACTGAATTACTGCGCAACTCGACCTGTCGCGGTATAGCTACTCTCTCTAGTACACCATATTTGCATGCCGCCGTTTAATTAACCTCCCCTTATATATTCATAATGACGGGTGACATAATTGGGTTGCCGGGATGATAATCGAATGATCGGACGAGTTTTCTAGTTACTCGTTATTGTAACTAATATTTCTTTAAAAAGTAGCTTTAATTAGTAGTATAAGATCGTTTAATATATGCTTATTTGTAGTATACTTAGGCTTTACTAGTGCTATCCGAGTAGTTTTAACGTTTTCCAAAGAGGTAATGGAAAAATGAATATTACATTTAGCAATTTATTGATAGTTATTCAACGACGTTTGAGGTTGATTGAATGAGATTTTACATCCCAGGCAAGAATATTTCACTTATATCGAGACTTCACCAGCTAAAGGTGAACTGACAGAAATTTTTACCTTTGCAGTGCACTCAGGGAGGACTCTTTAGTGTGTCATGCCTACCGTTAAACGAGGCGAAGGTTTTTAAGGTCTATTTAGAAGGACACCGTGACTTTTATTTCTAAATGGCGAGTTTAGTCAATACCATTTTAAGTCTTGTTCTGACCAGGCCTGGCTTTGAACCCTGACCTCCCACATACGTAGAAAGCACTGTATCAACTGAGCTACCATAGTGGTCAAAGACGTTTCAGAAAATTATCAGTTATATGTATACACTAGGTGTTCAAATGAAGTAACACCATTCTTAGATTGAGTAATTTTTGTTTTAAATGGCATTAGACCTCATCCAGATTATTTTTGTCTGTTGTTTACTATATTTATTACATCATACTCTTTCAAATGAAAATTTTCTTTATGTAACATTCACGCTTAATATGAATTCAAACATCAAGTTTTCAACAAGATACCATCTGCGTGAGGTATCATATATCTCAACATTTACATATGTCATGCTCATTGATCTTTCACATTTTAATTTGCCTGATCTACGATCGGTTGCATAAAAATTGTGTAATACATTGCATTTTAAGCACTGTCTTCAGATGCTTATTCTCTCATTATTTTTACTTTTTCACATTAACTTCCTGATTTAACTCTTTAAAATCTCCTAATTAACCATTTTTACATAAGAAAATTAAATAATGTGTTACAATACCAAAACACCACTAACATCTTTGCACATGCAAACAATATCGTGTATTGAACATATATTCAATTAATCCTATAAATGAATGATTAGTCAGGCAAGCTTTTTTGGAAAGCTAGTACTTGGTATAAGGTTAAAGTGATGGGTGAGAGTGGGAGGAGTTCAGTTTGATAAAAGAATGTGTAGAGACGGGAAGGGAGAGTTTTGTGAGTTTTATCAAAAAAATTTATGATTTTGGTATTAAGAAAATAGAGAAAATATTAGAAATTTATATTTTAATGGATTTATTCATTGTGGGAAAATTATTAATGAATATTTTTTACTCATAACAACATTATTTAGAAACTGTATTTTGTTATTATTAATTATATCAAAAATTAAATGTTAACTTTCGGCAATAAACATTTGAAAAAAAGAATACATTTATTTTAGTTTTTAGCTTAACTGGTTATAGCCAGCTGAGCTTATGGCATGGTGAAGCGTGTGTGCGTGAGTGCGTGCGTCCGTGTGTCCGTGCGTGAACTTTAATCTTCTCCTCTGGTGTGAAAGTCCCTAGGTTGAATAGATTAAAGTTTGTACCAGGCGACCCCGCCCGACATCCAAGATGGCCGCTGTTACTATAAATAGTAAAAACACATAAATAGCCATTGTTAATTCATTTTTCACCGTTTTTGTTCAAAATTGAAATGTACAAAGTAGATAGCGGGGCATTCAACATGTGTAACGGGTTTTTCCGAAAAATTTTTCTTTGACCCAATTTTTCATTAATTATTCAATAATCAATTCTTTGAAAATCTTCTCCTCTGAAACCACTGGGCCAACTGGAACCAAATATGGTGTGGAAGGTCCCTAGGTGGGGTAGACTAAAGTTTTTACCATGCGACCCCGTCCGATATCCAAGATGGTCGCCGTTACTATAAATAGTAAAAACGGTTTAATAGCCATTGTGGATCCAATTTTAAACCGATTTTGTTCAAATTCGAAATGTACAAAGAAGATAGCAGGGCATTTAACATATTTAACGGGTTTTTTCCGAGAAATTTTTCGTTGACCAAATTTTCACTAATATTGCAAATGAGGTGTTATATTTTAATCAATTCTTTGAAAATCTTCTCCTCTGAAAACACTGGGCCGACTGGAACCAAAAATGGTGTGGAAGGTCCCTAGGTGGGGTAGACTAAAATTTGTACCAGGCGACCCCGTCCGACATCCAAGATAACCGCCGTTCCTATAAATAGTAAAAACGGTTTAAAAGCCATTGTGGATCCAATTTTCAACCAATTTCGTTCAAATTTGAAATGTACAAAGTAGATAACGGGGCATTTAACATATGTAAAAAGTTTTTCAGAGAAATGTTTCGTTTACCTGTTTTTCACAAATAATGCAAATGAAGTGTTATATTTAATCAATTCTTTGAAAATCTTCTCCTCTGAAACCACTGTATCAGGCGACCCCGTCCGACATCCAATATGGCCGCCGTAACTTTAAATAGTAAAAACGGTTTAATAGCCATTGTGGCGCATTCAACAAATGTAATGGGTTTTTGACCCAATTTACAAGAATTATGGAAATGAGGTGTCATATTTAATCAATTCTTTGAAAATTGTCTTCTCTGAAACCATTGGCCAACTGGAACTAGATTTAGTGTGGAAGATCCCTAGGTGGGGTAGACTAAAGTTTGAACCAGGCAACCAGCTCGTATTTCAGGATGGATGCCATTACTACAATGAGCAAACTACAGAAAATGCCATTTTGGATTCAAGTAATCTGCCAGTTGAGCATTACAGGCCCTATTGGGCCTCTTGTTGTGGTTAATAATCTGCATTCCCCACAGATTATTACATGGTGGAGAATTTTAAACTATTTTCAACGAAATGTACGACATGGATATTATAGACTTTCAAACTCCCTATAAGTGAAAGAATATTGACCTGGGCATAAAACACCATTACTCCACTTCACCATTCCAGAACTGACCATATCGATGTAAGTGAAATAATCTTGACTGGGGAGTACAACAACATTACTCTACTCCACCATCCCAGAACTGACTGTCTCGGTATAAGTGAAAGAATATTGATTAGGGCATAAAACACCATTACTACATTCCACCATCCCAAAACTGCCTGTCTTGTTATAAATGAAAAAATATCTTGACTTTTAAATTGAAATATCAGAAGTAAATGTTGAGGTTCTCATTCCTGAGTCTAATTAACCCTCGTAAAGTTTACGATAAAAGCAGGAAAATGACAAGTGTATAGACACGATAGAATCCTTCCACATTATAGAGTAGACCAAAGCCAGTCAAAGCTGTTGCAATCATTCTTGAAGTTCTAAATACTTGTTTTTACTTAACATTTTGTGGAGAAAAACTGTAAATATTCAAAGGGTTTATTTATTTTCACTGAAAAAGCTTAAGAATAACTGAATTAATAATTTTTGAGGACTTATCTGTGACAGAGTACTAGCAATCTCTACTAGTTGAATAGTGCTTTCAAACTGAAGTAAATGAAAAGAAAAATATGCAAAATAGCTCATTAAATGCCTAAGTTTCAGATTCTTATATTCTGTAGTGTTACAATCAAAATGTAGATGGATATTAATTGAATTCAGTGAATTGAGGTTTAAAATATGAAGAATGTTGTTTAATAAGGAATAAGGAGTAATCTAGCATCATCAGTATTTTATTGATATCAATTATGGTAGAAGTTGATGCATTCCAAATAAACAACCCTACAATCCACACAGTCAAGTCAGCAATTTTGAGGAAATGTTAATTTGTGATGAATTAATAATAAGTTTTATTTAATCATCATCTTCTTAATTAAGATATGTCATTGATTAAATGGGGTTTTACATTTAATTCATCAAGTCAAGATTATTATTATTATTATTATTATTATTATTATTATTATTATTATTATTATTATTCATGTACTTATCACTGGCTATTATGAAATTGCAGAACAATACACATATATATTCAATAGTTATGGTGGATAAGATTGAAACAGAACAAATTTTTGAGCCCTCTCCTGAAGACATTCATTTCTATGTGCATAGTACCTGGCAAAAGTATCCACATCCAATATAAATTTCAATTTGTCTTTCATCTGACAGTGTATTCCATCCTTAAAAGCATAAACATGGCAAAACTTTGTGTAAAATGCATAAATACATTTTACACAAACAATATTCATCAACTTTGACTGTATGACTCTGCATAAATACACATTTTAATGTATCCTAAAAGCAATGACATGATTTTTGCAATTGTGATGCCATTAGCACTTTTTGAGATTTCTGAATAATGGTTTTCAAGAGTTATGTCCATTTATCTCAATAATATAGCATGCAAATTCTTGATTTTACACTGGAAACAAGTGAATTTCAGTAGATAATAAAAAAATTCAAAATTTTTGAAATATTCCACAGCTCTTTGCATTCTTTGCAAATGACCAAAATTTGCTAATTTTGGATGCCAATGTCATATACCATTTTTTGAATTTAATCATAAAATACATTCAAAAAATGGTATATGACAATATTGTCATATACCATTTTTTGAATGTATTTTATGATTAAATTCAAAAAATGGTATATGACACCAATTCACAACTGAGGTTTGCAATCAAAATTAAAGTTCTTTGAGTATGACGACTCCTGCATATTACTTGGGTAATGGCTAAGTGGGGTAATTTTGTTTTAAGACCAAGTAAAGCCTATTTGTTTTATATCAAGACAGACATTTCAGAAATGGTGGAGGAAACTGGAGTTTCAGGAAAAAAACTAACAATCTTTGGAAAGGTACTGACAAACGATCTGCAAAACCACCAATGACCTACTGGTTAACATGGTTAATATGTTAACCTTCAAACCTAAGTTGCCTCACTGCAGTGGATTTGACTAAAATTGATTTTCCAATTTCCATGCAGTGGGCCTATACTGGTTAGCTAGGTATCAGTATAATGGACTGACTGGTCTGCAATGTGTATCTGCAAGTATGTGGACAAATGATCAAAGTAGTATAGCACGCTAAAGGTCATCATAATTTAAAAATGTTATAAAGTGTGCAAATTATGGTACACATGTACAATGCAAATCAGAAGTACTTGCAATACTGCAACATGGATTTGTGTGTAAGATTTATCCTTGAAATCAATAAGAAGTGTATAAAACAGGATAGGGAACAAATGCAGCGGATAAACCTGGACTAAAACGTGGGACCTTCCCAATACTAGTGGCAGGCTCAGTCCTGCCAACGATTGAGCTGCAAACCTGGGACAATCCACCTAACAGGACTCACTACTGACTGAGCTTCCCATCAACTCTCATCATGAATAGCTGAAAAAAGTTTAAATGGGTCATGAGCTCTGTAAACTTGAGTTTGGCTGGCTTTTGGATTTTCTGGGATGTAGATCCTTTTATCAATGAACAAAGCAGCTCAATGATTTTATAAATCAGGTTTGTTTTGAAACTTAATTACTAAATTGTTTCAAATTTGGAGTATAAATGGGTTCTAAGTAACACACTTCAGTGTAATATAAATTGTACCGATAATTTGATATCTATTCATGGAACCCACATCCCACCCTCCCTCCTTCCCCTTGCTATACACGTGCACCTGGGGTATCATAATGATAATTCTAGCATACATAAAATTTTTCAAAGATGGGGATTTGAATTAGAAATAATTACTCAGGATCTCCAATGGCACGTTCTTGGGTCTATAGTAGGTCATTCCTTAATTATTATTTTCTATTAGTTTCCTTAAGTTCCAAACAAAGGGACAAATGTGTATATTTGTTATTCTAAAACTCGCTTAAAAATCCGGCGGAATTAAATGGACTACAAGTGTATATTAAGTCTTGTTCATAATATCATTTATTCACACTACATGTGAAAAATATGTCTTCTAAAACAATATATTTATATTTTACCCTTCATTTATTTAAATTTATTTAACAGCTCGACCACTCGCCCAACACTAAATAACGAGGGACCAACTGCTCGACCACTCGTTAGCTGCTCGCCCCTCGATAGCTTCTCGACTCCTCGTTAGCTAGTGGCTTAGCTCGGCTGGCGAGGGGCCAAATAAACTGCCGAGCTTTGGACAGCCTCAAGCTGTCGAGAGGCCGAGAAAAAAATAGCTTTCGATCACTAGCTGTCTATATCTCGGCCCCTCGGCAGCCGAGCTTCGACCTATTTTCGTTAGCTTAGTGTTAAACTTTCGACAGGCCTGTACTGTATGTGTGTCATTACTCTTACACCTATTTTCGAATAAAAAGGTGAATGCCTCATGACTGGCATGAACAATCCATAGTCTTTCAAAAACGTGGGGAAATGTTGAATTGCCAAATTTGTCAAAACTTTCGTATTATTTAAAGTAATTCAATGTAACTGGATTGGGTACCACGAAGCTATCTAAGCGTTATATGTATTTGCGAAAGCCGAACGTGGTCGGAACTATTATCAAAATCCGGTTTTCACAAGAGTCTTGTTTATTCATGTTTTTCACAAGCAGTACTTGCCTACGAAATTTGACTACGTAGCATGCATTGTACTATCCATTTTATATTAAATCATACATTTATTTTGGAATTGGATAATAAACAAATAAAACTAAAAGAAATTCGTATGGATTTTTCACTGCGTATCGAGGGCATGCACATCGCTGACTAGCCTAGTTTGAGAAATAGATCGATCTCAGGCTGAGGTGGGATAGAAAATTCTGTCACCGGAAATTCGACCGGAACAAGACGGAAATTATCAAATATCATGTATGAGGTACCCATACTGTAAGACTACAATGTTCCAGTGGATCAAAACTCTCTAGGAACCATTCATAATGACTGCCAGTTCCGTGAAGTTCAACCATACGATATCGACGTAGTAGAAATGTGTCTCGACGTCTCGATATAAGTTAAATATCATTGATTAGGGACGTCAAACACCATTACTCCACTCCACTCATACATTTTGTAATGCTAAATGTTTTATGTAAAATATTGAACACCACTTTTATCGTGTCTCATATGTTTTAGGCAGGATTTCATATACTAGTATTTTATAATGCTAAATGTGTTATTTATCTAAAGGTTGTGTATGATTTGTGACACGTTAATAAACAATTTCTACTACTACTAATACTATTACTACTTTTAACAGGCCCATAGACAAACTGGGTAATAAACCTTAAGGTACACACAGCGTGTTAAACTCAAGCTAGCCTTGGAGTATTACTGTAGATATAATGGTAGATAATTGTTTTGAATTGGGTAATGATGTGTCGGTCACATAGGCGTAGGACGGTTTTAATATTGGGGGGGGGGGCAGCCTGAAGCTATGTCTATGTCGTGCCGCAGGTACGACCTCGTGTCAGAGGCATGATGCGGGGAGAGTATGAGAGGGGTGCTAAACCCCTCGCATAGGTAGGGGTCTTGGGGGCATCTCCCGGATAATTTTCAAAACTAAGTCCTGTCTGGACGCATTTTCAATGTATTTTGCAGCGTTTTGATAGGTTAAAATACTGTAATATCAAGGCAAGATTATATAAATAACTGTGATACAAAATTTCACACATTATATTGCTGGTGCCTGCCCCCTCCTTTGACATTGGGGGCCCCCGTCCACCCCTGCTCCTACGCCTATGGGTCAGGAGTTAAGGAAATTTAATTCTCGGGGTTAATCACAAGGTAACCTTACAGATAAGAAAAATGATTCACACATTATAAAAATATGTACTTGTTTTAGAACCTGTACACATTTTTCTAACTAAGATGTGTCGTTTGTCATGTACATTTTTACACAATTATGTACATGTACATATTTTTGAAAAATTGAGATGTTGTGTAACGTCCGTTAAAAATTGTCAAAAGTATCAAAAGTTGTGACCTTGACCTTTGACCTACTTAGAGAAAATAACACTGCAACTTTAACCTTGACCATAATTTTTATCTCATTTAAGCTAGGGTTGTCATATGTGGCATGTGTATTCGTTGTGGCGAGACCTTTTGATTGGTACCAAAAAATTTGAGGTCCTGACCTTGACCTTGACTTTTGACCTATTTATAGAAAATAATAGTTTTGGACATAGCGTTAACCTTATTTAAGCTAGGGCTTTCATATTTGGCATGTGTATTTCTTCTGACATGACATTTTCATTGATACCAAAAAATATGACTTCGTGACCTTCACCTTGACCTTTATAGAAAATAATAGTTTTGGCCATAGCTTTAAGCTTATTTAAGATATGGCGTTCATATCTAGTACATTTATTTCTCCTGGCAAGCCCTTTTGATTGGCATTAAAAGTTGTGACCTTGGCCTTGTTCTTTGACTTACTTACAGAAAATAACACTGCAACTTTAACATTGGCCATATTTTTTGTCTCCTTTAAGCTAGGGCTTTCATATTTAGCATGTGCATTTCTTGTGGCGAGACCTTTTGGTGCCAAAATTCTTTACCTCCTGACCTTTACCTTAACGTTTGACCTACTTAAAGAAAATAACAGTTTTTGGCTAAACTTTAATCTTATTTAAGATAGGGTTTTCATATTATTATGCCCCGATCGAAAGATCGGGGGTATATTGTTTTTGGTCTGTCTGTTTGTTTGTTTGTTTGTTTGTTGGTCTGTCCTTGCGCAAATTTAACCTTGTCCATAACTTTTGTCTCTTTTAAGCTAGGGCTTTCATATTTGGCATGTGTATTCCTTGTGGCGAGACCTTTTGATTGGTACCAAAGATTTTATCTTCATAGATGAACTTTGCTGCCGGGGGCATAGTGTTTCACAAACACATCTTGTTATTTATACTTTGCACGCATTTTACCATTTATAGTACTGTATTTAATGAAGAATACCTATTTATACTCCTGAGGTTATTTTCATACATTTTTTAATGCCTCTTATCTTAATGAACTGCCATGTTTGCTGTTTAAATGTGTCTATCTCCCATCACAAAATATGATAAACAAAGGCAATACCGATATTTTATTCGTAGTTATTTAAACAACATTTCTTTCTATTAATGCAATTTTATTAACCTCATTCGGGTTCTATATAATATGTTCATATAATATTTTACTGTTTTGGACAATAAAACTCAAAATATTTGTTCATCTACTTCATAGACTCTTGTACATCTTTAGATATTTTACCTATTTTGGTATATTAGGGACATGTTCCCTTTTAACACCTTATGAAATTAGGAGATAACTGTCATGTATTTGAAGAGTTCCGACCGTAAAACGTGGATTTTACGGTCGCAAATTGAGGTCTACCAGGTAACCGGAATTTGCGACCGTAAAACGTGGATTTTAAAATCCACGTTTTACGGTCGGAACTCTTCAAATACAAGACGGTTATCTCTATTCTAATGCAAAATCGACTTAATTGTACACAACATTGTAAATAATAACGGAACTTCCAGCAGCAAGTGTTACAATCTATATTTAGTGAGACGCGTCACTCAGATACTGCAAATAGGACGGAATCGTTACGCTAAAACATAGTCCTGTATAAAATAGAAAAAATACCCATTCAAACTGTTGAGTTTCATAAAACTAAACAATTGTCAAAACAACTGATAACATTACAATATTTTGCTTTATCGATTTCATCGATCTCTGACATTTTTGTTATGTAAACAAAAAAGCGTTAAAATTGGTTCAGGGGTTTCAGAGGAGATAGCCAAAATGTGAAAAGTTTACAGACGGACAGACTGACTGACTGACTGACAGACTGACGGACGACGGACGCTGAGTGATGGCAAAAGCTCACATGGCCTTTAGGCCAGGTGAGCTAAAAAGATAATATAAAATCAGCCTAAACTAGCTACCGACTGCAGATCATGATGCAAAATCTTAAATCAAATGCCCGAACGTGGCACTGACTTCAAGTCGTTCACACAAGTAGACATTTTTACTTAGTTATTTATAACTGTTCAACGTTTAGTGCTAGGTAAATAAATAAATAAAACCAAGGACATTTCAAATTAAAATTATTTTACAGTTTATTATCATGGTTTAAATGGTAAAAATATATCGTTATTATTATTTCTTGTAATTTTCAATCTATGAGAGCACGTTTCAAAGGTTATTTATTTATTTATTTATTTATCTATTTATTTTTTTAGTATTTATAAGTACATCTTGGATTGAATGTCACCAGTGACATTTAATGCATATTATACGTATTATATGTGGCTGATGTGACTAAGTAACAAGTGAAAAACCGTTGTATTTTTAATTGAAAATCAAATGCTGCAAGTACATTCATACATACCGTTTAAAAGGATTCTTCTGACTAGAAAAATTTGCATTATTAGGCAATCAATTCATCCTAGTAAAGATTTAAAGTTTTAAGTACAAAACTGACATTTTGCGTGATATCGCAATAGCATACTGTTTTTCGTACATCCTAAATGATACACTATTATTTATTTATTTATTTATATGATATAAAAAAGGGTAGAAATGAAAGAAGAAAAAAGACTATTAGAATATAATGACCGTTGTAAAATGTCATGATTATTATTTCAAAAATTAAATAATTTTGTTATAATACCCGTCGCCAGTACTAGTTATCATCTGTTCATACTTATTTCAACTCCCATTTTTTTAACATAATTATCTTTTCACAATCATTTCATTAATATGGAATACTAAATTCAAGACAACATCAAACAATTGAGATAGTATATTACCAGGTATCATGAAGTCACTGTAAACGACACATGTAAATCAATTGATTTACACGAGAAAAGGTGTTGATTAAAGATATCGGTCTTAGCCAAAGGAATGTGTTATTAACATAATTTTTGTCCAGGTGAAATAATGATAATCTCTTAATTATCAGCAGGTGTCAATCGGATGTAAATTCTACTTCAATTTTCAATTTCAATATCTTTATTGCATTAAGCATACAAATGCTTTTTGCCACAAATAATGTTACATAACTGGTGGCAACAATAATATATAAATTACAAAATACTTCATCAAATGATTTTACCTTGAATAATAAAAGAATGTACAGTCAGTCAAGTATTATAGTATTGAAGGTAAATGATATTCTGCAGGGTCATGTTACTCCTGTGACATCACACCATGGGGTCCCCAAAACTGACCTTTTCGATTTTGATTAACCGGAAGTGTATTAAAAAAATACCAATATCTTCCTTATTTCTGCATCAATTTTTATAAAATTTTCGGTTATATTTAAGTACGAGGAATAAAATATGTGAAAATGAAAAATCGTTACAGGTACCCTTTAACAGAAATTACTTCACATAAAAATTCCCCGATGACCTTTAACTTGTAACGTTTAAGTGTTTTAATAAACACATATAAACCTCCTCTATTATCTAAACCAACTTCTCTAGCTACAATAAATGTTGAAATGCATGTTCATTATTATTTTTTTTTAACTTGTAAAAAGAAATATATATTTCCTATTATAAGCCCTCGGATGACGCAACTAAATTTACAATATTGTCATGTTATTCAACACAACCAGGTGGACTATCATCAGGCAATTGTCTCAAATAACATTTAGTGTATTCAACATAACCAGGTTGACTATCATTATGCAATTATCTCAAATAACATTTAGTATACAAAACAAAAAAACCCAAATTTACAATATTGTCATGTTATATAACATAACCAGATAGACTATCACCATGCAATTATCTCAAATAACATTTAGTGTATTACATAACCAGGTTGACAATCATCATGCAATTGTCTCAAATTACATTTAGTATACACAATAATAAAATATTGAAATGTACAATATTGTATTGTTATTCAACATAACCAGGTGGACTTTCACCATGCAATTATCTCGAATGACATTTAGTATACAAAACAAAAAAAATACCCAAATTTACAATATTGTCATGTTATTCAACATAATCAGGTGGACTATCACCATGCAATTATCTCAAATAACATTTAGTGTTTTCAACATAACCAGGTTGACTATCATCATACAATTGTCTCAAATTACATTTAGTATACACATGCAATTGTTTCAAATTACATTTAGTATACACAATGATAAAATATCGAAATTTACAATATTGTCATGTAATTCAACATAATCAGGTGGACTATCACCATGCAATTATCTCAAATAACATTTAGTGTATTCAACATAACCAGGTTGACTATCATCATGCAATTGTCTCAAATTACATTTAGTATACACAATGATTAAATATCAGAATTTACAATATTTTAATGTTATTCAACATAACCAGGTGGACTATCACCATGCAATTATCTCAAATAACATTTAGGATACAAAACAAAACAAAAAAACCGCAAATTTACAATATTGTCATGTTATTCAACATAATCAGGTGGACTATAACAATATTGTAAATTTGGGTTTTTTTTTTTTGTATACTAAATGTTATTTGAGATAATTGCATGGTGATTCACGTTACATAATATTTGCATTAGAATTCCTGTTTTACATGCATGTTTAGATAATATCTACCAACAATTTATATATCTTTTACTCTGTAATTAATTTTTTTTTTAATTTGCCATGAAGACATGAACTGCTAAACACCAATCATAAACCATTTTTTTAACAGTTAAAACCTTGATGACCGATTAATTGTTGATTCATTTACGTGTATTTACAATAATGTACAAATGTTTATCTAAATTATTATTTTTAAAACTTAAATCATTATTTTCAAATACCAAATTCAAACAAAATGCGCAATGATACATTTCCTGCTCCACTCGGTATTGCAGTTTTCAGAACTATATACACTTTAACAGTTCATCGAAAAAAATAATGTCTTTCTGTGACAAGATTCACATATTAATAGAATAGTAATTAGATTGCTAATAATTATATGTCTGTCTGACATATTAGACAGTAAGATAAGCAAGTTGCACACAGATTAACACCGTTAATGGCAAATGTTTCAGATACTCTCCGTTTTAAGATATCTATAATATGCTGACTATAACTCCCTGTTAAATTTAAAAATGTTTTTCTCTGATTGGATCAGAGCAGATTATGTAATCAAAGTCTGCCCAATCGACTAAAATATTGATTATCCAATGATCAATGTCAATAAAGGCACTTTTACCAACCTCCGTTGGGTTCTGCCTTATATGTTCATATAATTTTGTGCTGTGATGCACAATGTAGCTTACATCTTTCGAGCTATTTTCGAGAAATTTGTTAGCATCCTCATCCGTTTTAAAGAAGTATGAATTCAGGATATGTTGTGGGATATGTTTGTGGTATTTTTCGGGAACATGATCTTTTATCTGTCCTTTCTGAAAACCTGAAATCATAAATTACAAAAATACGTAAATATAAGATACATTGGTAGGCATGCACCACTTAAAAATTATGGAAAGTAATAAAGTAGTATTTGCTTGTTCAAAGAACTTTAGATGTTTAAAGTAAAGATATTATAACGAACAAAATGGTTTAGTATAAATTTTATCAATTTTATTTTTAATCAAGTAATTTTTCAGAACTAATTATTGATCGTATAAAATTGCTAAAAAATATATATATCTTGAGGTGTTTTTATATTACACTGCCGCCATACAATGTTCACAAAAATGTCAAAGAGGACTTAAGAAAGAGAATATGACACTGGAACTGCCAGAGAATTTTTTACTGTTGACAATGGAACAGTAAGTGGAAAATGTGACTGCTGATACTGGAACTGTAAACAGAAAATGTGACTGCCGATACTGGAACTGTAAACAGAAAATGTGACTGCTGATACTGGAACTGTAATATGAAATGTCACTGTTGACAGTGGAAATGTAAGTGGAAAATGTGACACTGGAACTGTTAGAAAAAATGTGACTGTTAACAATTGAACTGTTAGTGGAATATGTTACTGCTGACACTCGAAATTTAATTGAAGATTTGATTGCTGACACTGAAGCTGTATGAAAGAAACATTTGAAAGCTTGCACTGGAACTGTAAATATGAGACTGTTAACACTGAAACTGTAAGAAGAAAATGTTACCGCTGACACTGAAACTGGAAACAGAAAACATATACATGCTGGCATTGGGACTGTAAGAAGTAACCATGTGACTGTTGACACTGGACCTGTAAGTAGAAAATGTGACTGCTCTCACTGGTCATACAAGATGAACATGTGACTGCTGACATTAGAACCTTTAGTAGAAAATATGACTGCTGACAATGAAACTGTAAAAAGATGACTGCTGACACTCGCAACTTTGGGGCGAAAATATGTTTGCTAACACTGGAGCTGTAAGAAGTAAACATATGACTGCTGACACTGGACCTATAAGTAGAAAATGGGACTGCTGACACTAAACCTGTAAGTAAACATGGGACTGCTGTTGACACTGGGACTGTAAGTAAAAATGTAAATGCCGACACTGGAACCGTAAGAGGAAAATATGTGACTGCTGGTACTCGAAGCTTTGAGTGGAAAATGTGTTTGCTGACACTAGAGCTGTAAGATTTAAACATGTAACTGCTGATTCCAGACCTATAAGTAATAAGCAGCAAATGTGACTGCTCACACTAAAACTATAAGACAATAATGTGACCTCTGACATTGAAACTGAAAAAAAAACCGAAATATTTGTGCTGACACTGGAACTGTAAGTAAAAATGTGATTGTTGGCACTAGAACTGTCAAAAGGAAAGAAAATAAGATTGCTGACATTCCAACAATAAAAAAATATGACTGCTAACACCAGAACTGTAATTATAAATGCGACTGTAGACACTGCAACTGTAATTTGAAAATGTGAGTGCTGACACTGAAATTGTAAGAAAAAGTATGTGACTGCTGGCATTCAGAATTGTAAGTAGAACATGTGACTGCTAACACTGCAGCAATATACAAACACAGGCACTTCTGGATCTGTAAGAAGCAAATGTATGACTACTGACACTGGACCTGTAAGTAGAAATGACTGTTGACATTAGAACTATAAAAGTAAATGTAACTGTAAACGTTGACACTGCAACTGTAAATAGAAAATGTGAATGCTGATACTGAAACTAAGTGGAAATATAGGAATGCTGACACTGGAACTGTAAGAAGAAAATATTTGAGTGTTTGCACTCGGAATGGTAGTTAGAACATGTGACTGCTGACACTCGGAACTCTGAGTGGAAAATGTGTTTGCTAGCACTTAGGCTGCAAAAGTAAACGTATGACTGCTGACACTGGACCTATAAGTCGAAAATGTGACTGCAAACACTAGAACTATAAGAAAAAATTGGACTGCTGACACTGAAACCTTAAGGAGAAAATGTAACTGCTGAAACTAAAAGTCTAAGAAGAAAACATTGGATCGCCACAACAATATAAAAACCAAAAATGTTCTAATTTTACAATACGGCCATCAAATGTATTTAAACATTTAATTCAAAAATGTCAAAGGGGGCATAAGAAAGTAAATATGACTGTTGACATTGGACCTGTAAATGAGAAATGTGACCGCTGACACTGCAACTTTAGGCAGAAAATGTGGCCGCTGACAATGGAACTGTAAGCGGAAACTGTGATTGATGACACTGGAACTTAAGAGAGAAAATGTGACTGTTGACATTGGAACTGTAAGTAGAAAATGTGTCCGTTGACACAGGAACTGTAAATAGAAAACTTTACTGCTGACACTAGAACTGTAAGTAGTGACTATTGACACTCCAACTATAAGTAGAAAATGTGACTGCTGACATTGGACCTTTAATTAGAAAATGTGACTGTTGACACTGGAAATGTAAGTAGAAAATGTTAAAACTAACACTGAAACTGTAAGTAGAAAATGTGACTGCTGACACTGGACCTGTAAGTAGAAAATGTGACTGTTGGCACTGGAACTTTAAATAGAAAATGTAACTGCTGACACTAAAACTGTAAGTAGAAAATGTGACTGTTGACACTGGAACTGTAAATAAAAAATGTTACTGCGGACACTAGAACTGCAAGTTGAAAATGTGACTGCTGACACTGGAACAGTAAATAGAAAATGTTACTGCTGACACTGGAACTGTAAATAGAAAATGTTACTGCTGACACTAAAACTGTAAGTAGAAAATGTGACTGTTGACACTGGAACAGTAAATAGAAAATGTGACTGTTGACACTGGAACTGTAAATAAAAAATGTTACTGCGGACACTAGAACTGCAAGTTGAAAATGTGACTGCTGACACTGGAACAGTAAATAGAAAATGTGACTGCTGACACTGGAACAGTAAATAGAAAATGTTACTGCTGACACTAGAACTGTAAGTAGAAAATGTGACTGTTGACACTGGAACTTAAGTAGAGAATGTGACTGTTGACACTGAAACTGTAAGTAGAAAATGTGACTGCTGACACTGGAACTCTAAGTAGAAAATGTGCCTGCTGGCACCTGAAATGTAAGGAGAAAATACGCCAGAAGAAGAAAATTTTACAGCTGACAGTGGAACATGTAAAAGTAAAATGTGATAGCTGACACCGGTTGTTCAATTTTGAAACAAAGAGTCTTTGACTAATATTTAAAGATTATATTACATGCTGTAACAATTCAACAAAACTAAAATATTATCGCATGTTTAAAAATAATTTTTATTTCTCAGAATATTTAAATATTGTAACAGAAACCAAGTATTGAATGTCACTAGCAAAATTGTGTATTGCTGTACGCAGTTAGAAGAAGTAAAAGTAGATATGATGGTAACTCTTTGTCTAAAAGAATGTATGCAAGTACTTGAAGATGAATACAACTTTGTTATGGTTTGTTCCATCTATAGGGATATAAAAATAAAATATTTAGATAATTATATTTGCCATTGGCCAAATGTTAATAAATTCTCTCTTCTTATGTGGGGTAATTTAAGTAAAAGAAAACTGGTCAGATTTGCAAAATGTTAATCAGGAGATACGTTACCAGAATCTACATTCTTTTCTTCTTTTTCTTGTGGTGTCTGTAAAATACAAATATTTTAAAAGATAATGCCCACTTGTGAAAAACAAAAAACTAATCAAGCATAATAATTCGGATAAAATTATTTTTCATATTTTAGATATACCTTTATAAAAAGAGGCCCAATGGTATGTGCTTACATATTTCATTTCGCCATAGTTTGTTTTAGTGTGAATTATATGAAGAACTTTTAAAACAATATTTTATTCGTTGCAGTTGATAATGTATTTTCCAAGCAAGTTTTTGTAGACTTGATTTTTAAGTTTTACTGCATTTTAACCTGGTAAAGTTTTTGGTGTAAGCTGTATTCACCTATTCTTTTAAATTTAAATCAAATTTAATACTTATAAATTTGTTTATAACCGGTCTGTTCATGATTGTCCCTATTTCATAAAACAGATATTCATGGTTGTCCCTATCAGTATATAATCCACTATCAAAACAAACAATTATAGTCTGTTTTAAATTTAGGTACAGAATTTCACCTGGTGTTACAATATCTATCCCTATTTTTTATGTTGGATATTTGTTAAGAAAAAAAAAACCCAAAATGTTTATTGAATATTAAGGGTTTTTTTAATTTCATAATTATTGTTATAAAAAAATTTTAGGTTTTTTTTAACTAATAAAAATAAAATAATTCATAATAAAAATATTAATATAAAAAAATTGATTTGTTTATTTTATTTATTCATTATTTCAAGAAACAAGGAAAAAATAAGATAAAAAGTATACTAGTTCATTTTTTCAACAAAAATTTAACGTACACAAGCAAAAAATTGTAAAAGGAATACCATGCCAGGTTGTATTGCGTATTTGCGATATGTTGTGAGATATTGCAGAGGCACTGTAGAGGAACAGATGATGAACCCAGTTTGATCCTAATCAAATTTTACTTGCATCAACATAACCACCCAGTATCCAACCACGATATAAATGCTGCAGTTTTTCTTGGAAGCATTAAGGAATGTTGTAGAGATGAAGTAAACCATTAACATCTATGTATGAAGAAGAGTGAGTGAGTGATACATTGTTTTAAGCCGCATCAGCAATATTGCAGCTATTCGCGGCTAGACAAAGTAAAAAATACAATAGTATAAAAAAAACACAAGCTAGTAAAATTTAAAAACTAAAAATAAGAATATATAAATTTGGAAGAAATAAATATTACGTAACTGATTAAAAAAACAGCTTTATCACAGACAATTACTAAAACCTGGATTATATGATAAAAATTATATTTTATTAAATAAATCAATTTCCCGAAGGAAGTTTAAAATCTGATGTCCACTGACATTGTTAAAAAGATCTTGCATCGATGAATAAAAAGTACAGATTCGAACTCAACACCATAAATGTAATGGACTACACTGATGCTGTATCACAAATTTTGAAACATCAATTAGGGATTAATTAAGTGACAGTGTCTATAATAGAGGAGTTTGTGATCATTGAATATTTTAAACTTGTGTTAAATATGGTATTAACTTAGGGTACGTTATTATGTTTCTTTTTCCTTTTTGTAATTTTTGTGTACTGTAAGTTAATTTATTTATTTATGGTGTGCTTGTGACTTAAATGTGGTATGAGCTTAGCATATGCTTTTATGCTTTTTCCTTTTTGTAATTTTTGTGTATTGTTTTATTCATTTATTTATTTAGATGATTTGTGTCTGTTATTACCTTGTTTTCTGAAACAAACTATAACCCAAGCTGGACTTCACTTCTATTGTTTTCATATTTTCAAAAATTCATTATTGTCCCTATTTTTTAACATATTTTCCTAACATTTACCTGGATTTTTAATATAGGGACAATCATGAATAAACCTTATAACCATGTACATGTATATGAAAACATGGTCTCTATTTTTTCTCAATATCATTAACAATTAAAATGAAATTCAAGTCAGTATAAAATTTAAACACTTAAATTAAGTCTAACAATTTTATTAATTATAAAATAGGTGAGCTATGATGTCTTCTGACAACTCTTGTTTCAAAATTAAGTAAGTCCAGTTTTTTTATATTTAATAAATAATAAATGTTAAATAAACACACACACACATACACACACACCTGATAAAGATATTATTTCGTAAAAAAACCATAGCAATTTTATCAAACACTACGATAATATCTTTATCAGGTGGTGTGTATGTGTGTGTGTGTTTATTTAACATTTATTATTTATTAAATAAAAAAAACTGGACTTACTTAATTTTGAAACAAGAGTTGTCAGAAGACATCATAGCTCACCTATTTTATAATTAATAAAATTGTTAGACTTAATTTAAGTGTTTAAATTTTATACTGACTTGAATTTCATTTTAATTGTTAATGATTGAGAAAAAATAGAGACCATGTTTTCATATACATGTACATGGTTATAAGGTTTATTCATGATTGTCCCTATATTAAAAATCCAGGTAAATGTTAGGAAAATATGTTAAAAAATAGGGACAATAATGAATTTTTGAAAATATGAAAACAATAGAAGTGAAGTCCAGCTTGGGTTATAGTTTGTTTCAGAAAACAAGGTAATAACAGACACAAATCATCTAAATAAATAAATGAATAAAACAATACACAAAAATTACAAAAAGGAAAAGCATAAAAGCATATGCTAAGCTCATACCACATTTAAGTCACAAGCACACCATAAATAAATAAATTAACTTACAGTACACAAAAATTACAAAAAGGAAAAAGAAACATAATAACGTACCCTAAGTTAATACCATATTTAACACAAGTTTAAAATATTCAATGATCACAAACTCCTCTATTATAGACACTGTCACTTAATTAATCCCTAATTGATGTTTCAAAATTTGTGATACAGCATCAGTGTAGTCCATTACATTTATGGTGTTGAGTTCGAATCTGTACTTTTTATTCATCGATGCAAGATCTTTTTAACAATGTCAGTGGACATCAGATTTTAAACTTCCTTCGGGAAATTGATTTATTTAATAAAATATAATTTTTATCATATAATCCAGGTTTTAGTAATTGTCTGTGATAAAGCTGTTTTTTTAATCAGTTACGTAATATTTATTTCTTCCAAATTTATATATTCTTATTTTTAGTTTTTAAATTTTACTAGCTTGTGTTTTTTTTATACTATTGTTTTTTTACTTTGTCTAGCCGCGAATAGCTGCAATATTGCTGATGCGGCTTAAAACAATGTATCACTCACTCACTCTTCTTCATACATAGATGTTAATGGTTTACTTCATCTCTACAACATTCCTTAATGCTTCCAAGAAAAACTGCAGCATTTATATCGTGGTTGGATACTGGGTGGTTATGTTGATGCAAGTAAAATTTGATTAGGATCAAACTGGGTTCATCATCTGTTCCTCTACAGTGCCTCTGCAATATCTCACAACATATCGCAAATACGCAATACAACCTGGCATGGTATTCCTTTTACAATTTTTTGCTTGTGTACGTTAAATTTTTGTTGAAAAAATGAACTAGTATACTTTTTATCTTATTTTTTCCTTGTTTCTTGAAATAATGAATAAATAAAATAAACAATCAATTTTTTTATATTAATATTTTATTATGAATTATTTTATTTTTATTAGTTAAAAAAAACCTAAAATTTTTTTATAACAATAATTATGAAATTAAAAAAACCCTTAATATTCAATAAACATTTGGGTTTTTTTTTTCTTAACAAATATCCAACATAAAAAATAGGGATAGATATTGTAACACCAGGTGAAATTCTGTACCTAAATTTAAAACAGACTATAATTGTTTGTTTTGATAGTGGATTATATACTGATAGGGACAACCATGAATATCTGTTTTATGAAATAGGGACAATCATGAACAGACCGGTTATAAACAAATTTATAAGTATTAAATTTGATTTAAATTTAAAAGAATAGGTGAATACAGCTTACACCAAAAACTTTACCAGGTTAAAATGCAGTAAAACTTAAAAATCAAGTCTACAAAAACTTGCTTGGAAAATACATTATCAACTGCAACGAATAAAATATTGTTTTAAAAGTTCTTCATATAATTCACACTAAAACAAACTATGGCGAAATGAAATATGTAAGCACATACCATTGGGCCTCTTTTTATAAAGGTATATCTAAAATATGAAAAATAATTTTATCCGAATTATTATGCTTGATTAGTTTTTTGTTTTTCACAAGTGGGCATTATCTTTTAAAATATTTGTATTTTACAGACACCACAAGAAAAAGAAGAAAAGAATGTAGATTCTGGTAACGTATCTCCTGATTAACATTTTGCAAATCTGACCAGTTTTCTTTTACTTAAATTACCCCACATAAGAAGAGAGAATTTATTAACATTTGGCCAATGGCAAATATAATTATCTAAATATTTTATTTTTATATCCCTATAGATGGAACAAACCATAACAAAGTTGTATTCATCTTCAAGTACTTGCATACATTCTTTTAGACAAAGAGTTACCATCATATCTACTTTTACTTCTTCTAACTGCGTACAGCAATACACAATTTTGCTAGTGACATTCAATACTTGGTTTCTGTTACAATATTTAAATATTCTGAGAAATAAAAATTATTTTTAAACATGCGATAATATTTTAGTTTTGTTGAATTGTTACAGCATGTAATATAATCTTTAAATATTAGTCAAAGACTCTTTGTTTCAAAATTGAACAACCGGTGTCAGCTATCACATTTTACTTTTACATGTTCCACTGTCAGCTGTAAAATTTTCTTCTTCTGGCGTATTTTCTCCTTACATTTCAGGTGCCAGCAGGCACATTTTCTACTTAGAGTTCCAGTGTCAGCAGTCACATTTTCTACTTACAGTTTCAGTGTCAACAGTCACATTCTCTACTTAAGTTCCAGTGTCAACAGTCACATTTTCTACTTACAGTTCTAGTGTCAGCAGTAACATTTTCTATTTACTGTTCCAGTGTCAGCAGTCACATTTTCTATTTACTGTTCCAGTGTCAGCAGTCACATTTTCAACTTGCAGTTCTAGTGTCCGCAGTAACATTTTTTATTTACAGTTCCAGTGTCAACAGTCACATTTTCTATTTACTGTTCCAGTGTCAACAGTCACATTTTCTACTTACAGTTTTAGTGTCAGCAGTAACATTTTCTATTTACAGTTCCAGTGTCAGCAGTAACATTTCTATTTACTGTTCCAGTGTCAGCAGTCACATTTTCAACTTGCAGTTCTAGTGTCCGCAGTAACATTTTTTATTTACAGTTCCAGTGTCAACAGTCACATTTTCTACTTACAGTTTTAGTGTCAGCAGTTACATTTTCTATTTAAAGTTCCAGTGCCAACAGTCACATTTTCTACTTACAGGTCCAGTGTCAGCAGTCACATTTTCTACTTACAGTTTCAGTGTTAGTTTTAACATTTTCTACTTACATTTCCAGTGTCAACAGTCACATTTTCTAATTAAAGGTCCAATGTCAGCAGTCACATTTTCTACTTATAGTTGGAGTGTCAATAGTCACTACTTACAGTTCTAGTGTCAGCAGTAAAGTTTTCTATTTACAGTTCCTGTGTCAACGGACACATTTTCTACTTACAGTTCCAATGTCAACAGTCACATTTTCTCTCTTAAGTTCCAGTGTCATCAATCACAGTTTCCGCTTACAGTTCCATTGTCAGCGGCCACATTTTCTGCCTAAAGTTGCAGTGTCAGCGGTCACATTTCTCATTTACAGGTCCAATGTCAACAGTCATATTTACTTTCTTATGCCCCCTTTGACATTTTTGAATTAAATGTTTAAATACATTTGATGGCCGTATTGTAAAATTAGAACATTTTTGGTTTTTATATTGTTGTGGCGATCCAATGTTTTCTTCTTAGACTTTTAGTTTCAGCAGTTACATTTTCTCCTTAAGGTTTCAGTGTCAGCAGTCCAATTTTTTCTTATAGTTCTAGTGTTTGCAGTCACATTTTCGACTTATAGGTCCAGTGTCAGCAGTCATACGTTTACTTTTGCAGCCTAAGTGCTAGCAAACACATTTTCCACTCAGAGTTCCGAGTGTCAGCAGTCACATGTTCTAACTACCATTCCGAGTGCCAACACTCAAATATTTTCTTCTTACAGTTCCAGTGTCAGCATTCCTATATTTCCACTTAGTTTCAGTATCAGCATTCACATTTTCTATTTACAGTTGCAGTGTCAACGTTTACAGTTACATTTACTTTTATAGTTCTAATGTCAACAGTCATTTCTACTTACAGGTCCAGTGTCAGTAGTCATACATTTGCTTCTTACAGATCCAGAAGTGCCTGTGTTTGTATATTGCTGCAGTGTTAGCAGTCACATGTTCTACTTACAATTCTGAATGCCAGCAGTCACATACTTTTTCTTACAATTTCAGTGTCAGCACTCACATTTTCAAATTACAGTTGCAGTGTCTACAGTCGCATTTATAATTACAGTTCTGGTGTTAGCAGTCATATTTTTTATTGTTGGAATGTCAGCAATCTATTTTCTTTCCTTTTGACAGTTCTAGTGCCAACAATCACATTTTTACTTACAGTTCCAGTGTCAGCACAAATATTTCGGTTTTTTTTCAGTTTCAATGTCAGAGGTCACATTATTGTCTTATAGTTTTAGTGTGAGCAGTCACATTTGCTGCTTATTACTTATAGGTCTGGAATCAGCAGTTACATGTTTAAATCTTACAGCTCTAGTGTCAGCAAACACATTTTCCACTCAAAGCTTCGAGTACCAGCAGTCACATATTTTCCTCTTACGGTTCCAGTGTCGGCATTTACATTTTTACTTACAGTCCCAGTGTCAACAGCAGTCCCATGTTTACTTACAGGTTTAGTGTCAGCAGTCCCATTTTCTACTTATAGGTCCAGTGTCAGCAGTCATATGTTTACTTCTTACAGCTCCAGTGTTAGCAAACATATTTTCGCCCCAAAGTTGCGAGTGTCAGCAGTCATCTTTTTACAGTTTCATTGTCAGCAGTCATATTTTCTACTAAAGGTTCTAATGTCAGCAGTCACATGTTCATCTTGTATGACCAGTGAGAGCAGTCACATTTTCTACTTACAGGTCCAGTGTCAACAGTCACATGGTTACTTCTTACAGTCCCAATGCCAGCATGTATATGTTTTCTGTTTCCAGTTTCAGTGTCAGCGGTAACATTTTCTTCTTACAGTTTCAGTGTTAACAGTCTCATATTTACAGTTCCAGTGCAAGCTTTCAAATGTTTCTTTCATACAGCTTCAGTGTCAGCAATCAAATCTTCAATTAAATTTCGAGTGTCAGCAGTAACATATTCCACTAACAGTTCAATTGTTAACAGTCACATTTTTTCTAACAGTTCCAGTGTCACATTTTCCACTTACATTTCCACTGTCAACAGTGACATTTCATATTACAGTTCCAGTATCAGCAGTCACATTTTCTGTTTACAGTTCCAGTATCGGCAGTCACATTTTCTGTTTACAGTTCCAGTATCAGCAGTCACATTTTCCACTTACTGTTCCATTGTCAACAGTAAAAAATTCTCTGGCAGTTCCAGTGTCATATTCTCTTTCTTAAGTCCTCTTTGACATTTTTGTGAACATTGTATGGCGGCAGTGTAATATAAAAACACCTCAAGATATATATATTTTTTAGCAATTTTATACGATCAATAATTAGTTCTGAAAAATTACTTGATTAAAAATAAAATTGATAAAATTTATACTAAACCATTTTGTTCGTTATAATATCTTTACTTTAAACATCTAAAGTTCTTTGAACAAGCAAATACTACTTTATTACTTTCCATAATTTTTAAGTGGTGCATGCCTACCAATGTATCTTATATTTACGTATTTTTGTAATTTATGATTTCAGGTTTTCAGAAAGGACAGATAAAAGATCATGTTCCCGAAAAATACCACAAACATATCCCACAACATATCCTGAATTCATACTTCTTTAAAACGGATGAGGATGCTAACAAATTTCTCGAAAATAGCTCGAAAGATGTAAGCTACATTGTGCATCACAGCACAAAATTATATGAACATATAAGGCAGAACCCAACGGAGGTTGGTAAAAGTGCCTTTATTGACATTGATCATTGGATAATCAATATTTTAGTCGATTGGGCAGACTTTGATTACATAATCTGCTCTGATCCAATCAGAGAAAAACATTTTTAAATTTAACAGGGAGTTATAGTCAGCATATTATAGATATCTTAAAACGGAGAGTATCTGAAACATTTGCCATTAACGGTGTTAATCTGTGTGCAACTTGCTTATCTTACTGTCTAATATGTCAGACAGACATATAATTATTAGCAATCTAATTACTATTCTATTAATATGTGAATCTTGTCACAGAAAGACATTATTTTTTTCGATGAACTGTTAAAGTGTATATAGTTCTGAAAACTGCAATACCGAGTGGAGCAGGAAATGTATCATTGCGCATTTGTTTGAATTTGGTATTTGAAAATAATGATTTAAGTTTTAAAAATAATAATTTAGATAAACATTTGTACATTATTGTAAATACACGTAAATGAATCAACAATTAATCGGTCATCAAGGTTTTAACTGTTAAAAAAATGGTTTATGATTGGTGTTTAGCAGTTCATGTCTTCATGGCAAATTAAAAAAAAATTAATTACAGAGTAAAAGATATATAAATTGTTGGTAGATATTATCTAAACATGCATGTAAAACAGGAATTCTAATGCAAATATTATGTAACGTGAATCACCATGCAATTATCTCAAATAACATTTAGTATACAAAACAAAAAAAACCCAAATTTACAATATTGTTATAGTCCACCTGATTATGTTGAATAACATGACAATATTGTAAATTTGCGGTTTTTTTGTTTTGTTTTGTATCCTAAATGTTATTTGAGATAATTGCATGGTGATAGTCCACCTGGTTATGTTGAATAACATTAAAATATTGTAAATTCTGATATTTAATCATTGTGTATACTAAATGTAATTTGAGACAATTGCATGATGATAGTCAACCTGGTTATGTTGAATACACTAAATGTTATTTGAGATAATTGCATGGTGATAGTCCACCTGATTATGTTGAATTACATGACAATATTGTAAATTTCGATATTTTATCATTGTGTATACTAAATGTAATTTGAAACAATTGCATGTGTATACTAAATGTAATTTGAGACAATTGTATGATGATAGTCAACCTGGTTATGTTGAAAACACTAAATGTTATTTGAGATAATTGCATGGTGATAGTCCACCTGATTATGTTGAATAACATGACAATATTGTAAATTTGGGTATTTTTTTTGTTTTGTATACTAAATGTCATTCGAGATAATTGCATGGTGAAAGTCCACCTGGTTATGTTGAATAACAATACAATATTGTACATTTCAATATTTTATTATTGTGTATACTAAATGTAATTTGAGACAATTGCATGATGATTGTCAACCTGGTTATGTAATACACTAAATGTTATTTGAGATAATTGCATGGTGATAGTCTATCTGGTTATGTTATATAACATGACAATATTGTAAATTTGGGTTTTTTTGTTTGTATACTAAATGTTATTTGAGATAATTGCATAATGATAGTCAACCTGGTTATGTTGAATACACTAAATGTTATTTGAGACAATTGCCTGATGATAGTCCACCTGGTTGTGTTGAATAACATGACAATATTGTAAATTTAGTTGCGTCATCCGAGGGCTTATAATAGGAAATATATATTTCTTTTTACAAGTTAAAAAAAAAATAATAATGAACATGCATTTCAACATTTATTGTAGCTAGAGAAGTTGGTTTAGATAATAGAGGAGGTTTATATGTGTTTATTAAAACACTTAAACGTTACAAGTTAAAGGTCATCGGGGAATTTTTATGTGAAGTAATTTCTGTTAAAGGGTACCTGTAACGATTTTTCATTTTCACATATTTTATTCCTCGTACTTAAATATAACCGAAAATTTATAAAAATTGATGCAGAAATAAGGAAGATATTGGTATTTTTTTAATACACTTCCGGTTAATCAAAATCGAAAAGGTCAGTTTTGGGGACCCCATGGTGTGATGTCACAGGAGTAACATGACCCTGCAGAATATCATTTACCTTCAATACTATAATACTTGACTGACTGTACATTCTTTTATTATTCAAGGTAAAATCATTTGATGAAGTATTTTGTAATTTATATATTATTGTTGCCACCAGTTATGTAACATTATTTGTGGCAAAAAGCATTTGTATGCTTAATGCAATAAAGATATTGAAATTGAAAATTGAAGTAGAATTTACATCCGATTGACACCTGCTGATAATTAAGAGATTATCATTATTTCACCTGGACAAAAATTATGTTAATAACACATTCCTTTGGCTAAGACCGATATCTTTAATCAACACCTTTTCTCGTGTAAATCAATTGATTTACATGTGTCGTTTACAGTGACTTCATGATACCTGGTAATATACTATCTCAATTGTTTGATGTTGTCTTGAATTTAGTATTCCATATTAATGAAATGATTGTGAAAAGATAATTATGTTAAAAAAATGGGAGTTGAAATAAGTATGAACAGATGATAACTAGTACTGGCGACGGGTATTATAACAAAATTATTTAATTTTTGAAATAATAATCATGACATTTTACAACGGTCATTATATTCTAATAGTCTTTTTTCTTCTTTCATTTCTACCCTTTTTTATATCATATAAATAAATAAATAAATAATAGTGTATCATTTAGGATGTACGAAAAACAGTATGCTATTGCGATATCACGCAAAATGTCAGTTTTGTACTTAAAACTTTAAATCTTTACTAGGATGAATTGATTGCCTAATAATGCAAATTTTTCTAGTCAGAAGAATCCTTTTAAACGGTATGTATGAATGTACTTGCAGCATTTGATTTTCAATTAAAAATACAACGGTTTTTCACTTGTTACTTAGTCACATCAGCCACATATAATACGTATAATATGCATTAAATGTCACTGGTGACATTCAATCCAAGATGTACTTATAAATACTAAAAAAATAAATAGATAAATAAATAAATAAATAAATAACCTTTGAAACGTGCTCTCATAGATTGAAAATTACAAGAAATAATAATAACGATATATTTTTACCATTTAAACCATGATAATAAACTGTAAAATAATTTTAATTTGAAATGTCCTTGGTTTTATTTATTTATTTACCTAGCACTAAACGTTGAACAGTTATAAATAACTAAGTAAAAATGTCTACTTGTGTGAACGACTTGAAGTCAGTGCCACGTTCGGGCATTTGATTTAAGATTTTGCATCATGATCTGCAGTCGGTAGCTAGTTTAGGCTGATTTTATATTATCTTTTTAGCTCACCTGGCCTAAAGGCCATGTGAGCTTTTGCCATCACTCAGCGTCCGTCGTCCGTCAGTCTGTCAGTCAGTCAGTCAGTCTGTCCGTCTGTAAACTTTTCACATTTTGGCTATCTCCTCTGAAACCCCTGAACCAATTTTAACGCTTTTTTGTTTACATAACAAAAATGTCAGAGATCGATGAAATCGATAAAGCAAAATATTGTAATGTTATCAGTTGTTTTGACAATTGTTTAGTTTTATGAAACTCAACAGTTTGAATGGGTATTTTTTCTATTTTATACAGGACTATGTTTTAGCGTAACGATTCCGTCCTATTTGCAGTATCTGAGTGACGCGTCTCACTAAATATAGATTGTAACACTTGCTGCTGGAAGTTCCGTTATTATTTACAATGTTGTGTACAATTAAGTCGATTTTGCATTAGAATAGAGATAACCGTCTTGTATTTGAAGAGTTCCGACCGTAAAACGTGGATTTTAAAATCCACGTTTTACGGTCGCAAATTCCGGTTACCTGGTAGACCTCAATTTGCGACCGTAAAATCCACGTTTTACGGTCGGAACTCTTCAAATACATGACAGTTATCTCCTAATTTCATAAGGTGTTAAAAGGGAACATGTCCCTAATATACCAAAATAGGTAAAATATCTAAAGATGTACAAGAGTCTATGAAGTAGATGAACAAATATTTTGAGTTTTATTGTCCAAAACAGTAAAATATTATATGAACATATTATATAGAACCCGAATGAGGTTAATAAAATTGCATTAATAGAAAGAAATGTTGTTTAAATAACTACGAATAAAATATCGGTATTGCCTTTGTTTATCATATTTTGTGATGGGAGATAGACACATTTAAACAGCAAACATGGCAGTTCATTAAGATAAGAGGCATTAAAAATGTATGAAAATAACCTCAGGAGTATAAATAGGTATTCTTCATTAAATACAGTACTATAAATGGTAAAATGCGTGCAAAGTATAAATAACAAGATGTGTTTGTGAAACACTATGCCCCCGGCAGCAAAGTTCATCTATGAAGATAAAATCTTTGGTACCAATCAAAAGGTCTCGCCACAAGGAATACACATGCCAAATATGAAAGCCCTAGCTTAAAAGAGACAAAAGTTATGGACAAGGTTAAATTTGCGCAAGGACAGACCAACAAACAAACAAACAAACAAACAGACAGACCAAAAACAATATACCCCCGATCTTTCGATCGGGGCATAATAATATGAAAACCCTATCTTAAATAAGATTAAAGTTTAGCCAAAAACTGTTATTTTCTTTAAGTAGGTCAAACGTTAAGGTAAAGGTCAGGAGGTAAAGAATTTTGGCACCAAAAGGTCTCGCCACAAGAAATGCACATGCTAAATATGAAAGCCCTAGCTTAAAGGAGACAAAAAATATGGCCAATGTTAAAGTTGCAGTGTTATTTTCTGTAAGTAAGTCAAAGAACAAGGCCAAGGTCACAACTTTTAATGCCAATCAAAAGGGCTTGCCAGGAGAAATAAATGTACTAGATATGAACGCCATATCTTAAATAAGCTTAAAGCTATGGCCAAAACTATTATTTTCTATAAAGGTCAAGGTGAAGGTCACGAAGTCATATTTTTTGGTATCAATGAAAATGTCATGTCAGAAGAAATACACATGCCAAATATGAAAGCCCTAGCTTAAATAAGGTTAACGCTATGTCCAAAACTATTATTTTCTATAAATAGGTCAAAAGTCAAGGTCAAGGTCAGGACCTCAAATTTTTTGGTACCAATCAAAAGGTCTCGCCACAACGAATACACATGCCACATATGACAACCCTAGCTTAAATGAGATAAAAATTATGGTCAAGGTTAAAGTTGCAGTGTTATTTTCTCTAAGTAGGTCAAAGGTCAAGGTCACAACTTTTGATACTTTTGACAATTTTTAACGGACGTTACACAACATCTCAATTTTTCAAAAATATGTACATGTACATAATTGTGTAAAAATGTACATGACAAACGACACATCTTAGTTAGAAAAATGTGTACAGGTTCTAAAACAAGTACATATTTTTATAATGTGTGAATCATTTTTCTTATCTGTAAGGTTACCTTGTGATTAACCCCGAGAATTAAATTTCCTTAACTCCTGACCCATAGGCGTAGGAGCAGGGGTGGACGGGGGCCCCCAATGTCAAAGGAGGGGGCAGGCACCAGCAATATAATGTGTGAAATTTTGTATCACAGTTATTTATATAATCTTGCCTTGATATTACAGTATTTTAACCTATCAAAACGCTGCAAAATACATTGAAAATGCGTCCAGACAGGACTTAGTTTTGAAAATTATCCGGGAGATGCCCCAAGACCCCTACCTATGCGAGGGGTTTAGCACCCCTCTCATACTCTCCCCGCATCATGCCTCTGACACGAGGTCGTACCTGCGGCACGACATAGACATAGCTTCAGGCTGCCCCCCCCCCAATATTAAAACCGTCCTACGCCTATGTGACCGACACATCATTACCCAATTCAAAACAATTATCTACCATTATATCTACAGTAATACTCCAAGGCTAGCTTGAGTTTAACACGCTGTGTGTACCTTAAGGTTTATTACCCAGTTTGTCTATGGGCCTGTTAAAAGTAGTAATAGTATTAGTAGTAGTAGAAATTGTTTATTAACGTGTCACAAATCATACACAACCTTTAGATAAATAACACATTTAGCATTATAAAATACTAGTATATGAAATCCTGCCTAAAACATATGAGACACGATAAAAGTGGTGTTCAATATTTTACATAAAACATTTAGCATTACAAAATGTATGAGTGGAGTGGAGTAATGGTGTTTGACGTCCCTAATCAATGATATTTAACTTATATCGAGACGTCGAGACACATTTCTACTACGTCGATATCGTATGGTTGAACTTCACGGAACTGGCAGTCATTATGAATGGTTCCTAGAGAGTTTTGATCCACTGGAACATTGTAGTCTTACAGTATGGGTACCTCATACATGATATTTGATAATTTCCGTCTTGTTCCGGTCGAATTTCCGGTGACAGAATTTTCTATCCCACCTCAGCCTGAGATCGATCTATTTCTCAAACTAGGCTAGTCAGCGATGTGCATGCCCTCGATACGCAGTGAAAAATCCATACGAATTTCTTTAGTTTTATTTGTTTATTATCCAATTCCAAAATAAATGTATGATTTAATATAAAATGGATAGTACAATGCATGCTACGTAGTCAAATTTCGTAGGCAAGTACTGCTTGTGAAAAACATGAATAAACAAGACTCTTGTGAAAACCGGATTTTGATAATAGTTCCGACCACGTTCGGCTTTCGCAAATACATATAACGCTTAGATAGCTTCGTGGTACCCAATCCAGTTACATTGAATTACTTTAAATAATACGAAAGTTTTGACAAATTTGGCAATTCAACATTTCCCCACGTTTTTGAAAGACTATGGATTGTTCATGCCAGTCATGAGGCATTCACCTTTTTATTCGAAAATAGGTGTAAGAGTAATGACACACATACAGTACAGGCCTGTCGAAAGTTTAACACTAAGCTAACGAAAATAGGTCGAAGCTCGGCTGCCGAGGGGCCGAGATATAGACAGCTAGTGATCGAAAGCTATTTTTTTCTCGGCCTCTCGACAGCTTGAGGCTGTCCAAAGCTCGGCAGTTTATTTGGCCCCTCGCCAGCCGAGCTAAGCCACTAGCTAACGAGGAGTCGAGAAGCTATCGAGGGGCGAGCAGCTAACGAGTGGTCGAGCAGTTGGTCCCTCGTTATTTAGTGTTGGGCGAGTGGTCGAGCTGTTAAATAAATTTAAATAAATGAAGGGTAAAATATAAATATATTGTTTTAGAAGACATATTTTCACATGTAGTGTGAATAAATGATATTATGAACAAGACTTAATATACACTTGTAGTCCATTTAATTCCGCCGGATTTTTAAGCGAGTTTTAGAATAACAAATATACACATTTGTCCCTTTGTTTGGAACTTAAGGAAACTAATAGAAAATAATAATTAAGGAATGACCTACTATAGACCCAAGAACGTGCCATTGGAGATCCTGAGTAATTATTTCTAATTCAAATCCCCATCTTTGAAAAATTTTATGTATGCTAGAATTATCATTATGATACCCCAGGTGCACGTGTATAGCAAGGGGAAGGAGGGAGGGTGGGATGTGGGTTCCATGAATAGATATCAAATTATCGGTACAATTTATATTACACTGAAGTGTGTTACTTAGAACCCATTTATACTCCAAATTTGAAACAATTTAGTAATTAAGTTTCAAAACAAACCTGATTTATAAAATCATTGAGCTGCTTTGTTCATTGATAAAAGGATCTACATCCCAGAAAATCCAAAAGCCAGCCAAACTCAAGTTTACAGAGCTCATGACCCATTTAAAACTTTTTTCAGCTATTCATGATGAGAGTTGATGGGAAGCTCAGTCAGTAGTGAGTCCTGTTAGGTGGATTGTCCCAGGTTTGCAGCTCAATCGTTGGCAGGACTGAGCCTGCCACTAGTATTGGGAAGGTCCCACGTTTTAGTCCAGGTTTATCCGCTGCATTTGTTCCCTATCCTGTTTTATACACTTCTTATTGATTTCAAGGATAAATCTTACACACAAATCCATGTTGCAGTATTGCAAGTACTTCTGATTTGCATTGTACATGTGTACCATAATTTGCACACTTTATAACATTTTTAAATTATGATGACCTTTAGCGTGCTATACTACTTTGATCATTTGTCCACATACTTGCAGATACACATTGCAGACCAGTCAGTCCATTATACTGATACCTAGCTAACCAGTATAGGCCCACTGCATGGAAATTGGAAAATCAATTTTAGTCAAATCCACTGCAGTGAGGCAACTTAGGTTTGAAGGTTAACATATTAACCATGTTAACCAGTAGGTCATTGGTGGTTTTGCAGATCGTTTGTCAGTACCTTTCCAAAGATTGTTAGTTTTTTTCCTGAAACTCCAGTTTCCTCCACCATTTCTGAAATGTCTGTCTTGATATAAAACAAATAGGCTTTACTTGGTCTTAAAACAAAATTACCCCACTTAGCCATTACCCAAGTAATATGCAGGAGTCGTCATACTCAAAGAACTTTAATTTTGATTGCAAACCTCAGTTGTGAATTGGTGTCATATACCATTTTTTGAATTTAATCATAAAATACATTCAAAAAATGGTATATGACAATATTGTCATATACCATTTTTTGAATGTATTTTATGATTAAATTCAAAAAATGGTATATGACATTGGCATCCAAAATTAGCAAATTTTGGTCATTTGCAAAGAATGCAAAGAGCTGTGGAATATTTCAAAAATTTTGAATTTTTTTATTATCTACTGAAATTCACTTGTTTCCAGTGTAAAATCAAGAATTTGCATGCTATATTATTGAGATAAATGGACATAACTCTTGAAAACCATTATTCAGAAATCTCAAAAAGTGCTAATGGCATCACAATTGCAAAAAATCATGTCATTGCTTTTAGGATACATTAAAATGTGTATTTATGCAGAGTCATACAGTCAAAGTTGATGAATATTGTTTGTGTAAAATGTATTTATGCATTTTACACAAAGTTTTGCCATGTTTATGCTTTTAAGGATGGAATACACTGTCAGATGAAAGACAAATTGAAATTTATATTGGATGTGGATACTTTTGCCAGGTACTATGCACATAGAAATGAATGTCTTCAGGAGAGGGCTCAAAAATTTGTTCTGTTTCAATCTTATCCACCATAACTATTGAATATATATGTGTATTGTTCTGCAATTTCATAATAGCCAGTGATAAGTACATGAATAATAATAATAATAATAATAATAATAATAATAATAATAATAATAATAATAATAATAATAATCTTGACTTGATGAATTAAATGTAAAACCCCATTTAATCAATGACATATCTTAATTAAGAAGATGATGATTAAATAAAACTTATTATTAATTCATCACAAATTAACATTTCCTCAAAATTGCTGACTTGACTGTGTGGATTGTAGGGTTGTTTATTTGGAATGCATCAACTTCTACCATAATTGATATCAATAAAATACTGATGATGCTAGATTACTCCTTATTCCTTATTAAACAACATTCTTCATATTTTAAACCTCAATTCACTGAATTCAATTAATATCCATCTACATTTTGATTGTAACACTACAGAATATAAGAATCTGAAACTTAGGCATTTAATGAGCTATTTTGCATATTTTTCTTTTCATTTACTTCAGTTTGAAAGCACTATTCAACTAGTAGAGATTGCTAGTACTCTGTCACAGATAAGTCCTCAAAAATTATTAATTCAGTTATTCTTAAGCTTTTTCAGTGAAAATAAATAAACCCTTTGAATATTTACAGTTTTTCTCCACAAAATGTTAAGTAAAAACAAGTATTTAGAACTTCAAGAATGATTGCAACAGCTTTGACTGGCTTTGGTCTACTCTATAATGTGGAAGGATTCTATCGTGTCTATACACTTGTCATTTTCCTGCTTTTATCGTAAACTTTACGAGGGTTAATTAGACTCAGGAATGAGAACCTCAACATTTACTTCTGATATTTCAATTTAAAAGTCAAGATATTTTTTCATTTATAACAAGACAGGCAGTTTTGGGATGGTGGAATGTAGTAATGGTGTTTTATGCCTAATCAATATTCTTTCACTTATACCGAGACAGTCAGTTCTGGGATGGTGGAGTAGAGTAATGTTGTTGTACTCCCAGTCAAGATTATTTCACTTACATCGATATGGTCAGTTCTGGAATGGTGAAGTGGAGTAATGGTGTTTTATGCCCAGGTCAATATTCTTTCACTTATAGGGAGTTTGAAAGTCTATAATATCCATGTCGTACATTTCGTTGAAAATAGTTTAAAATTCTCCACCATGTAATAATCTGTGGGGAATGCAGATTATTAACCACAACAAGAGGCCCAATAGGGCCTGTAATGCTCAACTGGCAGATTACTTGAATCCAAAATGGCATTTTCTGTAGTTTGCTCATTGTAGTAATGGCATCCATCCTGAAATACGAGCTGGTTGCCTGGTTCAAACTTTAGTCTACCCCACCTAGGGATCTTCCACACTAAATCTAGTTCCAGTTGGCCAATGGTTTCAGAGAAGACAATTTTCAAAGAATTGATTAAATATGACACCTCATTTCCATAATTCTTGTAAATTGGGTCAAAAACCCATTACATTTGTTGAATGCGCCACAATGGCTATTAAACCGTTTTTACTATTTAAAGTTACGGCGGCCATATTGGATGTCGGACGGGGTCGCCTGATACAGTGGTTTCAGAGGAGAAGATTTTCAAAGAATTGATTAAATATAACACTTCATTTGCATTATTTGTGAAAAACAGGTAAACGAAACATTTCTCTGAAAAACTTTTTACATATGTTAAATGCCCCGTTATCTACTTTGTACATTTCAAATTTGAACGAAATTGGTTGAAAATTGGATCCACAATGGCTTTTAAACCGTTTTTACTATTTATAGGAACGGCGGTTATCTTGGATGTCGGACGGGGTCGCCTGGTACAAATTTTAGTCTACCCCACCTAGGGACCTTCCACACCATTTTTGGTTCCAGTCGGCCCAGTGTTTTCAGAGGAGAAGATTTTCAAAGAATTGATTAAAATATAACACCTCATTTGCAATATTAGTGAAAATTTGGTCAACGAAAAATTTCTCGGAAAAAACCCGTTAAATATGTTAAATGCCCTGCTATCTTCTTTGTACATTTCGAATTTGAACAAAATCGGTTTAAAATTGGATCCACAATGGCTATTAAACCGTTTTTACTATTTATAGTAACGGCGACCATCTTGGATATCGGACGGGGTCGCATGGTAAAAACTTTAGTCTACCCCACCTAGGGACCTTCCACACCATATTTGGTTCCAGTTGGCCCAGTGGTTTCAGAGGAGAAGATTTTCAAAGAATTGATTATTGAATAATTAATGAAAAATTGGGTCAAAGAAAAATTTTTCGGAAAAACCCGTTACACATGTTGAATGCCCCGCTATCTACTTTGTACATTTCAATTTTGAACAAAAACGGTGAAAAATGAATTAACAATGGCTATTTATGTGTTTTTACTATTTATAGTAACAGCGGCCATCTTGGATGTCGGGCGGGGTCGCCTGGTACAAACTTTAATCTATTCAACCTAGGGACTTTCACACCAGAGGAGAAGATTAAAGTTCACGCACGGACACACGGACGCACGCACTCACGCACACACGCTTCACCATGCCATAAGCTCAGCTGGCTATAACCAGTTAAGCTAAAAACTAAAATAAATGTATTCTTTTTTTCAAATGTTTATTGCCGAAAGTTAACATTTAATTTTTGATATAATTAATAATAACAAAATACAGTTTCTAAATAATGTTGTTATGAGTAAAAAATATTCATTAATAATTTTCCCACAATGAATAAATCCATTAAAATATAAATTTCTAATATTTTCTCTATTTTCTTAATACCAAAATCATAAATTTTTTTGATAAAACTCACAAAACTCTCCCTTCCCGTCTCTACACATTCTTTTATCAAACTGAACTCCTCCCACTCTCACCCATCACTTTAACCTTATACCAAGTACTAGCTTTCCAAAAAAGCTTGCCTGACTAATCATTCATTTATAGGATTAATTGAATATATGTTCAATACACGATATTGTTTGCATGTGCAAAGATGTTAGTGGTGTTTTGGTATTGTAACACATTATTTAATTTTCTTATGTAAAAATGGTTAATTAGGAGATTTTAAAGAGTTAAATCAGGAAGTTAATGTGAAAAAGTAAAAATAATGAGAGAATAAGCATCTGAAGACAGTGCTTAAAATGCAATGTATTACACAATTTTTATGCAACCGATCGTAGATCAGGCAAATTAAAATGTGAAAGATCAATGAGCATGACATATGTAAATGTTGAGATATATGATACCTCACGCAGATGGTATCTTGTTGAAAACTTGATGTTTGAATTCATATTAAGCGTGAATGTTACATAAAGAAAATTTTCATTTGAAAGAGTATGATGTAATAAATATAGTAAACAACAGACAAAAATAATCTGGATGAGGTCTAATGCCATTTAAAACAAAAATTACTCAATCTAAGAATGGTGTTACTTCATTTGAACACCTAGTGTATACATATAACTGATAATTTTCTGAAACGTCTTTGACCACTATGGTAGCTCAGTTGATACAGTGCTTTCTACGTATGTGGGAGGTCAGGGTTCAAAGCCAGGCCTGGTCAGAACAAGACTTAAAATGGTATTGACTAAACTCGCCATTTAGAAATAAAAGTCACGGTGTCCTTCTAAATAGACCTTAAAAACCTTCGCCTCGTTTAACGGTAGGCATGACACACTAAAGAGTCCTCCCTGAGTGCACTGCAAAGGTAAAAATTTCTGTCAGTTCACCTTTAGCTGGTGAAGTCTCGATATAAGTGAAATATTCTTGCCTGGGATGTAAAATCTCATTCAATCAACCTCAAACGTCGTTGAATAACTATCAATAAATTGCTAAATGTAATATTCATTTTTCCATTACCTCTTTGGAAAACGTTAAAACTACTCGGATAGCACTAGTAAAGCCTAAGTATACTACAAATAAGCATATATTAAACGATCTTATACTACTAATTAAAGCTACTTTTTAAAGAAATATTAGTTACAATAACGAGTAACTAGAAAACTCGTCCGATCATTCGATTATCATCCCGGCAACCCAATTATGTCACCCGTCATTATGAATATATAAGGGGAGGTTAATTAAACGGCGGCATGCAAATATGGTGTACTAGAGAGAGTAGCTATACCGCGACAGGTCGAGTTGCGCAGTAATTCAGTTTCTAAAAATATCCCCGACCGCTTGATCCTTGGTGTAGATTTCGATTATAATCCCGGCAACCCAATTATATCACCCGTCATTATGAATATATAAGGGGAGGTTAATTAACCGGCGGCATGCAAATATGGTGTACTACACAACATGTGGAGAGAGTAGCTATACCGCGACAGGTCGAGTTACGCAGTAATACAGTTTCTGAAAATATCCCCGACCGCTTGATCCTTGGTGTAGATTTCACATTTTTTTTTTCTTCAAAGTTATTTTATGATAAAAAGCAGTTTTTAGGCAAGTACTGACATAAGTTTTCATTAGAATTTAATTAAAACATACAAATCTCCTGATAAATGTAACACGTCTGGTCATACCACACATAAACAAAAATGGTCTTTCATACTTAAATTTGACCGTAAAATAGTCATTATACTTTAAAGTGAACGTTATCTTTTATCTTCAAGCAGATCAAATTCTAACAATATTGACAATAATCAGAAACACACACACACACACACACACACACACACACACACACACACACACACACACACATTTTGCCTTTCAGTCAGTTCTGAGATGATGTAATCGATTAATGGTGTTAACACCCAAGTCAATATTTTTCTTGTATAGAGATGGTCAGTTCTGGGATGGTGGAGTGGAGTTTAACTTATTTCAAGACTGTCAGTTCTGGGATGGTGGAGTGGATTACTGGTGTTGTACTCCCCAGTCAATAGTAGCAAGGCGGTTAGTTCTGGAATGGTGGAGTAATGGTGTTTTACGCCCCAGTCAATATCTTTACAGTTATATCGAGGGGGTCAGTTCTGGGATGGTGGAGTGGAGTAATTGTGTTTTATGCCTTGGTCAATATTTCATTTACATTGAAATGGTCAGTTCTCGGATGAGTCAGACCCGGTCGGGTTCGAACCCAAGACTTCCCACTTGCAGTTGTATAGAGGCAGTCATTTCTGGGATGAGGGAGTAAAAAAATGGTGTTTTAGAACCGTCAAGATTTTTTTCATGAATTCACTTGTCAAGGCAGTCAGTTCTGAGATGGTGGAGGAAAACGGAGTACCATAAGAAACTGACAGCGAGCAAACAAATTATGTAGGTAGAGTCATTGTGATCGGTAGAGCGGCGCTATAGATCACTTAGTCGTCTAAATCCCTCTGAGATAGTGGAGGAAACAGGAGTGCCCTTAGAAAACAACTTGCTTTCAGTAAGCAAATTTAGTTGATGTATCCACGTTGACTATGAATAAGAATAGGAAGTATCAGTGACATAATATCGAGACAGTCAGTCATTAATATGTTTAAAAAAAATATGATTTCTTAGCAATTAAGTATTTAAAATTGTAAAATATATTTGAAAAATAATTGTAGACTGAATTGTAATTCAATTTTTGTACGATTCGGCACAAATGACATGCACGTTATTGCACCTATGGGGATAATAATAGGTAAATAAACACGCTCACACAGACGTACTGAATGATTATACTACATCAAAATTGTTTAGAATGATCATCTTGACAAAAGCTTGCTCAAGTTCGTATATTGGCTATGTTGGGTAAAAAATAGGTCACTAGGTCAAATTATATTCAAACCTTGTTAACACTCTTGAAGCCCTAATTTTGGTCTTATTTTCATCAAAATTGTTCAGAATGATCCTCTTGACAAAAACTAGCTGAATTTCGTATTTAGGCCATCTTGGTTCAATAAGTAGGTCACTGGGTCAAGTTACAGGAGAACCTTGTTAACACTCTTGAAGTGTCAATTTTACTCCAATCTTCACTAAAATTGCTCCGAATGGTCCTTTTGACAAAAACTAGCTTCAGTTCGTATATGGGCCATATTGGGTCAATAAGTAGGTCACTGGGTCAAATTATAGTTAAACCATGTTAACACTCTTAAAGCTCCAACTTTGGGTTAATCTTCATGAAAATTGTTCAGAATGATCCTCTTGAAAAAAGCTAGCACAAGTTCATATATGGACCATGTTGGGTCAATAAGTAGGTCACTGGGTCAAATTATAGTAAAACCTTGTTAACATTCTTGAACTGCCAGTTTTAGTCTAATCTTCACTAAAACTGCTCAGAATGATCTTCTTGACAAAAGCTAGTTCAAGTTCGTGTATGGGCCATGTTGGGTCAATAAGTAGGTCACTGGGTCAATTATAGTAAAACCTTGTTAACACTCTTAAAGCGCCAATTGTTGTCCATCAGGATTGTTCATTTCCTATTGAAGAACACTGTTAGCCTTCTTGATCTAACATTGGTTGAAAATTTTGCTAAATTTAAATGATTCTCAGGTGAGCGTCCAGGGCCTCATGGCCCTCTTGTTTAATAACATCAGCTGTTGTTTTAATAGGTGGTGGTAGTGAATGAGATATTGGAATATTATTTACATCATAATTTATACCAATATTTTTATTTTTATCCGCTATAATAATTTCGTTATTATAATTTATAATTTTACCAATTCTTAATTTCATATCAGCGGGTGACATATATAAACCAACACCGTAAACAAAATTTACTTTACTACGTGCATGTCGATTGATAGTTAGAAATTTGAGTTGAAATATCTAGAGGACTATTTATCGCATCAATAATATTTGAAAAAAATTGTTTTTGTGCATCAAAAGCAGTTCCTACACCTATTATATTTGTTCTAGCCTGTGCTTGTGAACTTAGAATTGCCCAACAATAAATTCTTATAGATTCATTAATTCGTTCTACACCGGCTTTAGTAAACCCATCAGAATTATCAAGAATAAATGTAGTCCATCCATTTAATATTTTTTCTTCAAAAAAAAATAGATAGAAGTTCTTAAAAGTACTACATTAGATTGACGTTGTGTCCAAATTGTATTTGGATCTACTTTAAACTCAAACTTCTTTCTTATAATTATTATATACAGGATTCCAATTTTTATTATGTAGAAGACAAACTTCTAATTCAGCTAATATTCTTCTTGTTTGATAATAAACATGAAATAAAAATAGTGATCCTACTAATCCTTTTGATTTTAAATGATTATTATAATCTACTCCACAACCAGTGGTTGCACACCATACAGCAAAATTTAATTGATTTTGCCAAAACATAAAAGTATTTGTTTGAAATCGTTGAGTAATATCATAAGATTTTATATTTAATAATAAATATTCATCGAATATATTTTCAAATAAAATATTAAAACTTTCACCATTTGATGAAACAATAATAAATTGTTTTACTATATTTAAATTAATTTTTTCTTCAAATTTTGCCGCATATTGTCCTGGTTTAATTAGCTGATTCATTATAAATAATTTTTTTCATTTTTTATTTTATTTTTTTAATATAATCAACACTAGCTTTATATATTAATCCACCTACTAAAATAATTAAAACCAATAAATTACTAGCTACCCATCCTAAAACTTTAATACCTGTTGATAATAACGATGAAACAACAGAACCGAAAATACCTGGTAATGCTTCTGCTGCTTTTCCTGCTAATCTAGATAATAATTTACTAATATTATTTAATTGTTTTTTTATCCAATTTTTATCTTTCTTTTTCCCGCCATTACCCGTAATTGTAGTTTTTGGAATTAAAGCTTCTACAATTACATTCCAAAAGCAGTTAAAACACTAAAAATTGTAATTCCTTGTTCCCTAAATAATGTTTTTATTCTTTCCCCTAATGTTGTATCTTCATTTAATACTTTATCTATTGTTTCTTTAATTCTATTTATTTGAGTACGTGATTTTTCTCTTTTAATAGATACTATTTCATTTGAGATACGTCTTTGCTCTTTTAATTTTTCTATTCGTTCATTTATTCTTTCTATTAAGTCACCATCATTATTTTCTTTAGTTGCAACAGGGTTATGTGAAGCCTAAACTAGAAAGATCACTTAAAAAGTTTTATGGACACCATCACAATCTTATCGATAAATATGACATTTCTGTGTCTGAAATTATTTCAGATATATTTATAGTCACTTAATTTTACACAATGTGTTTTCTCTCACTCGATTTGAGAATTACATGGATGTTGCTGCCTTCTGCAGCTCCCATGATATTTTACCAAGTTCGTTGTTCATTAATGTCGCACGACGGGTGTTGCTAGCAAAACAGGAGACGCTTACTCTTCCGGAGCACCTGGTCTCGCCTCCATTAACTGGGGGTTTGTGCTTTTTTTTTTGAACTGTGCATTGTCTGTTGTTTATTATTTAAGGACTTTTCCTCTTGTTTAATGCTTAGGACTTTTGTGTTGGTTTAGCCCATTTTATTTTTTTTCTTCTTTTTGTAAAGTTTCTTCTATTTTTGATAATTTAGCTGATTGATGTAAAAATTCTTCTCTTATAGTAGCCATAGCTTTAATAATACCATCCGTTTCTCTTTAAGTCATATCTGTTTGAATTTCTTTATCATCATTAAGTTTTATTACTTCTTTTACAGCTGTTTCGGTTACATTAAATTATTATATTTTTCTAATTCATCTAAAATTAATTTAAATTCATTTTGTGATATATTTCCATCTTCTAAAGCTTTTGAAATTAAATCTTTTATAGTTTTTAACTTTGTGTTAGCAATAGTTTTAATTTCATAATGTTTTTGTGATTGAGATTGGAATTTACGTCTAATAAATTTAATACTAACACCCATACCACCACATATAACTGCTACAATTTCTAATGGAAATAAAACTGGAACTGCTAATCCTACACTAGCCATTATTAAACTAAATGTTATTAATGTAGAATCCATTCCATCTGTAATATTAATAGCTCTTTTATATTTTTTATATAACGATTTTCTAAAACCTCTTTCTTTAGTTAATAATGTTTCTATTTCCGATATTTTTTGTAATCTATAATTATGACCATCTTCCTCTGTAAGAGACGGATAAATACTTGGAGCTGTTGGTTGTTTCATTTTTAATTGATAATTTGAAGTAGTAAAGAAACAACAGTTTTTACTGTTGTTGAATTATTATGTAAACTAACAAAAGTAATAACATCTCCAGCGTTATAATACACTTTATCATTTGATTGTTCAAAATCTAATTTTTTTTTCTTCATCAGCTAATAAACTAATTTGAACAAGTAAATCAAAATGTAAACGAAATAAACCTGTATAGCGTGAGGACACGTTTAGTGTTTCACTAAAATTTCCTTTAATATTATTAAATATTCTAACTCCTACCCAACCATCCGTTTTCTTACCATTTATACTTACACCAATAACTTCAAAATTGTTCATACAACAAAAACCAGCTTCTTTTCCTCCATTTCCAAAAGAAAATATCTCACCTTCATCTATAGAACCTCTTGATTCAGCGGTTAATAAAACATAATTATTGTCTTGTTTATTTTTCTAAAATATTTATTTTATTTTCTATAATATTCATTTTATCTGTATTTTCAATATTTTTTATTTTATTTTCTAAAATATCGATTTTATCTATATTTTTAAAAATATTTTTTATTTCTGTAATATCGTGTGTATATTTTCCAAAAATTAATGATTTTAAGTAGTAAAGAAACAACAGCTCATGGTCCTCTCATTTTTTTTCTTACCCTGAAAAAACTTTTACATGGCTCACAGTCTCCTCATTTACCATTTTTTATAATGGCTCACCCTCTCCTCATAATTTTTTTTTTACTCCATCCTCATAATTTTTACACCCTTTTTTGAACGTCCTATATTTTGACCTTTTGTGTGACCTTGACCTTTGACCTTGACATTTGACCTTAAGAAAAGAGTGCCATTTTTATACTCCCTATATTTTAATTTTTTTTTTTTTAAAAAAAACTGTGGGAGCGGATCAATGTTCCTATATACTGACATATCCCACCAAAAAAGGCGTCTCTTGGGTTAAGTCTCTAACATGCGAATAATTATTAAAGGAATTTTAAGTTTGAATCATTTTTCATTTGTTAGTTAAATTGACATTCCCAAATAGATACATATATAAAACCATCATTTTCTAATTCCTTTTGTCTCTCAATAGTTTTAGTATATACATTGTTAAGATGAAACTTGTTTTTTTCATTCACACATTGAGGATGTGCAAGAAATTTACATCCTAAAAATTCAAAAACGTTACCTTTATGTTCGTCCTCTACATTAGGAGGAGCATAACCATCACATCTGTAGTTTTGTATCTATATTCAGATCTATTACCGGCATGTTGTATTTTAAGATTTGTATCTCTATACATCAAATAATCTAACCAACAAAGTGAAATTTTAGAATATTGGGGTTTACAACTCATACCATAATTTGGAACTAAAGGTATAGTATATGGTTTTAAAAATAAATGTTTATAAATAGCCATACATGTTGAAGCCACTGTACAAAATTTCAATGGATCAATACATTCATTATTGTTATTTTTTGTAATTTCCATAATAAAATTTCTGTATTTCAACATTCTTAATCTTAATAAAGACACACCAGTAATACAATAAGCTATAAGTTCATTTTTTTATGATTGTATACTACATGTTAAGTTTTTGTTCTTCATACCATTCACAAAATCCATTGCGTACATCCTCAGTCATAATATTTTTCATCTGGTATATCTCCTACATAATTTTGATTTGTCCAGGTATTGAATAAATGAGGAAAGAAACCTTTGTGTGCTTTAGTTATTTCAAACATATCACTAAATTTGCGTAATGGTGTATTTATGTGATTGTAAGAACATATAAATTTCATTGAAATTTAGATACAAAAATCTCAAATATTTTTCCACCCTTTTAAATAACCTTAGGTAAAATACTATTAGATACTAAATAATTCAAGGTAAATGTAAAATCAAACCTGAACCATTAAGAGCTACAACTGTATACCCTTTGTTTTCTTTCAAAAATAACCATTCACAAAAATCATTTTTAACAGTTGTGTCCATTAAAAATAACTTGACGTATATGTAGAGAACATTCGTTATTAATATCAATATCATTTTCACATTCATTGCACATTTTTGGTATAACGGCCAAATTTAAATTCATAAGTGCCCGATTCTTGTACAGTTTCAAAATAAAAAAACTATATTTATCTGAATGTTTTGGTAGATCATCTTTCTTCAAAAAACAAATATGGTTTCCAGTAGAATAAGTAGAACAATATGAACAATAAACTTCATTACATGCATGTTTGGACAAATCTCTCATTGAACAATTAATCACTTTTTGACATAAAAGTACATAATTTTAATCGATCACAAATACTTTTAGATTATTTCTTGTGCACGTTGTCGTACGCTCTAACTTGATGTATAATATTCCTTATTTATCGTTGAAAGATATATTGGTAAAAGGTAACACCCTATCATACTGATTTGTATTTTACCTTCTGATATTATAACACACCTCCTATATGAGTATTTATAAGTATAGGTATGTTTGAAATCTCTATCACAAAATTGCTAATGGAAAGACGACCAGCAATTATCCCAGCAACCCCTGTAGCATACAACCCCACACCAAAATTTTTGGTTCTTACAGCTTCATTACCTAGGTGTCAACAATGTAGGAAAACATTGCCAGATTTTATTCAAAAACATTTACAACCCAAAATTTTGACCTGGAATATTCAGGAAGTAATGGCTTGCCATTGCTATCCCTCCTTAGGGGATTATGTTTGGTTTTTGCTGAAATAAAGTCTTCACCAAAATAGCAAAATTCAGGACCATTTCATTATGGTCCACCTAAACAATCTAAATTAAGTAACCCGTGTCCTGTGTGTGTGTGTGTGTGTGTGTGTGTGTGTGTGTGTGTGTGTGTGTGTGTGATTCACCATCAACATGTAGACTCTTTATAATTAGAGTTGATTACATTCACTTCACTCATATTTTGATACACAAGTCTTTTTATTGAACATTTCTTCACTATAATAACGCAAATTGAACAGAATCCCCACAAAGAAAGTTGATATTGTCCAATCAATATAAGAAATACTGTAATAAATTAAAATATTATGAGTTAGATTCATATACATTATCGTGTTCTTAATTGTATTTTTCATCGAATTCAAATTCAAATAAAATGTCATAATTTTGTGTTTGTACTATTTCGGAATGCAATAACCTCATAGGTATTAAGTAATCATTTCTATCCTGGCACAAACAGTCGGATTGTTTTTTAATTCTTGTATATTTATATTTCAAACAAAAATGTAATATTAAGATATAAATATGTAAAACATATTTAAAAATAAAAAGTAAAACATATTCAAACATAATGAGATTATCTAAGTATTACTTTTAAACTCACAAGTGTTTGAAGACTCAGCCACGGCGTTCGTTCCATTCACCAAATTCTTATCCTTGCTTTATGTTAAATTGTCTGATGTGTAGTTAAACCTGTAGTTTCAGTCCGTATGTTACTAATTGTTTTACCCTCCGTAGACAAAATTGTAGTATTTGTGATTTTTTCTTTTCAGATGACTTCTGAGTGTCACTAATTGAAATTGAAAAGGTCATACAAAGTAATTAAATGTTAGTTTTTGATAGAACATTTTACATTCATTTAGCTAACAGAAAAAGTGAGACATAGAGTTTGTTCCTGGTGTGATGTGAAAAATAAAAAGAGTTTTTAATTTATTGAAATAAGTAGAGATGCGGTTCATTTATGTTTTGTACGTTGTATTGTTGTAGGGTTATCTTATTTGTATAAAACTAAAAAAGAACAAACAAAAATTAGAAAAAAAAACAAAGATATCAAATCAAAAAGCAACTGAGTTGTTACATGATCTGGGGTTTAACTCAGATAAACCTGTCAATTTAAATGACATTCTTCTATTTGAAAATCATTTAAATTGACAGGTTTATCTGAGTTAAACCCCAGATCATGTAACAACTCAGTTGCTTTTTGATTTGATATTTGTTTTTTTTTCTAATTTTTGTTTGTTCTTTTTTAGTTTTATACAAATAAGATAACCCTACAACAATACAACGTACAAAACATAAATGAACCGCATCTCTACTTATTTCAATAAATTAAAAACTCTTTTTATTTTTCACATCACACCAGGAACAAACTCTATGTCTCACTTTTTCTGTTAGCTAAATGAATGTAAAATGTTCTATCAAAAACTAACATTTAATTACTTTGTATGACCTTTTCAATTTCAATTAGTGACACTCAGAAGTCATCTGAAAAGAAAAAATCACAAATACTACAATTTTGTCTACGGAGGTAAAACAATTAGTAACATACGGACTGAAACTACAGGTTTAACTACACATCAGACAATTTAACATAAAGCAAGGATAAGAATTTGGTGAATGGAACGAACGCCGTGGCTGAGTCTTCAAACACTTGTGAGTTTAAAAGTAATACTTAGATAATCTCATTATGTTTGAATATGTTTTACTTTTTATTTTAAATATGTTTTACATATTTATATCTTAATATTACATTTTTGTTTGAAATATAAATATACAAGAATTAAAAAACAATCCGACTGTTTGTGCCAGGATAGAAATGATTACTTAATACCTATGAGGTTATTGCATTCCGAAATAGTACAAACACAAAATTATGACTTTTATTTGAATTTGAATTCGATGAAAAATACAATTAAGAACACGATAATGTATATGAATCTAACTCATAATATTTTAATTTATTACAGTATTTCTTATATTGATTGGGACAATATCAACTTTCTTTGTGGGATTCTGTTCAATTTGCGTTATTATAGTGAAGAAATGTTCAATAAAAAGACTTGTGTATCAAAATATGAGTGAAGTGAATGTAATCAACTCTAATTATAAAGAGTCTACATGTTGATTGGTGAATCACACACACACACACACACACACACACACACACACACACACACCCACACACACAGGACACGGGTTACTTAATTTAGATTGTTTAGGTGGACCATAATGAAATGGTCCTGAATTTTGCTATTTTGGTGAAGACTTTATTTCAGCAAAAACCAAACATAATCCCCTAAGGAGGGATAGCAATGGCAAGCCATTACTTCCTGAATATTCCAGGTCAAAATTTTGGGTTGTAAATGTTTTTGAATAAAATCTGGCAATGTTTTCCTACATTGTTGACACCTAGGTAATGAAGCTGTAAGAACCAAAAATTTTGGTGTGGGGTTGTATGCTACAGGGGTTGCTGGGATAATTGCTGGTCGTCTTTCCATTAGCAATTTTGTGATAGAGATTTCAAACATACCTATACTTATAAATACTCATATAGGAGGTGTGTTATAATATCAGAAGGTAAAATACAAATCAGTATGATAGGGTGTTACCTTTTACCAATATATCTTTCAACGATAAATAAGGAATATTATACATCAAGTTAGAGCGTACGACAACGTGCACAAGAAATAATCTAAAAGTATTTGTGATCGATTAAAATTATGTACTTTTATGTCAAAAAGTGATTAATTGTTCAATGAGAGATTTGTCCAAACATGCATGTAATGAAGTTTATTGTTCATATTGTTCTACTTATTCTACTGGAAACCATATTTGTTTTTTGAAGAAAGATGATCTACCAAAACATTCAGATAAATATAGTTTTTTTATTTTGAAACTGTACAAGAATCGGGCACTTATGAATTTAAATTTGGCCGTTATACCAAAAATGTGCAATGAATGTGAAAATGATATTGATATTAATAACGAATGTTCTCTACATATACGTCAAGTTATTTTTAATGGACACAACTGTTAAAAATGATTTTTGTGAATGGTTATTTTTGAAAGAAAACAAAGGGTATACAGTTGTAGCTCTTAATGGTTCAGGTTTGATTTTACATTTACCTTGAATTATTTAGTATCTAATAGTATTTTACCTAAGGTTATTTAAAAGGGTGGAAAAATATTTGAGATTTTTGTATCTAAATTTCAATGAAATTTATATGTTCTTACAATCACATAAATACACCATTACGCAAATTTAGTGATATGTTTGAAATAACTAAAGCACACAAAGGTTTCTTTCCTCATTTATTCAATACCTGGACAAATCAAAATTATGTAGGAGATATACCAGATGAAAAATATTATGACTGAGGATGTACGCAATGGATTTTGTGAATGGTATGAAGAACAAAAACTTAACATGTAGTATACAATCATAAAAAAATGAACTTATAGCTTATTGTATTACTGGTGTGTCTTTATTAAGATTAAGAATGTTGAAATACAGAAATTTTATTATGGAAATTACAAAAAATAACAATAATGAATGTATTGATCCATTGAAATTTTGTACAGTGGCTTCAACATGTATGGCTATTTATAAACATTTATTTTTAAAACCATATACTATACCTTTAGTTCCAAATTATGGTATGAGTTGTAAACCCCAATATTCTAAAATTTCACTTTGTTGGTTAGATTATTTGATGTATAGAGATACAAATCTTAAAATACAACATGCCGGTAATAGATCTGAATATAGATACAAAAACTACAGATGTGATGGTTATGCTCCTCCTAATGTAGAGGACGAACATAAAGGTAACGTTTTTGAATTTTTAGGATGTAAATTTCTTGCACATCCTCAATGTGTGAATGAAAAAAACAAGTTTCATCTTAACAATGTATATACTAAAACTATTGAGAGACAAAAGGAATTAGAAAATGATGGTTTTATATATGTATCTATTTGGGAATGTCAATTTAACTAACAAATGAAAAATGATTCAAACTTAAAAGATTCCTTTAATAATTATTCGCATGTTAGAGACTTAACCCAAGAGACGCCTTTTTTGGTGGGATATGTCAGTATATAGGAACATTGATCCGCTCCCACAGTTTTTTTTAAAAAAAAAAAAATTAAAATATAGGGAGTATAAAAATGGCACTCTTTTCTTAAGGTCAAATGTCAAGGTCAAAGGTCAAGGTCACACAAAAGGTCAAAATATAGGACGTTCAAAAAAGGGTGTAAAAATTATGAGGATGGAGTAAAAAAAAAATTATGAGGAGAGGGTGAGCCATTATAAAAAATGGTAAATGAGGAGACTGTGAGCCATGTAAAAGTTTTTTCAGGGTAAGAAAAAAAATGAGAGGACCATGAGCTGTTGTTTCTTTACTACTTAAAATCATTAATTTTTGGAAAATATACACACGATATTACAGAAATAAAAAATATTTTTAAAAATATAGATAAAATCGATATTTTAGAAAATAAAATAAAAAATATTGAAAATACAGATAAAATGAATATTATAGAAAATAAAATAAATATTTTAGAAAAATAAACAAGACAATAATTATGTTTTATTAACCGCTGAATCAAGAGGTTCTATAGATGAAGGTGAGATATTTTCTTTTGGAAATGGAGGAAAAGAAGCTGGTTTTTGTTGTATGAACAATTTTGAAGTTATTGGTGTAAGTATAAATGGTAAGAAAACGGATGGTTGGGTAGGAGTTAGAATATTTAATAATATTAAAGGAAATTTTAGTGAAACACTAAACGTGTCCTCACGCTATACAGGTTTATTTCGTTTACATTTTGATTTACTTGTTCAAATTAGTTTATTAGCTGATGAAGAAAAAAAAAATTAGATTTTGAACAATCAAATGATAAAGTGTATTATAACGCTGGAGATGTTATTACTTTTGTTAGTTTACATAATAATTCAACAACAGTAAAAACTGTTGTTTCTTTACTACTTCAAATTATCAATTAAAAATGAAACAACCAACAGCTCCAAGTATTTATCCGTCTCTTACAGAGGAAGATGGTCATAATTATAGATTACAAAAAATATCGGAAATAGAAACATTATTAACTAAAGAAAGAGGTTTTAGAAAATCGTTATATAAAAAATATAAAAGAGCTATTAATATTACAGATGGAATGGATTCTACATTAATAACATTTAGTTTAATAATGGCTAGTGTAGGATTAGCAGTTCCAGTTTTATTTCCATTAGAAATTGTAGCAGTTATATGTGGTGGTATGGGTGTTAGTATTAAATTTATTAGACGTAAATTCCAATCTCAATCACAAAAACATTATGAAATTAAAACTATTGCTAACACAAAGTTAAAAACTATAAAAGATTTAATTTCAAAAGCTTTAGAAGATGGAAATATATCACAAAATGAATTTAAATTAATTTTAGATGAATTAGAAAAATATAATAATTTAATGTAACCGAAACAGCTGTAAAAGAAGTAATAAAACTTAATGATGATAAAGAAATTCAAACAGATATGACTTAAAGAGAAACGGATGGTATTATTAAAGCTATGGCTACTATAAGAGAAGAATTTTTACATCAATCAGCTAAATTATCAAAAATAGAAGAAACTTTACAAAAAGAAGAAAAAAAATAAAATGGGCTAAACCAACACAAAAGTCCTAAGCATTAAACAAGAGGAAAAGTCCTTAAATAATAAACAACAGACAATGCACAGTTCAAAAAAAAAACGCACAAACCCCCAGTTAATGGAGGCGAGACCAGGTGCTCCGGAAGAGTAAGCGTCTCCTGTTTTGCTAGCAACACCCGTCGTGCGACATTAATGAACAACGAACTTGGTAAAATATCATGGGAGCTGCAGAAGGCAGCAACATCCATGTAATTCTCAAATCGAGTGAGAGAAAACACATTGTGTAAAATTAAGTGACTATAAATATATCTGAAATAATTTCAGACACAGAAATGTCATATTTATCGATAAGATTGTGATGGTGTCCATAAAACTTTTTAAGTGATCTTTCTAGTTTAGGCTTCACATAACCCTGTTGCAACTAAAGAAAATAATGATGGTGACTTAATAGAAAGAATAAATGAACGAATAGAAAAATTAAAAGAGCAAAGACGTATCTCAAATGAAATAGTATCTATTAAAAGAGAAAAATCACGTACTCAAATAAATAGAATTAAAGAAACAATAGATAAAGTATTAAATGAAGATACAACATTAGGGGAAAGAATAAAAACATTATTTAGGGAACAAGGAATTACAATTTTTAGTGTTTTAACTGCTTTTGGAATGTAATTGTAGAAGCTTTAATTCCAAAAACTACAATTACGGGTAATGGCGGGAAAAAGAAAGATAAAAATTGGATAAAAAAACAATTAAATAATATTAGTAAATTATTATCTAGATTAGCAGGAAAAGCAGCAGAAGCATTACCAGGTATTTTCGGTTCTGTTGTTTCATCGTTATTATCAACAGGTATTAAAGTTTTAGGATGGGTAGCTAGTAATTTATTGGTTTTAATTATTTTAGTAGGTGGATTAATATATAAAGCTAGTGTTGATTATATTAAAAAATAAAATAAAAAATGAAAAAAATTATTTATAATGAATCAGCTAATTAAACCAGGACAATATGCGGCAAAATTTGAAGAAAAAATTAATTTAAATATAGTAAAACAATTTATTATTGTTTCATCAAATGGTGAAAGTTTTAATATTTTATTTGAAAATATATTCGATGAATATTTATTATTAAATATAAAATCTTATGATATTACTCAACGATTTCAAACAAATACTTTTATGTTTTGGCAAAATCAATTAAATTTTGCTGTATGGTGTGCAACCACTGGTTGTGGAGTAGATTATAATAATCATTTAAAATCAAAAGGATTAGTAGGATCACTATTTTTATTTCATGTTTATTATCAAACAAGAAGAATATTAGCTGAATTAGAAGTTTGTCTTCTACATAATAAAAATTGGAATCCTGTATATAATAATTATAAGAAAGAAGTTTGAGTTTAAAGTAGATCCAAATACAATTTGGACACAACGTCAATCTAATGTAGTACTTTTAAGAACTTCTATCTATTTTTTTTTGAAGAAAAAATATTAAATGGATGGACTACATTTATTCTTGATAATTCTGATGGGTTTACTAAAGCCGGTGTAGAACGAATTAATGAATCTATAAGAATTTATTGTTGGGCAATTCTAAGTTCACAAGCACAGGCTAGAACAAATATAATAGGTGTAGGAACTGCTTTTGATGCACAAAAACAATTTTTTTCAAATATTATTGATGCGATAAATAGTCCTCTAGATATTTCAACTCAAATTTCTAACTATCAATCGACATGCACGTAGTAAAGTAAATTTTGTTTACGGTGTTGGTTTATATATGTCACCCGCTGATATGAAATTAAGAATTGGTAAAATTATAAATTATAATAACGAAATTATTATAGCGGATAAAAATAAAAATATTGGTATAAATTATGATGTAAATAATATTCCAATATCTCATTCACTACCACCACCTATTAAAACAACAGCTGATGTTATTAAACAAGAGGGCCATGAGGCCCTGGACGCTCACCTGAGAATCATTTAAATTTAGCAAAATTTTCAACCAATGTTAGATCAAGAAGGCTAACAGTGTTCTTCAATAGGAAATGAACAATCCTGATGGACAACAATTGGCGCTTTAAGAGTGTTAACAAGGTTTTACTATAATTGACCCAGTGACCTACTTATTGACCCAACATGGCCCATACACGAACTTGAACTAGCTTTTGTCAAGAAGATCATTCTGAGCAGTTTTAGTGAAGATTAGACTAAAACTGGCAGTTCAAGAATGTTAACAAGGTTTTACTATAATTTGACCCAGTGACCTACTTATTGACCCAACATGGTCCATATATGAACTTGTGCTAGCTTTTTTCAAGAGGATCATTCTGAACAATTTTCATGAAGATTAACCCAAAGTTGGAGCTTTAAGAGTGTTAACATGGTTTAACTATAATTTGACCCAGTGACCTACTTATTGACCCAATATGGCCCATATACGAACTGAAGCTAGTTTTTGTCAAAAGGACCATTCGGAGCAATTTTAGTGAAGATTGGAGTAAAATTGACACTTCAAGAGTGTTAACAAGGTTCTCCTGTAACTTGACCCAGTGACCTACTTATTGAACCAAGATGGCCTAAATACGAAATTCAGCTAGTTTTTGTCAAGAGGATCATTCTGAACAATTTTGATGAAAATAAGACCAAAATTAGGGCTTCAAGAGTGTTAACAAGGTTTGAATATAATTTGACCTAGTGACCTATTTTTTACCCAACATAGCCAATATACGAACTTGAGCAAGCTTTTGTCAAGATGATCATTCTAAACAATTTTGATGTAGTATAATCATTCAGTACGTCTGTGTGAGCGTGTTTATTTACCTATTATTATCCCCATAGGTGCAATAACGTGCATGTCATTTGTGCCGAATCGTACAAAAATTGAATTACAATTCAGTCTACAATTATTTTTCAAATATATTTTACAATTTTAAATACTTAATTGCTAAGAAATCATATTTTTTTTAAACATATTAATGACTGACTGTCTCGATATTATGTCACTGATACTTCCTATTCTTATTCATAGTCAACGTGGATACATCAACTAAATTTGCTTACTGAAAGCAAGTTGTTTTCTAAGGGCACTCCTGTTTCCTCCACTATCTCAGAGGGATTTAGACGACTAAGTGATCTATAGCGCCGCTCTACCGATCACAATGACTCTACCTACATAATTTGTTTGCTCGCTGTCAGTTTCTTATGGTACTCCGTTTTCCTCCACCATCTCAGAACTGACTGCCTTGACAAGTGAATTCATGAAAAAAATCTTGACGGTTCTAAAACACCATTTTTATTACTCCCTCATCCCAGAAATGACTGCCTCTATACAACTGCAAGTGGGAAGTCTTGGGTTCGAACCCGACCGGGTCTGACTCATCCGAGAACTGACCATTTCAATGTAAATGAAATATTGACCAAGGCATAAAACACAATTACTCCACTCCACCATCCCAGAACTGACCCCCTCGATATAACTGTAAAGATATTGACTGGGGCGTAAAACACCATTACTCCACCATTCCAGAACTAACCGCCTTGCTACTATTGACTGGGGAGTACAACACCAGTAATCCACTCCACCATCCCAGAACTGACAGTCTTGAAATAAGTTAAACTCCACTCCACCATCCCAGAACTGACCATCTCTATACAAGAAAAATATTGACTTGGGTGTTAACACCATTAATCGATTACATCATCTCAGAACTGACTGAAAGGCAAAATGTGTGTGTGTGTGTGTGTGTGTGTGTGTGTGTGTGTGTGTGTGTGTGTGTGTGTTCTGATATTGTCAATATTGTTAGAATTTGATCTGCTTGAAGATAAAAGATAACGTTCACTTTAAAGTATAATGACTATTTTACGGTCAAATTTAAGTATGAAAGACCATTTTTGTTTATGTGTGGTATGACCAGACGTGTTACATTTATCAGGAGATTTGTATGTTTTAATTAAATTCTAATGAAAACTTATGTCAGTACTTGCCTAAAAACTGCTTTTTATCATAAAATAACTTTGAAGAAAAAAAAAATGTGAAATCTACACCAAGGATCAAGCGGTCGGGGATATTTTCAGAAACTGTATTACTGCGTAACTCGACCTGTCGCGGTATAGCTACTCTCTCCACATGTTGTGTAGTACACCATATTTGCATGCCGCCGGTTAATTAACCTCCCCTTATATATTCATAATGACGGGTGATATAATTGGGTTGCCGGGATTATAATCGAAATCTACACCAAGGATCAAGCGGTCGGGGATATTTTTAGAAACTGAATTACTGCGCAACTCGACCTGTCGCGGTATAGCTACTCTCTCTAGTACACCATATTTGCATGCCGCCGTTTAATTAACCTCCCCTTATATATTCATAATGACGGGTGACATAATTGGGTTGCCGGGATGATAATCGAATGATCGGACGAGTTTTCTAGTTACTCGTTATTGTAACTAATATTTCTTTAAAAAGTAGCTTTAATTAGTAGTATAAGATCGTTTAATATATGCTTATTTGTAGTATACTTAGGCTTTACTAGTGCTATCCGAGTAGTTTTAACGTTTTCCAAAGAGGTAATGGAAAAATGAATATTACATTTAGCAATTTATTGATAGTTATTCAACGACGTTTGAGGTTGATTGAATGAGATTTTACATCCCAGGCAAGAATATTTCACTTATATCGAGACTTCACCAGCTAAAGGTGAACTGACAGAAATTTTTACCTTTGCAGTGCACTCAGGGAGGACTCTTTAGTGTGTCATGCCTACCGTTAAACGAGGCGAAGGTTTTTAAGGTCTATTTAGAAGGACACCGTGACTTTTATTTCTAAATGGCGAGTTTAGTCAATACCATTTTAAGTCTTGTTCTGACCAGGCCTGGCTTTGAACCCTGACCTCCCACATACGTAGAAAGCACTGTATCAACTGAGCTACCATAGTGGTCAAAGACGTTTCAGAAAATTATCAGTTATATGTATACACTAGGTGTTCAAATGAAGTAACACCATTCTTAGATTGAGTAATTTTTGTTTTAAATGGCATTAGACCTCATCCAGATTATTTTTGTCTGTTGTTTACTATATTTATTACATCATACTCTTTCAAATGAAAATTTTCTTTATGTAACATTCACGCTTAATATGAATTCAAACATCAAGTTTTCAACAAGATACCATCTGCGTGAGGTATCATATATCTCAACATTTACATATGTCATGCTCATTGATCTTTCACATTTTAATTTGCCTGATCTACGATCGGTTGCATAAAAATTGTGTAATACATTGCATTTTAAGCACTGTCTTCAGATGCTTATTCTCTCATTATTTTTACTTTTTCACATTAACTTCCTGATTTAACTCTTTAAAATCTCCTAATTAACCATTTTTACATAAGAAAATTAAATAATGTGTTACAATACCAAAACACCACTAACATCTTTGCACATGCAAACAATATCGTGTATTGAACATATATTCAATTAATCCTATAAATGAATGATTAGTCAGGCAAGCTTTTTTGGAAAGCTAGTACTTGGTATAAGGTTAAAGTGATGGGTGAGAGTGGGAGGAGTTCAGTTTGATAAAAGAATGTGTAGAGACGGGAAGGGAGAGTTTTGTGAGTTTTATCAAAAAAATTTATGATTTTGGTATTAAGAAAATAGAGAAAATATTAGAAATTTATATTTTAATGGATTTATTCATTGTGGGAAAATTATTAATGAATATTTTTTACTCATAACAACATTATTTAGAAACTGTATTTTGTTATTATTAATTATATCAAAAATTAAATGTTAACTTTCGGCAATAAACATTTGAAAAAAAGAATACATTTATTTTAGTTTTTAGCTTAACTGGTTATAGCCAGCTGAGCTTATGGCATGGTGAAGCGTGTGTGCGTGAGTGCGTGCGTCCGTGTGTCCGTGCGTGAACTTTAATCTTCTCCTCTGGTGTGAAAGTCCCTAGGTTGAATAGATTAAAGTTTGTACCAGGCGACCCCGCCCGACATCCAAGATGGCCGCTGTTACTATAAATAGTAAAAACACATAAATAGCCATTGTTAATTCATTTTTCACCGTTTTTGTTCAAAATTGAAATGTACAAAGTAGATAGCGGGGCATTCAACATGTGTAACGGGTTTTTCCGAAAAATTTTTCTTTGACCCAATTTTTCATTAATTATTCAATAATCAATTCTTTGAAAATCTTCTCCTCTGAAACCACTGGGCCAACTGGAACCAAATATGGTGTGGAAGGTCCCTAGGTGGGGTAGACTAAAGTTTTTACCATGCGACCCCGTCCGATATCCAAGATGGTCGCCGTTACTATAAATAGTAAAAACGGTTTAATAGCCATTGTGGATCCAATTTTAAACCGATTTTGTTCAAATTCGAAATGTACAAAGAAGATAGCAGGGCATTTAACATATTTAACGGGTTTTTTCCGAGAAATTTTTCGTTGACCAAATTTTCACTAATATTGCAAATGAGGTGTTATATTTTAATCAATTCTTTGAAAATCTTCTCCTCTGAAAACACTGGGCCGACTGGAACCAAAAATGGTGTGGAAGGTCCCTAGGTGGGGTAGACTAAAATTTGTACCAGGCGACCCCGTCCGACATCCAAGATAACCGCCGTTCCTATAAATAGTAAAAACGGTTTAAAAGCCATTGTGGATCCAATTTTCAACCAATTTCGTTCAAATTTGAAATGTACAAAGTAGATAACGGGGCATTTAACATATGTAAAAAGTTTTTCAGAGAAATGTTTCGTTTACCTGTTTTTCACAAATAATGCAAATGAAGTGTTATATTTAATCAATTCTTTGAAAATCTTCTCCTCTGAAACCACTGTATCAGGCGACCCCGTCCGACATCCAATATGGCCGCCGTAACTTTAAATAGTAAAAACGGTTTAATAGCCATTGTGGCGCATTCAACAAATGTAATGGGTTTTTGACCCAATTTACAAGAATTATGGAAATGAGGTGTCATATTTAATCAATTCTTTGAAAATTGTCTTCTCTGAAACCATTGGCCAACTGGAACTAGATTTAGTGTGGAAGATCCCTAGGTGGGGTAGACTAAAGTTTGAACCAGGCAACCAGCTCGTATTTCAGGATGGATGCCATTACTACAATGAGCAAACTACAGAAAATGCCATTTTGGATTCAAGTAATCTGCCAGTTGAGCATTACAGGCCCTATTGGGCCTCTTGTTGTGGTTAATAATCTGCATTCCCCACAGATTATTACATGGTGGAGAATTTTAAACTATTTTCAACGAAATGTACGACATGGATATTATAGACTTTCAAACTCCCTATAAGTGAAAGAATATTGACCTGGGCATAAAACACCATTACTCCACTTCACCATTCCAGAACTGACCATATCGATGTAAGTGAAATAATCTTGACTGGGGAGTACAACAACATTACTCTACTCCACCATCCCAGAACTGACTGTCTCGGTATAAGTGAAAGAATATTGATTAGGGCATAAAACACCATTACTACATTCCACCATCCCAAAACTGCCTGTCTTGTTATAAATGAAAAAATATCTTGACTTTTAAATTGAAATATCAGAAGTAAATGTTGAGGTTCTCATTCCTGAGTCTAATTAACCCTCGTAAAGTTTACGATAAAAGCAGGAAAATGACAAGTGTATAGACACGATAGAATCCTTCCACATTATAGAGTAGACCAAAGCCAGTCAAAGCTGTTGCAATCATTCTTGAAGTTCTAAATACTTGTTTTTACTTAACATTTTGTGGAGAAAAACTGTAAATATTCAAAGGGTTTATTTATTTTCACTGAAAAAGCTTAAGAATAACTGAATTAATAATTTTTGAGGACTTATCTGTGACAGAGTACTAGCAATCTCTACTAGTTGAATAGTGCTTTCAAACTGAAGTAAATGAAAAGAAAAATATGCAAAATAGCTCATTAAATGCCTAAGTTTCAGATTCTTATATTCTGTAGTGTTACAATCAAAATGTAGATGGATATTAATTGAATTCAGTGAATTGAGGTTTAAAATATGAAGAATGTTGTTTAATAAGGAATAAGGAGTAATCTAGCATCATCAGTATTTTATTGATATCAATTATGGTAGAAGTTGATGCATTCCAAATAAACAACCCTACAATCCACACAGTCAAGTCAGCAATTTTGAGGAAATGTTAATTTGTGATGAATTAATAATAAGTTTTATTTAATCATCATCTTCTTAATTAAGATATGTCATTGATTAAATGGGGTTTTACATTTAATTCATCAAGTCAAGATATTATTATTATTATTATTATTATTATTATTATTATTATTATTATTATTATTATTATTCATGTACTTATCACTGGCTATTATGAAATTGCAGAACAATACACATATATATTCAATAGTTATGGTGGATAAGATTGAAACAGAACAAATTTTTGAGCCCTCTCCTGAAGACATTCATTTCTATGTGCATAGTACCTGGCAAAAGTATCCACATCCAATATAAATTTCAATTTGTCTTTCATCTGACAGTGTATTCCATCCTTAAAAGCATAAACATGGCAAAACTTTGTGTAAAATGCATAAATACATTTTACACAAACAATATTCATCAACTTTGACTGTATGACTCTGCATAAATACACATTTTAATGTATCCTAAAAGCAATGACATGATTTTTGCAATTGTGATGCCATTAGCACTTTTTGAGATTTCTGAATAATGGTTTTCAAGAGTTATGTCCATTTATCTCAATAATATAGCATGCAAATTCTTGATTTTACACTGGAAACAAGTGAATTTCAGTAGATAATAAAAAAATTCAAAATTTTTGAAATATTCCACAGCTCTTTGCATTCTTTGCAAATGACCAAAATTTGCTAATTTTGGATGCCAATGTCATATACCATTTTTTGAATTTAATCATAAAATACATTCAAAAAATGGTATATGACAATATTGTCATATACCATTTTTTGAATGTATTTTATGATTAAATTCAAAAAATGGTATATGACACCAATTCACAACTGAGGTTTGCAATCAAAATTAAAGTTCTTTGAGTATGACGACTCCTGCATATTACTTGGGTAATGGCTAAGTGGGGTAATTTTGTTTTAAGACCAAGTAAAGCCTATTTGTTTTATATCAAGACAGACATTTCAGAAATGGTGGAGGAAACTGGAGTTTCAGGAAAAAAACTAACAATCTTTGGAAAGGTACTGACAAACGATCTGCAAAACCACCAATGACCTACTGGTTAACATGGTTAATATGTTAACCTTCAAACCTAAGTTGCCTCACTGCAGTGGATTTGACTAAAATTGATTTTCCAATTTCCATGCAGTGGGCCTATACTGGTTAGCTAGGTATCAGTATAATGGACTGACTGGTCTGCAATGTGTATCTGCAAGTATGTGGACAAATGATCAAAGTAGTATAGCACGCTAAAGGTCATCATAATTTAAAAATGTTATAAAGTGTGCAAATTATGGTACACATGTACAATGCAAATCAGAAGTACTTGCAATACTGCAACATGGATTTGTGTGTAAGATTTATCCTTGAAATCAATAAGAAGTGTATAAAACAGGATAGGGAACAAATGCAGCGGATAAACCTGGACTAAAACGTGGGACCTTCCCAATACTAGTGGCAGGCTCAGTCCTGCCAACGATTGAGCTGCAAACCTGGGACAATCCACCTAACAGGACTCACTACTGACTGAGCTTCCCATCAACTCTCATCATGAATAGCTGAAAAAAGTTTAAATGGGTCATGAGCTCTGTAAACTTGAGTTTGGCTGGCTTTTGGATTTTCTGGGATGTAGATCCTTTTATCAATGAACAAAGCAGCTCAATGATTTTATAAATCAGGTTTGTTTTGAAACTTAATTACTAAATTGTTTCAAATTTGGAGTATAAATGGGTTCTAAGTAACACACTTCAGTGTAATATAAATTGTACCGATAATTTGATATCTATTCATGGAACCCACATCCCACCCTCCCTCCTTCCCCTTGCTATACACGTGCACCTGGGGTATCATAATGATAATTCTAGCATACATAAAATTTTTCAAAGATGGGGATTTGAATTAGAAATAATTACTCAGGATCTCCAATGGCACGTTCTTGGGTCTATAGTAGGTCATTCCTTAATTATTATTTTCTATTAGTTTCCTTAAGTTCCAAACAAAGGGACAAATGTGTATATTTGTTATTCTAAAACTCGCTTAAAAATCCGGCGGAATTAAATGGACTACAAGTGTATATTAAGTCTTGTTCATAATATCATTTATTCACACTACATGTGAAAAATATGTCTTCTAAAACAATATATTTATATTTTACCCTTCATTTATTTAAATTTATTTAACAGCTCGACCACTCGCCCAACACTAAATAACGAGGGACCAACTGCTCGACCACTCGTTAGCTGCTCGCCCCTCGATAGCTTCTCGACTCCTCGTTAGCTAGTGGCTTAGCTCGGCTGGCGAGGGGCCAAATAAACTGCCGAGCTTTGGACAGCCTCAAGCTGTCGAGAGGCCGAGAAAAAAATAGCTTTCGATCACTAGCTGTCTATATCTCGGCCCCTCGGCAGCCGAGCTTCGACCTATTTTCGTTAGCTTAGTGTTAAACTTTCGACAGGCCTGTACTGTATGTGTGTCATTACTCTTACACCTATTTTCGAATAAAAAGGTGAATGCCTCATGACTGGCATGAACAATCCATAGTCTTTCAAAAACGTGGGGAAATGTTGAATTGCCAAATTTGTCAAAACTTTCGTATTATTTAAAGTAATTCAATGTAACTGGATTGGGTACCACGAAGCTATCTAAGCGTTATATGTATTTGCGAAAGCCGAACGTGGTCGGAACTATTATCAAAATCCGGTTTTCACAAGAGTCTTGTTTATTCATGTTTTTCACAAGCAGTACTTGCCTACGAAATTTGACTACGTAGCATGCATTGTACTATCCATTTTATATTAAATCATACATTTATTTTGGAATTGGATAATAAACAAATAAAACTAAAAGAAATTCGTATGGATTTTTCACTGCGTATCGAGGGCATGCACATCGCTGACTAGCCTAGTTTGAGAAATAGATCGATCTCAGGCTGAGGTGGGATAGAAAATTCTGTCACCGGAAATTCGACCGGAACAAGACGGAAATTATCAAATATCATGTATGAGGTACCCATACTGTAAGACTACAATGTTCCAGTGGATCAAAACTCTCTAGGAACCATTCATAATGACTGCCAGTTCCGTGAAGTTCAACCATACGATATCGACGTAGTAGAAATGTGTCTCGACGTCTCGATATAAGTTAAATATCATTGATTAGGGACGTCAAACACCATTACTCCACTCCACTCATACATTTTGTAATGCTAAATGTTTTATGTAAAATATTGAACACCACTTTTATCGTGTCTCATATGTTTTAGGCAGGATTTCATATACTAGTATTTTATAATGCTAAATGTGTTATTTATCTAAAGGTTGTGTATGATTTGTGACACGTTAATAAACAATTTCTACTACTACTAATACTATTACTACTTTTAACAGGCCCATAGACAAACTGGGTAATAAACCTTAAGGTACACACAGCGTGTTAAACTCAAGCTAGCCTTGGAGTATTACTGTAGATATAATGGTAGATAATTGTTTTGAATTGGGTAATGATGTGTCGGTCACATAGGCGTAGGACGGTTTTAATATTGGGGGGGGGGGCAGCCTGAAGCTATGTCTATGTCGTGCCGCAGGTACGACCTCGTGTCAGAGGCATGATGCGGGGAGAGTATGAGAGGGGTGCTAAACCCCTCGCATAGGTAGGGGTCTTGGGGGCATCTCCCGGATAATTTTCAAAACTAAGTCCTGTCTGGACGCATTTTCAATGTATTTTGCAGCGTTTTGATAGGTTAAAATACTGTAATATCAAGGCAAGATTATATAAATAACTGTGATACAAAATTTCACACATTATATTGCTGGTGCCTGCCCCCTCCTTTGACATTGGGGGCCCCCGTCCACCCCTGCTCCTACGCCTATGGGTCAGGAGTTAAGGAAATTTAATTCTCGGGGTTAATCACAAGGTAACCTTACAGATAAGAAAAATGATTCACACATTATAAAAATATGTACTTGTTTTAGAACCTGTACACATTTTTCTAACTAAGATGTGTCGTTTGTCATGTACATTTTTACACAATTATGTACATGTACATATTTTTGAAAAATTGAGATGTTGTGTAACGTCCGTTAAAAATTGTCAAAAGTATCAAAAGTTGTGACCTTGACCTTTGACCTACTTAGAGAAAATAACACTGCAACTTTAACCTTGACCATAATTTTTATCTCATTTAAGCTAGGGTTGTCATATGTGGCATGTGTATTCGTTGTGGCGAGACCTTTTGATTGGTACCAAAAAATTTGAGGTCCTGACCTTGACCTTGACTTTTGACCTATTTATAGAAAATAATAGTTTTGGACATAGCGTTAACCTTATTTAAGCTAGGGCTTTCATATTTGGCATGTGTATTTCTTCTGACATGACATTTTCATTGATACCAAAAAATATGACTTCGTGACCTTCACCTTGACCTTTATAGAAAATAATAGTTTTGGCCATAGCTTTAAGCTTATTTAAGATATGGCGTTCATATCTAGTACATTTATTTCTCCTGGCAAGCCCTTTTGATTGGCATTAAAAGTTGTGACCTTGGCCTTGTTCTTTGACTTACTTACAGAAAATAACACTGCAACTTTAACATTGGCCATATTTTTTGTCTCCTTTAAGCTAGGGCTTTCATATTTAGCATGTGCATTTCTTGTGGCGAGACCTTTTGGTGCCAAAATTCTTTACCTCCTGACCTTTACCTTAACGTTTGACCTACTTAAAGAAAATAACAGTTTTTGGCTAAACTTTAATCTTATTTAAGATAGGGTTTTCATATTATTATGCCCCGATCGAAAGATCGGGGGTATATTGTTTTTGGTCTGTCTGTTTGTTTGTTTGTTTGTTTGTTGGTCTGTCCTTGCGCAAATTTAACCTTGTCCATAACTTTTGTCTCTTTTAAGCTAGGGCTTTCATATTTGGCATGTGTATTCCTTGTGGCGAGACCTTTTGATTGGTACCAAAGATTTTATCTTCATAGATGAACTTTGCTGCCGGGGGCATAGTGTTTCACAAACACATCTTGTTATTTATACTTTGCACGCATTTTACCATTTATAGTACTGTATTTAATGAAGAATACCTATTTATACTCCTGAGGTTATTTTCATACATTTTTTAATGCCTCTTATCTTAATGAACTGCCATGTTTGCTGTTTAAATGTGTCTATCTCCCATCACAAAATATGATAAACAAAGGCAATACCGATATTTTATTCGTAGTTATTTAAACAACATTTCTTTCTATTAATGCAATTTTATTAACCTCATTCGGGTTCTATATAATATGTTCATATAATATTTTACTGTTTTGGACAATAAAACTCAAAATATTTGTTCATCTACTTCATAGACTCTTGTACATCTTTAGATATTTTACCTATTTTGGTATATTAGGGACATGTTCCCTTTTAACACCTTATGAAATTAGGAGATAACTGTCATGTATTTGAAGAGTTCCGACCGTAAAACGTGGATTTTACGGTCGCAAATTGAGGTCTACCAGGTAACCGGAATTTGCGACCGTAAAACGTGGATTTTAAAATCCACGTTTTACGGTCGGAACTCTTCAAATACAAGACGGTTATCTCTATTCTAATGCAAAATCGACTTAATTGTACACAACATTGTAAATAATAACGGAACTTCCAGCAGCAAGTGTTACAATCTATATTTAGTGAGACGCGTCACTCAGATACTGCAAATAGGACGGAATCGTTACGCTAAAACATAGTCCTGTATAAAATAGAAAAAATACCCATTCAAACTGTTGAGTTTCATAAAACTAAACAATTGTCAAAACAACTGATAACATTACAATATTTTGCTTTATCGATTTCATCGATCTCTGACATTTTTGTTATGTAAACAAAAAAGCGTTAAAATTGGTTCAGGGGTTTCAGAGGAGATAGCCAAAATGTGAAAAGTTTACAGACGGACAGACTGACTGACTGACTGACAGACTGACGGACGACGGACGCTGAGTGATGGCAAAAGCTCACATGGCCTTTAGGCCAGGTGAGCTAAAAAGATAATATAAAATCAGCCTAAACTAGCTACCGACTGCAGATCATGATGCAAAATCTTAAATCAAATGCCCGAACGTGGCACTGACTTCAAGTCGTTCACACAAGTAGACATTTTTACTTAGTTATTTATAACTGTTCAACGTTTAGTGCTAGGTAAATAAATAAATAAAACCAAGGACATTTCAAATTAAAATTATTTTACAGTTTATTATCATGGTTTAAATGGTAAAAATATATCGTTATTATTATTTCTTGTAATTTTCAATCTATGAGAGCACGTTTCAAAGGTTATTTATTTATTTATTTATTTATCTATTTATTTTTTTAGTATTTATAAGTACATCTTGGATTGAATGTCACCAGTGACATTTAATGCATATTATACGTATTATATGTGGCTGATGTGACTAAGTAACAAGTGAAAAACCGTTGTATTTTTAATTGAAAATCAAATGCTGCAAGTACATTCATACATACCGTTTAAAAGGATTCTTCTGACTAGAAAAATTTGCATTATTAGGCAATCAATTCATCCTAGTAAAGATTTAAAGTTTTAAGTACAAAACTGACATTTTGCGTGATATCGCAATAGCATACTGTTTTTCGTACATCCTAAATGATACACTATTATTTATTTATTTATTTATATGATATAAAAAAGGGTAGAAATGAAAGAAGAAAAAAGACTATTAGAATATAATGACCGTTGTAAAATGTCATGATTATTATTTCAAAAATTAAATAATTTTGTTATAATACCCGTCGCCAGTACTAGTTATCATCTGTTCATACTTATTTCAACTCCCATTTTTTTAACATAATTATCTTTTCACAATCATTTCATTAATATGGAATACTAAATTCAAGACAACATCAAACAATTGAGATAGTATATTACCAGGTATCATGAAGTCACTGTAAACGACACATGTAAATCAATTGATTTACACGAGAAAAGGTGTTGATTAAAGATATCGGTCTTAGCCAAAGGAATGTGTTATTAACATAATTTTTGTCCAGGTGAAATAATGATAATCTCTTAATTATCAGCAGGTGTCAATCGGATGTAAATTCTACTTCAATTTTCAATTTCAATATCTTTATTGCATTAAGCATACAAATGCTTTTTGCCACAAATAATGTTACATAACTGGTGGCAACAATAATATATAAATTACAAAATACTTCATCAAATGATTTTACCTTGAATAATAAAAGAATGTACAGTCAGTCAAGTATTATAGTATTGAAGGTAAATGATATTCTGCAGGGTCATGTTACTCCTGTGACATCACACCATGGGGTCCCCAAAACTGACCTTTTCGATTTTGATTAACCGGAAGTGTATTAAAAAAATACCAATATCTTCCTTATTTCTGCATCAATTTTTATAAAATTTTCGGTTATATTTAAGTACGAGGAATAAAATATGTGAAAATGAAAAATCGTTACAGGTACCCTTTAACAGAAATTACTTCACATAAAAATTCCCCGATGACCTTTAACTTGTAACGTTTAAGTGTTTTAATAAACACATATAAACCTCCTCTATTATCTAAACCAACTTCTCTAGCTACAATAAATGTTGAAATGCATGTTCATTATTATTTTTTTTTTAACTTGTAAAAAGAAATATATATTTCCTATTATAAGCCCTCGGATGACGCAACTAAATTTACAATATTGTCATGTTATTCAACACAACCAGGTGGACTATCATCAGGCAATTGTCTCAAATAACATTTAGTGTATTCAACATAACCAGGTTGACTATCATTATGCAATTATCTCAAATAACATTTAGTATACAAAACAAAAAAACCCAAATTTACAATATTGTCATGTTATATAACATAACCAGATAGACTATCACCATGCAATTATCTCAAATAACATTTAGTGTATTACATAACCAGGTTGACAATCATCATGCAATTGTCTCAAATTACATTTAGTATACACAATAATAAAATATTGAAATGTACAATATTGTATTGTTATTCAACATAACCAGGTGGACTTTCACCATGCAATTATCTCGAATGACATTTAGTATACAAAACAAAAAAAATACCCAAATTTACAATATTGTCATGTTATTCAACATAATCAGGTGGACTATCACCATGCAATTATCTCAAATAACATTTAGTGTTTTCAACATAACCAGGTTGACTATCATCATACAATTGTCTCAAATTACATTTAGTATACACATGCAATTGTTTCAAATTACATTTAGTATACACAATGATAAAATATCGAAATTTACAATATTGTCATGTAATTCAACATAATCAGGTGGACTATCACCATGCAATTATCTCAAATAACATTTAGTGTATTCAACATAACCAGGTTGACTATCATCATGCAATTGTCTCAAATTACATTTAGTATACACAATGATTAAATATCAGAATTTACAATATTTTAATGTTATTCAACATAACCAGGTGGACTATCACCATGCAATTATCTCAAATAACATTTAGGATACAAAACAAAAAAAAAAAACCGCAAATTTACAATATTGTCATGTTATTCAACATAATCAGGTGGACTATAACAATATTGTAAATTTGGGTTTTTTTTGTTTTGTATACTAAATGTTATTTGAGATAATTGCATGGTGATTCACGTTACATAATATTTGCATTAGAATTCCTGTTTTACATGCATGTTTAGATAATATCTACCAACAATTTATATATCTTTTACTCTGTAATTAATTTTTTTTTTAATTTGCCATGAAGACATGAACTGCTAAACACCAATCATAAACCATTTTTTTAACAGTTAAAACCTTGATGACCGATTAATTGTTGATTCATTTACGTGTATTTACAATAATGTACAAATGTTTATCTAAATTATTATTTTTAAAACTTAAATCATTATTTTCAAATACCAAATTCAAACAAAATGCGCAATGATACATTTCCTGCTCCACTCGGTATTGCAGTTTTCAGAACTATATACACTTTAACAGTTCATCGAAAAAAATAATGTCTTTCTGTGACAAGATTCACATATTAATAGAATAGTAATTAGATTGCTAATAATTATATGTCTGTCTGACATATTAGACAGTAAGATAAGCAAGTTGCACACAGATTAACACCGTTAATGGCAAATGTTTCAGATACTCTCCGTTTTAAGATATCTATAATATGCTGACTATAACTCCCTGTTAAATTTAAAAATGTTTTTCTCTGATTGGATCAGAGCAGATTATGTAATCAAAGTCTGCCCAATCGACTAAAATATTGATTATCCAATGATCAATGTCAATAAAGGCACTTTTACCAACCTCCGTTGGGTTCTGCCTTATATGTTCATATAATTTTGTGCTGTGATGCACAATGTAGCTTACATCTTTCGAGCTATTTTCGAGAAATTTGTTAGCATCCTCATCCGTTTTAAAGAAGTATGAATTCAGGATATGTTGTGGGATATGTTTGTGGTATTTTTCGGGAACATGATCTTTTATCTGTCCTTTCTGAAAACCTGAAATCATAAATTACAAAAATACGTAAATATAAGATACATTGGTAGGCATGCACCACTTAAAAATTATGGAAAGTAATAAAGTAGTATTTGCTTGTTCAAAGAACTTTAGATGTTTAAAGTAAAGATATTATAACGAACAAAATGGTTTAGTATAAATTTTATCAATTTTATTTTTAATCAAGTAATTTTTCAGAACTAATTATTGATCGTATAAAATTGCTAAAAAATATATATATCTTGAGGTGTTTTTATATTACACTGCCGCCATACAATGTTCACAAAAATGTCAAAGAGGACTTAAGAAAGAGAATATGACACTGGAACTGCCAGAGAATTTTTTACTGTTGACAATGGAACAGTAAGTGGAAAATGTGACTGCTGATACTGGAACTGTAAACAGAAAATGTGACTGCCGATACTGGAACTGTAAACAGAAAATGTGACTGCTGATACTGGAACTGTAATATGAAATGTCACTGTTGACAGTGGAAATGTAAGTGGAAAATGTGACACTGGAACTGTTAGAAAAAATGTGACTGTTAACAATTGAACTGTTAGTGGAATATGTTACTGCTGACACTCGAAATTTAATTGAAGATTTGATTGCTGACACTGAAGCTGTATGAAAGAAACATTTGAAAGCTTGCACTGGAACTGTAAATATGAGACTGTTAACACTGAAACTGTAAGAAGAAAATGTTACCGCTGACACTGAAACTGGAAACAGAAAACATATACATGCTGGCATTGGGACTGTAAGAAGTAACCATGTGACTGTTGACACTGGACCTGTAAGTAGAAAATGTGACTGCTCTCACTGGTCATACAAGATGAACATGTGACTGCTGACATTAGAACCTTTAGTAGAAAATATGACTGCTGACAATGAAACTGTAAAAAGATGACTGCTGACACTCGCAACTTTGGGGCGAAAATATGTTTGCTAACACTGGAGCTGTAAGAAGTAAACATATGACTGCTGACACTGGACCTATAAGTAGAAAATGGGACTGCTGACACTAAACCTGTAAGTAAACATGGGACTGCTGTTGACACTGGGACTGTAAGTAAAAATGTAAATGCCGACACTGGAACCGTAAGAGGAAAATATGTGACTGCTGGTACTCGAAGCTTTGAGTGGAAAATGTGTTTGCTGACACTAGAGCTGTAAGATTTAAACATGTAACTGCTGATTCCAGACCTATAAGTAATAAGCAGCAAATGTGACTGCTCACACTAAAACTATAAGACAATAATGTGACCTCTGACATTGAAACTGAAAAAAAAACCGAAATATTTGTGCTGACACTGGAACTGTAAGTAAAAATGTGATTGTTGGCACTAGAACTGTCAAAAGGAAAGAAAATAAGATTGCTGACATTCCAACAATAAAAAAATATGACTGCTAACACCAGAACTGTAATTATAAATGCGACTGTAGACACTGCAACTGTAATTTGAAAATGTGAGTGCTGACACTGAAATTGTAAGAAAAAGTATGTGACTGCTGGCATTCAGAATTGTAAGTAGAACATGTGACTGCTAACACTGCAGCAATATACAAACACAGGCACTTCTGGATCTGTAAGAAGCAAATGTATGACTACTGACACTGGACCTGTAAGTAGAAATGACTGTTGACATTAGAACTATAAAAGTAAATGTAACTGTAAACGTTGACACTGCAACTGTAAATAGAAAATGTGAATGCTGATACTGAAACTAAGTGGAAATATAGGAATGCTGACACTGGAACTGTAAGAAGAAAATATTTGAGTGTTGGCACTCGGAATGGTAGTTAGAACATGTGACTGCTGACACTCGGAACTCTGAGTGGAAAATGTGTTTGCTAGCACTTAGGCTGCAAAAGTAAACGTATGACTGCTGACACTGGACCTATAAGTCGAAAATGTGACTGCAAACACTAGAACTATAAGAAAAAATTGGACTGCTGACACTGAAACCTTAAGGAGAAAATGTAACTGCTGAAACTAAAAGTCTAAGAAGAAAACATTGGATCGCCACAACAATATAAAAACCAAAAATGTTCTAATTTTACAATACGGCCATCAAATGTATTTAAACATTTAATTCAAAAATGTCAAAGGGGGCATAAGAAAGTAAATATGACTGTTGACATTGGACCTGTAAATGAGAAATGTGACCGCTGACACTGCAACTTTAGGCAGAAAATGTGGCCGCTGACAATGGAACTGTAAGCGGAAACTGTGATTGATGACACTGGAACTTAAGAGAGAAAATGTGACTGTTGACATTGGAACTGTAAGTAGAAAATGTGTCCGTTGACACAGGAACTGTAAATAGAAAACTTTACTGCTGACACTAGAACTGTAAGTAGTGACTATTGACACTCCAACTATAAGTAGAAAATGTGACTGCTGACATTGGACCTTTAATTAGAAAATGTGACTGTTGACACTGGAAATGTAAGTAGAAAATGTTAAAACTAACACTGAAACTGTAAGTAGAAAATGTGACTGCTGACACTGGACCTGTAAGTAGAAAATGTGACTGTTGGCACTGGAACTTTAAATAGAAAATGTAACTGCTGACACTAAAACTGTAAGTAGAAAATGTGACTGTTGACACTGGAACTGTAAATAAAAAATGTTACTGCGGACACTAGAACTGCAAGTTGAAAATGTGACTGCTGACACTGGAACAGTAAATAGAAAATGTTACTGCTGACACTGGAACTGTAAATAGAAAATGTTACTGCTGACACTAAAACTGTAAGTAGAAAATGTGACTGTTGACACTGGAACAGTAAATAGAAAATGTGACTGTTGACACTGGAACTGTAAATAAAAAATGTTACTGCGGACACTAGAACTGCAAGTTGAAAATGTGACTGCTGACACTGGAACAGTAAATAGAAAATGTGACTGCTGACACTGGAACAGTAAATAGAAAATGTTACTGCTGACACTAGAACTGTAAGTAGAAAATGTGACTGTTGACACTGGAACTTAAGTAGAGAATGTGACTGTTGACACTGAAACTGTAAGTAGAAAATGTGACTGCTGACACTGGAACTCTAAGTAGAAAATGTGCCTGCTGGCACCTGAAATGTAAGGAGAAAATACGCCAGAAGAAGAAAATTTTACAGCTGACAGTGGAACATGTAAAAGTAAAATGTGATAGCTGACACCGGTTGTTCAATTTTGAAACAAAGAGTCTTTGACTAATATTTAAAGATTATATTACATGCTGTAACAATTCAACAAAACTAAAATATTATCGCATGTTTAAAAATAATTTTTATTTCTCAGAATATTTAAATATTGTAACAGAAACCAAGTATTGAATGTCACTAGCAAAATTGTGTATTGCTGTACGCAGTTAGAAGAAGTAAAAGTAGATATGATGGTAACTCTTTGTCTAAAAGAATGTATGCAAGTACTTGAAGATGAATACAACTTTGTTATGGTTTGTTCCATCTATAGGGATATAAAAATAAAATATTTAGATAATTATATTTGCCATTGGCCAAATGTTAATAAATTCTCTCTTCTTATGTGGGGTAATTTAAGTAAAAGAAAACTGGTCAGATTTGCAAAATGTTAATCAGGAGATACGTTACCAGAATCTACATTCTTTTCTTCTTTTTCTTGTGGTGTCTGTAAAATACAAATATTTTAAAAGATAATGCCCACTTGTGAAAAACAAAAAACTAATCAAGCATAATAATTCGGATAAAATTATTTTTCATATTTTAGATATACCTTTATAAAAAGAGGCCCAATGGTATGTGCTTACATATTTCATTTCGCCATAGTTTGTTTTAGTGTGAATTATATGAAGAACTTTTAAAACAATATTTTATTCGTTGCAGTTGATAATGTATTTTCCAAGCAAGTTTTTGTAGACTTGATTTTTAAGTTTTACTGCATTTTAACCTGGTAAAGTTTTTGGTGTAAGCTGTATTCACCTATTCTTTTAAATTTAAATCAAATTTAATACTTATAAATTTGTTTATAACCGGTCTGTTCATGATTGTCCCTATTTCATAAAACAGATATTCATGGTTGTCCCTATCAGTATATAATCCACTATCAAAACAAACAATTATAGTCTGTTTTAAATTTAGGTACAGAATTTCACCTGGTGTTACAATATCTATCCCTATTTTTTATGTTGGATATTTGTTAAGAAAAAAAAAACCCAAAATGTTTATTGAATATTAAGGGTTTTTTAATTTCATAATTATTGTTATAAAAAAATTTTAGGTTTTTTTAAAAATTTTTTTTTTTTACTAATAAAAATAAAATAATTCATAATAAAAATATTAATATAAAAAAATTGATTTGTTTATTTTATTTATTCATTATTTCAAGAAACAAGGAAAAAATAAGATAAAAAGTATACTAGTTCATTTTTTCAACAAAAATTTAACGTACACAAGCAAAAAATTGTAAAAGGAATACCATGCCAGGTTGTATTGCGTATTTGCGATATGTTGTGAGATATTGCAGAGGCACTGTAGAGGAACAGATGATGAACCCAGTTTGATCCTAATCAAATTTTACTTGCATCAACATAACCACCCAGTATCCAACCACGATATAAATGCTGCAGTTTTTCTTGGAAGCATTAAGGAATGTTGTAGAGATGAAGTAAACCATTAACATCTATGTATGAAGAAGAGTGAGTGAGTGATACATTGTTTTAAGCCGCATCAGCAATATTGCAGCTATTCGCGGCTAGACAAAGTAAAAAATACAATAGTATAAAAAAAACACAAGCTAGTAAAATTTAAAACTAAAAATAAGAATATATAAATTGGAAGAAATAAATATTACGTAACTGATTAAAAAAACAGCTTTATCACAGACAATTACTAAAACCTGGATTATATGATAAAAATTATATTTTATTAAATAAATCAATTTCCCGAAGGAAGTTTAAAATCTGATGTCCACTGACATTGTTAAAAAGATCTTGCATCGATGAATAAAAAGTACAGATTCGAACTCAACACCATAAATGTAATGGACTACACTGATGCTGTATCACAAATTTTGAAACATCAATTAGGGATTAATTAAGTGACAGTGTCTATAATAGAGGAGTTTGTGATCATTGAATATTTTAAACTTGTGTTAAATATGGTATTAACTTAGGGTACGTTATTATGTTTCTTTTTCCTTTTTGTAATTTTTGTGTACTGTAAGTTAATTTATTTATTTATGGTGTGCTTGTGACTTAAATGTGGTATGAGCTTAGCATATGCTTTTATGCTTTTTCCTTTTTGTAATTTTTGTGTATTGTTTTATTCATTTATTTATTTAGATGATTTGTGTCTGTTATTACCTTGTTTTCTGAAACAAACTATAACCCAAGCTGGACTTCACTTCTATTGTTTTCATATTTTCAAAAATTCATTATTGTCCCTATTTTTTAACATATTTTCCTAACATTTACCTGGATTTTTAATATAGGGACAATCATGAATAAACCTTATAACCATGTACATGTATATGAAAACATGGTCTCTATTTTTTCTCAATATCATTAACAATTAAAATGAAATTCAAGTCAGTATAAAATTTAAACACTTAAATTAAGTCTAACAATTTTATTAATTATAAAATAGGTGAGCTATGATGTCTTCTGACAACTCTTGTTTCAAAATTAAGTAAGTCCAGTTTTTTTATATTTAATAAATAATAAATGTTAAATAAACACACACACACACATACACACACACCTGATAAAGATATTATTTCGTAAAAAAACCATAGCAATTTTTATCAAAATTGCTTTTATTTGTACTGTAGTTAGATTAACATTCACCACATTAAGATGCGTGGAAAATTTAACAAGTAAAGAAGTCTCCCACCTCCCCAAATTTTTCTTTGAATTTGGAAAAAGTACTGTTGATATGACTTTCCATTCTTGAGAAAAGGTGTCTTTGGAGGGGGCATTAAACAGTGATAAGTATAGGTCTTGTTATTTGTTTTCGTTGAAATCCATTACTGTTGATGCTAGAAATAATCCGATAAAATTTCATGATAATCGGATAAACGGTTATGGAGAAAAATAGGTTTAAGGTTTCAATACTTTTAGCTATGGTAACGGCAGTAATCTTGGAAATGATAAATACGGATTGCAAATGTAAATGGTTGATACATTGTTGCTATAAAGGACTGAGGCATCTCTGAGAAAACGGGTAGACAAGCGATCATCCAAAACTGTTTTTGGAGGAGCATTAAACTGTGGTAAATACAGCTCTTTTTATTTTGTATGCTGGAATCGATTACTCTTGGTGCTAGAAAAAATCCTGTAAAATTTCATGAAAATCGGACAAACGTTTATGGAAATGTGTTTTTGGAGGGGCATTATACTGTTATAAATACGACTATTGTTATCTTTTTTCCTTGGAATCGATTACGTTTGATCTTAGAAATAAACCTACAAAAATCAATGAAAATCGGATAAACGGTTATCGAGAAAAGTGAGTTTTAAGGTTTTGATACTTTTAGTGGTTTCCATGGTAACGGTAGAAATTGAAATGCAGAAGGCACATCTTCATAGTAGATACACTAGGTGTCAGCTGCAAAATGGTAAAAATATTAAAGGCTATGTATAATGATGTTCAGATTTGTATTAAATATAACGGTGAATATAGCGATTTTTTCAGTTCTCACACAGGTGTAAAACAGGGTGAACCGTTATCACCAACTCTTTTTTTAATGTTTATAAATGACATGGTTGAGTGTATCGCACCAAGTGCAGATAATGCTTTTATATATAATGATTTTGTTCTTTATACATTACTGTTTGCAGATGACACCGTGTTGTTCAGTAAATCCAAAGTTGGTCTGCAATCTCTATTAAACAATTTACAATGCTATTGTAAGGATTTTGATATTACTATTAATAAAGATAAAACAAAAATTGTAATTTTTCAAAATGGTAGACCACCATCGTGTAACAATGATTTTTATATTGATGGTTCAAAAGTCGATGTTGTGAATAGTTATAACTATCTAGGTGTCTTACTTTCTTATAATGGTAAATTTAAACTAAATGAGTCCAAAATTGTTGAACAGGGCTCTGTGGCAGTACATAATTTATATAATATTTTATCAGATTGTGAAATAAGTATTGATAAGAAATGTTTTATGTTTGATACTCTTGTTACACCTGTTTTGTCATATGCGTCAGAAGTTTGGGGTTTTAATGAGTATTGTAATATTGAAAAAGTTCATCTAAAGTTTTGTAAGTTTATTTTAAATTTGAAAAAGTCAACAGTTTCTTCTGCAGTGTATGGTGAATTAGGTCGAATGCCTTTAAAAATAAATCGTTTAGTTAAAATTTGAAAATTTTGGATTAAGATTTTAAGTAGCAGAAATACTATGTTATATGATATTTATCAAATGTTAAGAAATGATGATGAAAAAGGTGTTAATTATAAAGGCTTAAACTGGGCAAGTAATGTTAAAAAAGTATTGTTCCATTTGGGTTTTACAGATTTGTGGATTAGTCAAGACTTCTATATTCCAGATATTTTACTGTTAAAACAGAGATTATGTGACCAGTACTTACAGACATGGAATTGCTCACTTTCAAATTGTTCAAAATTGTGTTTTTACTATGGCTTTAAGAGTAGTTTTAATTACGAACGTTATCTTTCTATCATTAAGGTAAAAAAATATAGAGTAGCACTTACACGTTTTCGTACTGGTTCTCATTCTTTATCTATTGAAACAGGGAGGTATAATAATGTTAACAAAACAAATAGGTTATGTAATTGTTGCAATATGAGGGTTCTAGAAAACGAGTATCACTTCCTATTGGTATGCCCATTTTATAAGGAGCTTATAATATATGTTTAATGCAAATAAGATTATTATTAGTAACAGTAGATACATTGTTGCTATAAAGTTTCATTGAGATTGAATGAGGCATCTCTGAGAAAAAGGGTGGACAAGCAATCATCGAAAAGTGTTTTTGGAGGGGCATTAAACTGTGATAAATACTGCTCTTGTTAATTTTTATGCTGGAATCGATTACTCTTCATGCTAGAAATAATTCTGTAAATTTTCATGAAAATCAGACGGTTATGGAAATGTGTTTTTGGAGGGGCATTAAACTGTGATAAATATAGCTCTTGTTGTCTTTTTTCCTTGGAATCGTTTAAGCTTGATTTTAGAATAAACCTAGAAAATTTCATCAAAATCGGATAAACGGTTATCGAGAAAAACGGGTTTTAATATCTTTATTCTTTTAGATGTTTCCATGGTAACGGCAGCCATCTTGGAAATTTCAAATGCAGAAAGCACATTTACATGGTTAGTACACTGTTCATATAAAGTTTCATCGAGATTGAGTGAGGAATCTTGAGAAAAAGGGCAGACAAGCGTGCGGAAAGTGGAAGGAAAAATAATAATAACTAGATTTGTAATTGTGGCAAGCACAATGACAGAAGTAAAACTTGACTGTAAAAGGTAAAGTCCTACTAGGGCACGTCAATTAAGGCTAAATAATGAACTAGAATGCAGATCAAGTCAATATGTACAAATATACTAAATTTAAACATCATCGGTAAAATAGCCTTGATTTAACAAGGCAAACTCACTCAACCGTGAAAATTAGGTCAAGTGTTGGTAGGTCAATTAAAGCACATTAGTGCACTGAGGATGTGTACCAAATTTCAAGGCTCTACGTTAAATGTGTGATTAGTTATGAACGTTGTTTAATTCGATTAATCGGAGCGCTCCCTGTGGTCACGTGTCAAAATACACACTTGAATCAAAAAACATTCGTGCACCTCGCGTTCCACCAAGCAACCTTGGTGATAAGTTTGAGCTTTGAGGTTTAAGTAATTTTTGATAAATTTCCTGGACAAAAAATCTACGGACGAAAAAAAATAATAACTAGAATTTCGGTCAAAATGCAAAATTTCGGCGATGGGTTATGGGCAATTTACTTAATAATTAATAATGTAGGAGGAATTTACTGGTTCTAACAACAGTCCGGTACAAAATGAGTCCGGGGTTCAAAATTTTGTCATATATGTTTCATGTTTCATGCTGATCAAGAATATATATTGCTTACGGGTGAAAGTGTTAAACATATAGGAGGTATTGATTGGGTCCAAAATGGTCCGGTCCAATGTGATTTGTGATATATCAGTTCTTTATTACATGGTGATCAAGAATATATATGGGTAATGGGTGTTTATTTCAATAATGTTGGAGATATTGATTGGGTCCGAAAATGGTGCGGTCCAAAATGGCTCCGGGGTCCAAAATTTTCACATGTAAGGATTACACATTTCATGCTGATCAAGAATATATATGGCTTATGAGTGCTTATGTGAACCTTATAGGAGAAATTAATTGGGTCCAAAAATGGTCTGGTCCAAAATGAGTCCGGGGTCCAAAATTTCCTCATATATGGATTACATATTTCATGAGGATCAAGAATATATATGCCTTATGGATACTTATGCGAACCATATTAGGAGAAACTGATTGGGTCCAAAATTGGTCCGGTCCAAAAACGGTCCGGGGTCCAATTTTTGTCATATATGGATTACTAGCCCCAACTTTTAATTAACGTACTCATATGTCTAAGTTTTCATACAATAGTTTCGTAGTTTCGTCTACGTCTAAGCTTGATAATACTCATGAAAAATCGCCATGGCAACATAGCGTTGCCTGTAATGACTGGAAAAAGCGTTTTAGAAAGGAAGATATTGTGTTATCGTACCTGAATATGTAAATTGCGTTAAAATGTGACATGCGTGTTCGAATCTATGGCCAGCTCAACATGGCTCCCGAAGGATCTCACGGAAGGCAGTTATTAGTGCCAGTTTTAGTACCTGTGTCTGACATTATGACATTTATCACAAAAATGAACTGATTGTATTTTTCGCGAATTTTGTAGTATTTAAAAGGGGTTTCTTAATCAATAAAGAAATTGGATCTAATTTATATATAGGGTTTCTATAATTTCGGTCAAAATTCAAAATTGAGGCGATGGGTTATGACCTTATTGGCAATTATCTTAATGGTACAGAAGTAATTTACTGGGTCCAAAAAATGATCCAGTCCAAAATGGGTCCCGGGTCCAAAATTTTGTCATACATCGATTGCATATTTCATGCTGATGAAGGTTATATATGGCATATGTGTGATTATGCGAGGCATATAGGAGAAATTGCTTAGGTCCAAAAATTGGTCCGGTCCAATATCGATGCGGAGTCCACTTTTATGTGATAGATCAGTTCGTTATAGCATGGTGATCAATAATATACATGGGTTATGAGTGTTTATTTCAATAATGTAGGAGATATTAATTGGGTCCAAAAATGGGTCCGGGTCCAAATTTTTGTCAAATATGGATTACATATTTCATGTTGATCAAAAATATATATGCCTTATGGATACTTATGTGAACCATATGGGAGAAATTGATTGGGTCTAAAACGGGTCCGGGGTCAAAATTTTTGTCATATATGGATTACATATTTCATTTGATTTTGTCAACCATATAGGATAAATAGATTGGGCCCAAAAATGGTCCGGTCCAAAATGGGTCCGGGGTCCAAAATATTCTCATATGTAGATTACATGTGTCATGCTATATAGTTTATAGGTGATTGTGATTATTTAAAAAAATGTGATTTCTTTGGTCCAAAATTGTCCGGACCCAAATTGGTTCGAGGTCCAGTATTATGTTACAGTTGCATTGGCTATGTCTTACCGTTCAAGAATATAATAGTTTATGAGCAGTTATTCTAACACAAAAGTGTTATTAAAGGTTCAAAATTTGCATAAATCGCCCAATCACAGCTCGGTATTTGTTACCATGACAACGCAAAAAAGTTCAAAAAACAAAGTTTGCACCTCTTGATCAGCCAAGGAACCTGGGTGCCAGTTTGATCTTTGAGCGCTAAGTAGATTTTGAGAAATTTTCCTGGACAAAAAAATTACGGAAGAAAAAAAAATAATGATAATAGGGAAGAAACAGGACAATAACAATAAGTAGTACCGAACTTTGTTACGGGGCGACTTAATTAATAATAAATAATAAAAAGAAACGGGTTTAGAACAATAAGTCACCTCAAACAGTGTGGTGGGAGACTTAATAATAAGAAAAGAGAAGAAACGTAATAAGGACAATAAGTCTTCCACACACAGTGTGGTGGGAGACTTAACAACAACGACAACAACAACAACAACAACAACAGTTCTGAGTCTTATTAATAGTGGATTTTATACAGTATATATCATTTAGACGATTTTTTCGTTATAAATTGTTTTTATTTTTGTAAGGGATGATATTCGGAATTTGCCAATATTAAGTTTAGATTTAGAGTTATTTCATCACAGAATATGGATTCTGGAATTCAGACTACTAGTAGAAATCGATTCAGATTTGTATTGACTAAATCCAGTAGATTTATTCTAATTGAAAAAACTAATAACAAAAGATAACTGAGTTTTGCTAAAATTAAGTTAGGAAATTTCATTTTGAATCACGAGTAGCAAACCCCAAATGAACAATGAATTTAAGAACATGGTTTACGGAAAAACTTGTAAACAAAATATAGGTAAATTCATCAAATAATTCTCAGGCAAATTTAAACGAGAAAATACTAAAAATAAAATTTCAGAAAATCTCTAATCAAAAGTGAGAAAATTGAGAGCTCTGAACTTAACATATAAGAGTATATAGATACCGATAAACATAAAGTTAAAATACCTAATAATTCCATGTGTGTGTGTGTGTGTGTGTGTGTGTGTGTGTGTGTGTGTGTGTGATATTACAGGTTCATTTAAACTGTCAATTTGGTCGTGAAGTAGCCGTCTCTAATCAATAACAAAAATAATAATAAGTAATAGTAATGAAAAACTTCTAATTAGATGATAATAATAATAATGGGATCAATGAAAATAATTCTGAATTTTTATTATACTGGATTTTATTCAGGAGGCCCGACGCCATTGGAATATGAATCGTTACAGAAATGTTTAAAATGAGTATATTTACTATAGTATAAATCATATAATTTTAAACTGTACCAGTAGAATTCCGGATTCTTCTGAATCCATAGATTTATGACATCTTAACATCATCGTCACTATTATTATTATTATTATTAATTGCTTAATCGATTTTAATTTTTTATATAGTTATTAAACAAATTGAAGAATAGTTTGAGGAAACGATGACTTGTTTCGTGAAAACTAACATGCTTCTTTAAATCTGATACATCAGAAGAAACTATAAAAAAACATAAAAAATCGAGGTTTTAAAACCTATATAAAATGACTTACCTTATTTTCAGTTGCCATTTCTCTGTGTAGGCAAAAATAAAAAAAAATCAAGTCAATTTAATTTCCACGTTACTTCCAAAGAACATGGACTTATAGAAGACATATACTTTAATCTATATAACTCGTGTAAAACTACTGCAGTGAAACTTTGTTGACCCTAGTTTATAGACATTGAGCATACAATAAGTTCAAATAATTACAATACTATATGCTTCGTAATCATAACTTTAATTTGGTTCATTTTGATTTTTATGTTGCACGTTAACATTAGTGTTATGGATGTTGGGTTTTTATGTGCAAATGATTTCAGACACCCTTTACAGATATATTTGTGTTTTCTTGTAGACTCACTTAACATATATGCTCGTTTATTTGAAATTTTACATGTATGCTAAGTCGTCCGAGGGCGGCGTTGGACATTTGAGCGTCATTTCAAAATAAATAATTTTTTTCTTCAAAGATTAATGGCATTGGAAATTTGAGAGCAAAACGCTTTTTTTATCCCAGAAGTCTGCGATTTTTCAACCCGGTATAATTTTCATGACATAGTGATTTCTATTTACCCCCATCCCTCAAACTAATTAGTTGAGGTTCTAACCCAGGAGCTCCTACTCAGATCACCTGTTGAAAGTTGTCAATGGATTCCTTTGTTTGTAGAAACAGACATGGGGGAAAAACTTTTTACGGTTGCGTTTTAGCATATCGGGAAAGAAACATGTAAACTTCCAGGGCTGACATTTTTAGTTATTGAATTGTAACTTTTAACAAATTCTTTCAGATTTATTAACATCAAATACGGCATGGAACCAAAAAAAATTTCTTCAATTTAATATTCGTTTGGATAGTATATCAGAGAACCCTACATATCCTAGAACTAATTTTACCAAAGATGACATTCTTTTTTAAACACAGGTTAAGTCAAGCAAGTATATTAAATATATTTACATGTACGTGTTCTATATTCAGAATAGAAAGCATATTGCTTACCAAAAGCCTCTTTCAACATGGATGGATGACATGCCTATATTGTTATTTGTATTGATTAGTGTTAACATGTATCTGTAATTAACTATTTTGAGTACAATTTGGGCGTTCTTCAATAATATGACATTCGTATGTAAATTCAATCTTGATGATACATTAAATTAAATAATTAAACATTAAATCATGTGCCTACACACAAACAGAACGCTAACAGTGTCTAGACAGCCTGCCATTTCAAACTCATCAAGTCTCAATTTACAAAAATCAAATTATAACATGAGATGAATAATTATACGGTGGTGAAATGTATATCTTGATAGTAATGAAAGATTTATATAACTGAGAACTTTTGCAATGTGTGCGAATTTTTGCTGTATGACCATACGTCGACGTGCTTGACACCAACATACATCAACAAAAAGTAATTCAATTAATTTTAACAATTGATGAATTACTCAGTATATAGAATAGCCACATATGTTGCTGAGGAAAATGTACAAGATTTTAGCAATAGATATAAACTTTTTACTCGCATCAAATTTACGAAACGTACATTATTTTTAATACGAATATAAAGGTTTTCTGTATTGTGAAAACTTTGATTTGTTATGAAATAAAAGAGTCGTTACAAGCTGTGAATCATGGTTTCTCGTGTTTCCGTGTGACAATTTAGAGTCTTGGTTTCGATCCGCCAACGATTATTGAGGATTGATATAGATCTTATAAGGGCTTATTTGTTATATATACAGAGATTAATTAATACTGGTAACAAACTTAAAACATGCTTCAATTTGCCTAATTTTTGCGGGGCTCCAATGCCAAGATTTTCCAAATTAAATACAACTGGCAACAAGGATGCTGCATCTAATACATATAGTTTGGTTTAGCTAGGATATGATCATTAGAACTGGTTTTTAATTACTGGATATACATAAGTACATAAGAACCTTTATGGAAATTTCATTCTTTTCATATCTTGGCAGTGGAAAATATATAGGGACCCTTTTTACTAATCAAAAATCATCTTTTTGATACTCATTCAAGATCTAGCTATTGTCATATATAATTTTTTGAATGTATTCTATTGTCATATATCATTTTTGAATGTATTCTATGATTAAATTCAAAAAAATGATTTATGATACTATCATATAAAAGCCGCACTGGATGTATATAAGTACATACATCACCCTTTTCCAATATCCAACGGAACTAACCATCTCATGAATCAATAAAATGAAAAATGTCTCGACTAGGTGTCAAACACCATTCCCAGTGGCGTAGCGCCGATTAGGTCAAAATGCCTGGGCGTACAAATCAAAATACAGACATTATAAAAATATTAAAAAACTTTAAAACTTAAAAACCATAACTTTATTTCTGCTTTAATGTTATAACTAGTTCTGATTATGACTAGTAATTTACCAATATAATGATAAAACATTATAATTACGTCATTTTACTGGATTTCCTAATGTGACTCGAAGTTTATATCGTAGCCGTTTTGTTTTGTCATGCGAATAGTTAAAAACTGCAGATGCGATGTAAAACACCAAATTACTATGTAGGGTTACATTATACTTGTGTTACAAATGTCAATAATGTAATTGGACCCGACCGGGTGAAATAGTATAATTACGCTAACTCTCAATTTTGATGTCTTTAGATTAAAACCTTGACTCTATCCCATATTTATGTTCTGCAAAAACTGCAAAAAGTTAATTCATTTGAGTCTTTAGATTTTTGTTGTCAAAAAGTTTATTCTTTATTTAAATCACGTATGTAATATGTTATATATTAATGATAAAATAAGATGGATGGTAGGGTCTGTCTAAGTGGCGTTCGAACCTATGCTGTGCTGATCAATAAATCAGCGCTTTCAGCATCCAGTTATTAACATATCATTATCAAGTAGTGATGAAATTCTGCGTGTATGCGGAGGGTCAGTGTTTATGCAATCTGATGTGATAAAGTTCAACAATATTGACTAGAAGACTATTTTATCAACCAATAGTGCTAAACAGCCTAAAATGTTCGTCTAGAAAACATTTAATCCCAGAATTTTAAGTTCTAAAAATCATAATTTTTCTGGACCCCCAGGCCTCCCTAGAGGGACGCTTTTTATGCACAGCGATAATTCATGTGCACGCTACTGATTCCCACCATCTAAAAACTGACCGTACTGATAGAAATGAAAGAATTCTGATTGGGTTGGTGGTTGATATTCTGTTTAACGCCGCACCATCAATTTTTTCAACCCTTGGCAATGACGTAACTTTAAATATCAACCATACTCCAGTGTGTGATTATAATTTGCTAAGCACTGAGGATAAAAACAAGTTAAAACAGTTGGTGTATATTTTAGACAGATTTTGTATCAGTAATGAAGCATATCACGAACTTACTATGTACTATGACGACTTGCCCCGCAAGTTTTTGATTGGCCAGTGTAAAAGCGATTTAACTTCAATGTTTCACATTGAACGTACTCCGGGTAACATAGAAGGTGCTTATATAAGTTTCTTGTCTGAACTTCAACGGGCCATTAAACTGGAGCTATCAAAATCAGCTGAGAAAACCAATAAGTATTTGGTGAAGTTTTCAGGTGACGGTGCAAAAGTCAGTCGCATTTCAAATTTTGTAGTCTTTTCGTTTTCCATCATAGGCGATACCCGTAAGCTATCAAATTTGGAACAAAAAACTGTTGGAATCATTAAATGTACTGAAAGTTATGAAAATATAAGACTAGCATGTTCTCCATTTATTAATGAAGTGAATAAACTTAACACCGACAAGAAACTTTGTGTTGATGGTATAGATTATGACATAGAATTGTTCCTTGGTGGTGATATGAAATTTATACAGCTTATGTTAGGACTTAGTTCTGCTATTTCAAATTATGCTTGCCCGTGGTGCAAAATTCCTAAAGATGACCGGTTTGATACAACGAAAGACTGCTTATATTACCACAGTGAAAAGATGTTGCGTACTATACCGGAAATTGTTAAACATTCTTCAAAGTGCGAATATGGCGTAAAGTTTCTCCCACTCGTGAATATAGAACCGCATCACATTGCCCCAGATGAACTTCATTTATTAATGCGTATTTGTGACGTTCTACTTCGCAATTTAATTGATGATGCCAGGGACTTGAACGTTAAGAGTGACATCCGCGGTGACAAAGAGGACCAAAGTCATGTTAAAGATTTAGTCGGCCGAATACGAGACTTTGGGGTAGATTTTCACGTTTGGAAGCCTGTGTCGGGTAAGAGCGATTTGGAATGGTCATCTCTAACGGGACGGGATTACAAACTGTTACTTCAACACTTACCCGATAAGTTACTTTTTGTTATTGCAAACGAAACGCATGGATCTGTTGTGAAATTGTGGAATGACTTCGGTGATTTATACCATTTAATTTGTAATGACATCCAAGAGAATGCTGCCATTGAATCCATTTTTGAAAAATGCAAAGCATGGTTACTAGATTTTGTTCAACTTGGCCAGCAAAGAAAGGGATACCAAAAGAAAAACGTCACGCCATACATGCATGCTTTCGTTTACCATGTGCCATATTTTGTATCCCGCTATGGAAAATTACGACAATTCACTGGACAGGGAATAGAAAAAACCAACGACGCCGTGAAACAACTACATCATCTAAAAACAAATAAATCGGACATTTGTGTAGACGTTCTGAGAGTCCGTAAGCGAATAGAAAGGGGAAGTGAAGACAATGCCGAAAGACCAAAACGATGTTACACAAAAAAGAATAATGATTATTGGGACCGGGATATTTTCACCAAAAAACTACTTAAAAAAACGCGTATTCGACGAGAAATGGACGATAGCGACGTAACAAGGGAGGAAATTAATTTGAGTATTACAATCAACGAAAAAGAAAACACGGATTATAGTGAACTTTCAGTGTCGGACATAAAAAACAAACTGAAAGAACTGGGAAAACCAACTAAAGTTAGAAAAAAGGAACAATTAATTGAAATGTTAAAGGCTGCCCAGAATACTAAATTGTGATGAAATGTTAAAGGCTGCCCAGAATACTAAATTGTGATATGAAACGTGCGTGTAAAATATAATTAAATCGGACATCTTTGGGAATTGTGCACGTAACCTTGAATAATTATGAAGGACTTCCATTTGTACCCTCCTGAGACTAAAATTCATATTTTGACAGAAACAGATTGAAGCCATTTTCAACATTTCTTAAACGAAAAATAACTTTTCAAAAAATTTACATAGAATTTAATTGGGAGGGGAGGGGGTTACAATTGTCTGACATTTTTGTATATAATAAGAATTTTAGAATCATTGATTCGGATATTTGCATCAGAATATTTATTTATTTATTTATTTATTTATTTATTTATTTATTTATTTATTTATTTTTTATTATTTATTTATATTTGGAAGGACTTCCATTTGTAACCTCCACTAAAATTCATACTTTGACAGAAAACCTAAACAGGACGGATTGAAGCCATTTTCAACTTTGAGAAATAATTTTTCCAAATAATTACATAGAATTAAATTCAATTTAATTGGGGGGGGTGATGGTTACAAAAGGAAGTCATACCTGACTTTTTTTGTATATAATAAGAATTCATAACTTTTCATTCGGATATTTGCATCAGAATATTTACTTATTTATTTTATTTTATTTTATTTTATTTTATTTTATTTTATTTTATTTTATTTTATTTTATTTTATTTTTTTATTTTTATTTTTTGGGAAGGACTTCCATTTGTACCCCCCACTCATATTCATATTTTGACAGAAAACCTAAACAGGAGTGATTGAAGCCATTTTCAACATTTCTTTGAAAAAAATTACATAGAATTTAATTGGTGTGGGGTACAAAATGATGTCCTACCTGGCATTTAGTTTATAATAAGAATTATATAAACTTTGATTCGAAAATTTGCATAATTTATTTATTTATTTTTAATTGGATCAGATATTTTTGAAATAAACTTGATATAATGTTATTTTATATTTCCTTATTATTTGTATATGTTAGAACGAATAATAGTAATACTGGTAGTTTACAATTAAAATAAAGGATAAAAGAAGTTACTGAAACGTAAACACCTGGACACGGACATCATCAAATATAAAAGTCAAATGTAACATTAATTCCCTAAAATCACATATGCGTTCTATAAATAGAAACATAACACCAAGGGGAGATTTAATGGTTGATTGGACACATAGGTAAATTATCGATATCGATGACCACAACACTTACCGTAGGGTGCTCTTACTAGAAAGGAGGGATTAACAGAGATAAGAAGGGTGATTAGATAAGTTGGGGATGTTTTCGCGACGAGAGAAAGTCTATAAATCTCAAATGTTAATCTAAGAACAAGTTCGTATATGCGTAATATGTACGAGTGTATTTTATGGTATACCTTGAACTTGCGCGAATCATGGCGACTTTAAGGTTTCAGTTCCCCAGTCTCATTATACTGGCTCTGGGTGCACTAAGCGAGTTTCTATTCAACACCAAGACGAGGAAGCAATATCTCAAATTATTAAGTCTTTTATATGACCCGACCGGGTTCGTACCCATCGCCTCTCGCTCTACCGATGAGCCACCGAAGTTGTCGAACATTGATTGGAAAGTAAAGCACCATAACTCCCTGTCATTTCTCTTTATTAGTTGGCGCTAACATTAGGTTTTTATGCTGATGTTATACTTGCATACATACGAGGGCTGTTCGATATTTAATGTGTATTGTATCACAGCAAGATTACACTTTGCACGATTTTGTTGATGATGATACACTGGAATAGCTCTATCCAATACGTTTCTAAACCAACGTACGCGTCTTATGTTCCCCATACATGTATAGTTCATTTCAATAGAGCCAGTCTTTGATCAGTGTTATAAAAATTGTTAGGAAACGGGTTGAGAATATTGAAGAAATTAGAGCTTTCATGATAAAAGTTCGCACAAAACTCGGCCATTCGGTAATACAGATTTTTACTGAATTGGGTTTATGGGTCTTATAATGTATGCGGAGAAAGAAAATTCTGACTGGCACAAAAAAAATCGTAAAAGATGCAGCACAATCTGGCCGACCTGTGGCTGTTTTAGGCAAGGCAAATGTCTCAAAAGTCAGGGAAATGATTAAAAGTGATAACAGATACACGATTCGTGATATGACTAAAGCTGTTGGCATATCGCTATCGCGGGTGCATTTCATTTTGAAGCATATTTTGAAAATTCGAAAGATGTCTGCTAGATGGATCCCGCATATATTGACAGATGACCAAACATTGGTACGAGTACAAACCGTTAAGCAATTGCTGAAAATGTTTCCCAATTCAATCAAAGACAATTTTCAAACATTGTTCCTGACGAAACATGGGTTCACTATTTCGGAGCAGTAAGAAAAAATGGAAACAAAATATGGCTAACTAAACACGGTAGAGGACCGGTAGTTGCCAAAAGAAGCATAGGCACAAAGAAGTTTCTTTATTGCATACTAGTATCTTCTCATCTGATGGTATGGCTGTAAAATTCCGGTGCTGAAGGACAAAAGTAGTACAAGTCGGCATTACCGAGATGTTATACTTAAAAATATTATCTCAAACGATGCCCGTGTCATGATTTAGGCATGTTCGTCTATTTCATGATAATACTCCATCACATACATCTGAGCGTGTAAAGCAATTTTTAAAGTCGGAGAAGGTAACCGTCTTGCCACACCCACCATACTCTCCAGATTTCCTCCAATTTCTTAAACTTAAAAAGTCCTTATCTGGTCGTCGTTACAAATCCCGAGAAGCCCTTGGTCCTATGTTACATTCTACTGTGCAACAGTACAATCTACTCCTAAACTCTAACCTCCAGCTACACTACACTGGACTTTTCTACAATATACTGTACTCTGCTACAGTACACTCTATAATCTGCTACAGTACATTATGTACTCTGTTATAGTATACTGTACTCTGCTACATTACTCTCTGTAATGTAACAGTATACTGTACTCTTTTACAGTACTCAGTACTCTGTACCATTACACTCTGTACTCTGTTACAGTAGTCTGTATTCTGCGACATTACACACTGTAATCGGCTACAAAATACTGAACTCTGCAACAGCACAATCTGTTCTCAGCTACAGTGCACTTCCCTGCAACACTACGCTCTGCACTGTTACAGTATATTGTTACAGTAGTCTGTATTCTGCGATACGACATTCAGTGGTCAGCGACAGTACACTCTGTATTCTTCTACAGTACAATACACTCTGCTACAGTAAGATATATACTCTACTACACTGCACTCTATACCCTGCTACAGTGCACTCTATACTCTTCTAAGTACACTCTGTACTCTGTTACAGTATACTCTCTACTCTGCTGCAGTAATCTCTATACTCGGATACGGTACACTCTATATTCTGCAACAATATACCCTATATTCTACTACAGTACACACTATACTCTGCTACAGTACACTCTTTTCTCTGCTAGAGTACACTCTAAACTCTGCTACATTACACTCCGTACCCTGCTACAGTACACTCTATACCCTACTGCAGCACATTCCATACTTTGCTGCAGGACACCCTATTCTCTGCTACAGTACACTCTATACCCTGCTACGGTACACTCTATACCCTGCTGCAGCACATTCTATACACTGCTATAGTACACTCTATACTCTGCTACAATACACTCTTTACTCTCTTGCAGGACACTCTATACTCTGCTACAGTGCACTATATACTCTGCTGCATGAGAATCTATACTCTGCTACAGTACATTCTATCATCTGCTACATTACACACTATACTCTGCTACAGTACACTCTATTTTCTGCTACAGGACAATCTATACTCTGCTACAAGACAACCAAAACACTGCTACAGTACACTCTATACTCTGCTACAGTACATTCTATCATCTGCTACATTACTCACTATACTCTGCTACAGTACACTCTATTTTCTGCTACAGGACAATCTATACTCTGCTACAAGACAATCAAAACACTGCTACAGTACAATCTATACTCAGCTACAGTACACTCTATTGTCTGCTACAGTACACTCTATTCTTTGCTAAAGGACAATCTATTCTCTGCTACAGTACACTCTATAATCTGCTACAGTACACACTATACTCTGCTACAGTACACACTATACTCTGCTACAGTACACTCTATTCTCTGCTACAGGACAATCTATACTCTGCTACAGTACAATCTATACACTGCTACAGTACCTTTTATACTCTGTTACAGTGCACTCTATTATCTGCTACAGGACAATCTATTCTCTGCTACAGGACAGTCTATACTCTGCTACAGTACACTCTATTTTCTGCTACAGTACATTCTATACTCTGCTACTGTCCACCCTATACGCTGTTACAGTACAAACTATACTCTGCTACAGTACACTCTATTCTCTGCTACAGTGCATTCTATTCTCTGCTACAGAACATACTTTTCTATGCTACAGTACATTTTATACCCTGCTACAGTACATTCTACACTCTGCTACAGTACTCTGTATACTCTGCCACATGACTCTATACTCTGCTACAGTGCATTCTATTCTCTGCTACAGTACATTCTATTCTCTGCTACTGAACTCTATACTCTGCTACAGTACATTCTATACTCTGCTACAGTACACTCTGTACTCTGCTACAGTACACTCTGTACTCTGCTACAGTACACTATATTCTCTGCTATAATACACTCTATTCTCTGTTACAGAACACTCTATTCTCTGTTACATTACACACTATACTCTGCTACAGTACACTCTATTGTCTGCTACAGTACACTCTATACTCTGCTACAGTACACACTATACTCTGCTACAGTACACTCTATACTCTGCTACAATACACTCTATATTCTGCTACAGTACACTCTATACTTTGCTACAGTTCATTCTTTACTTTGCTGCAGTACACTCTATTCTCTGCAATAGTACCTTCTACTCTACTAAGTACACTCTATTCTGAAATGTTACACTCTCCTCTGTAATTTCACGATCTACTCCGCAACAGTACAATCTACTCCTCTAAAGTAAACTCTTACCACCAGCTACACTAAACTGAACTTTTCTACAATAAACTGTTCTCTGCAACTTTACACTCTGTACTCTGTTACAGTAGTCTTTATTATGCGACATTACACACTGTAATCTGCTACAGTACACTGTACTCTGCAACAGCACAATTTGTTCTCAGATACAGTACACTTTCCTGCAACATTACGTTCTGCACTGTTACAGTATACTGTACTTTGTTTCAGTATTCTGTATTGTTGGAGACAACACTCAGTAGTCAGCAACAGTACACTCTGTACTCTGCTTCAGTACACTCTATACTCTGATACATTACACTCTGTACTTTTACAGTACACTGTACTCTGTTACAGTTGTCTGTAATCTGCGATATTACACTCTGCACTCTGCGAGAGTACACTACACTGCAACTGTACACTATTCTGTCACATTACATTTTGTTCTGCTACAGTCCTCTCTGCCAAAGTAACTTCTGTACTCTTCAACAGTGCACTCTGTAAGCTATTACAGTACAATGTAATCTGCTGCATTACACACTGTACTCTGCAACATTACATTCTGTACCCTGTTACAGTACACTGTACTCTGCATCATTACACAATATTCTGTACTCCTCTACAGTGCATTCTGTACTCTGCTACAATATACTGTACTGTGCTAAGGTAAACTCTACTATGCAACAGTACACTGTACTTTGCAACGGTATACTGGGCACTCTGCTACATATCTTTTTTGAACTCTATTACAGTACTCTGCACTCTGCAACAGTAGTCTATATACTCTGCTATATTAGAAAGTACTCTCCTACATTACACTCTGTGCTGTTACAGAATACTGTATAGTTTGTAATTTGTTACAGCACTCTGTACTCTGCTACATTATACTCTGCACTCTGTTCCAGTACACTGTATATTCTGTTACAGTATATTTATTCTGTATTAAAATTCTGTAATTTGCACTCTATTACAAAAACTCTGTACTCTGCAACAGTACATACTATACTCTGTATGTGTATACTCTGTACTCTGCTTCATTCATTTAATGTAAATTCTGCACTCTGCTACAGCATATTCTGCTGCATTACACTCAGTAATCTGTTAGAATACACTGTATTCTGCAACATTGCTACATATCACTTTTTACTATGTTGCGGTTCACTGAACTCTGCTATATTTACACTCTGTACTCTGTTACAGATTACTGTACAGTCTGTACTCTGTTACTGCATTCGATACTCTGCTACATTACATTCTGTACTCTGTTATAGTGCACTTTACTCTGCAAAAGTACACTCTGTACTCTGCATTCGTACATTGTATATTCTGTTACAGCATACTTTAGTCTTTATCAATACTCTATACTCTGGTATACTCTGTAGTAAGTTACAACTGTACTCTGCTACAGTACACTCTACTCTGCAACAGTACACTTTACACTGCTGAAATAAACTCTGCTACATATCACTTTGTACTCTGTTACAGTACACTGTACCCTGCAACATTACCCTTACCCTAACCAATCTGTACTTTGATACAGTACACTGTACTCAGCAACAGTACACTCTGTATTCTGTTAAAATAACTCTGTAGTCTACAACATTACACTTTATGTCTTGTTACAGTATACTCTTTGCTAGAGTAAACTCTGTACTCTTCCACATTACACTGTGTACTCTTCTACATTACACTCTGAAATCTGTTATTATTCACTGTACTCTACCATACATTCTGTACTCTACTAACTTACACTCTGTACTCTGTAACAGTACAGAGCATTCTGTTACATTACGCTCTGTGTTCTGTATTGAACACTGTACACTCTGTATTCTGTAACAGTACTCTGCAACAGTACACTCTGTACTCTGATACAGAAACTCTGTTCTTTGCAACATTATACTCTGTACTCTTGTAACATTACACTGTATTCTGCGACAGTAACTCTGTACTCTTCTACAGTACACTTTACTTTTCAACATTATACTCTGTACTATACAATAGTACACTCTGTACTCTGCAACAGTACTCTCTATCAACTGTTACAGTGCACTGTATTTCTTACAGAACATTGTACTGTGGAACATTGGTATCTGTGGTCCGCTACATAGCACTCTGTACTCTTTATAGCACTACTTACTCTGCAGCAGTACAGTCTGTATATCTTACTATGCAATCTGCTACAATACATTGCTCTGCAACATTACACTGTACTCTGCAAAAGGCAACTCTGTGTAGTACACATGTTCTCTTCTACAGAAAACTTTGTATTCTACAGATTACACTCTGCACTATATTATACTGTTCTCTACAACAGTACACTGTGTACTCTGGTACAGGAACTCTGTACTCTGCAAAAGTACATACTATAGTCTGTAACAGTATATTCTGCTTCATTCAACTCTGCCACAGCATACGCTGTATTCTGCTATATTACCCTCTGTATTGTGTTACAATACTCTGTACTCTGCTGTATTACACTCTGTACTCGGCTACATTACACTCTGAATTCTGTTACAGCACTCGATACTCTTCAACAGTACATTCTGTACTCTGTTAAAGGAACTCTGTACTCTCCAACAACAAACTCTATACAATAATCTATACTCTGCAACAGTACACTTTGTACGCTTCAACATTACACTAAATATTCTGTTACAGTACAATGTAGTCTTTAACAGTACACTGTAATCTGGATCTGTATACTCTGTACTATCTTCAAACTATACTTTGTTATAGTACAATTACTCTGCTATACAACACTGTAATCTGCCAGAATAAATTCTGTACTCTGCTACATATAACTTTGTATCTGTTATTGTACTCGGTACTCTGCTTCATTACACTATGCATTCTGCCAAAGTACACTATACTCTGCTATAGTACATTTGTACTTTGTTACAGTAAACTGCTACATTGCACTTTGTATTCTGTTACATTACACTGTACTCTGTTAAGTACAATCTGTAATTTGATAGAGTACATTGTACAGTGCTATATCAAACTCTGTATTCTTTTACTTTACACTCTGTACTCCTAGAGTATACTGTGCTGTGCTAAAGTAAACGCTGTTCTCAACAACAGTAACTCTGCACTCTGTCACTACGTAACCTGCTACAATACACCGCTCTGCAACAGTGCACTGACCTCTGCAACAGTACACTGACCTCTGCAGCATTACACTCTGTACTCTATTACAATACAGTGTACATTGCTAAGTACAATCTGTACTTTCTAACCGTGCAATGTACTCTGCTTTATTACAAACTGTATTATACAACAGTACATTGTACTCTACTAGAGTGCTCTATGAAATCTGATATATTACACTCTGTAATCTGTTACAGAACACTGTAGTCTGTTAGAGCATACTGTAGTCTATTACATTATTCTGTATTTTGTTAAATAACACTTTGTACTCTTTAACAGTACACTGTACACTGCTATAGTACACTATGTACCTTGATACATTATACTCTGTACACAGAAACACTACATTGTGTTATCTGCTACAGAACACTGTAGTCAGTTATACTGTAAACTGTCACAATAAACTGTACTATGTTACAGTACACTCTGTATCCTGCTACATAACACTTTTTATTCTGCTTAAGTAAACTCTGTTCTCTGCTGCATTACACTCTATACTCTTACATTTCACTGTACTCTGCTACAGTATACTTTACTCAGCTAAAGTAAATTCTGTACACTGCTGCAATACACTCTGTTCTCTGCAACATTACACTTTGTACTCTGTTAAAGTTTTCTTATCTCTGCTACATTATAATCTGTACTCTGTTACAGTACACTGTGATCTGCAACAGGAAACTGTACTCTGTTCCCGCATAAACTCTATATTCTGCTACAGTATACTTTAAACTCTGCTTAAGCACACCATGTACTCTGATACAGTATATTCTACTCTTCTACATTACAATGTACACTGGTACATCATATTCTGTACTCTTCTCTGCTAAAATAAACTCTGTACTCTGCTACAGTACATTGCACTCTGCGACAGTACACTCTTTATTGTATAACAGTACACTGTACTATGCAACAGTTTATTCTGTTACAGCTCACTTTACTCCGAAACATTAACACTCTGTACGATGCAATAGTACACTCTGTACTCTGTTACAGTAAATCTGTACTCTGCTTCAGTACATCCTGTATTCTGCTACAACAATGTGGATTTTGGACAAAAAGGACTAAAAACATCTGCCATTCTACGTAATTCGGAGTTTTTGACAATCTAAATCTGCATATGAAATTGAAATAGCTATTTGAGGTAAAAAATTTTGTTTTGTTGTCATCGTAACAAAATGTAAGAATTTGAATATTGTCCATAAATCTAGGGTGGGAAAAGTTTTGAATCTTTTTAAGTTTCACCAATTATATTGTATTTGAAAAATGATTGAAATATTGGCACATAACACTAAAGAAGTTAAGACTAAAATTTGCTAATTTTTGGTGTACATCTTCAACCCATGGTCACACTCCATAAACGGGAAGTGGGGTTGTAGGAAAGTAACTAGCTAGTATAAGGTAGAAACTACATGCAATATGGACGCCAGATTTGATATCTAAAACTAGTACTTATTCTTTTTAAAAAGAAGAATTTTGAATATTTTCCGTTTAGACCACAAAGAAATAAAGCCCATTCATTTATTTATGCAATTCTGGGAGCCTGTTTCCGAGACAAAAAAAATGTCAGATTTTAAAATTGGTGCAATACTTTAGAAGGAGATAATTGAAACGTTAAAAAATTGGAGACGCATGGAAAACGGGAAGCGGCGCATGATCATGGTAATATCTTATCACAATCTTTGACAAAAGTAATCTCACAGTGTTGGAAATGGGGAAAAATAATAAATACGATACATTTTATATATAGAAGTTACAATTCAGATTGTATTACTTTATTTTCAATTTACAAGCAACATATTTTAAGCTAGATACTAGATTAATAGAATCTATCACTACTTATGGTGCCAGATAGGGAAATCTCAACCCTCGTTCTAATATATTTGGTCCAGAACTCGGCAAGCCTCGTTCTGGACCAAATATATTAGAACGAGGGTTGAGATTTCCCTATCTGGTACCATAAGTAGTGATTGATTCTATTTCTTGCACCACAAAATACATGAAATCAATAAAAACCAATAGCAATTTGTGAAATTGATTACAATGGAACTGGCGTATGAATACGCAGGACAGGAAACTGTCAACATCCTCATTAAATCCATATTTGAAGGATCAAATATCTCTGGAGGCGTATTCAACATTAATTTTTACCAACAACCATCATCACCTAAAGTGTCCAGGAAGCGTAAAATGCCTGTTATTTGGACTGACAGTAACAGCGATTTTGAATAAATCCATGTTGTTCTTGACGTTCTAATTTTCAACCCAGGATGTGACGTACTACCGTAAACCGGTTCCAACCGGTTTCGTTGAGTCGTGGCGCCAGAAATTTAAATTTAACAGTGGTTTCACATTAAGTAATGTTAAATATTATTTTATTTGTTATTGATTTATGGTTTGAATAAAAAATCATAATCAAATAAATCTTAATATACTAAAGTAGATTTTATTGTTAAGTTTATTTGTTTGCGCGGCAGTGTCTAAATTCCTGAGGTAATGAAACGGTTCCCAAACTATCGATACACCTCTGATTGCATTGATAAATCTTTGCGGGAAAAAGAGCGTGTAGGCTATCTTGCACAGGGGGGTGCAAGATGGAGATATCTTTCACCGCTATTTTCATGGATATTTCTATCTGGGGTGCAAGAATGGTATATCTAAAGCTAATAATCTATTTTCTGGTGTGGAGAAGATAAATATCATTCAGAAGGTATAATAGAACAAAAAACTGCATCTGAAAAACAGCAAACGCAACTAAGAACACGAAACAATACAAGTTAATGACAAAAACCAAACAAGACAAGACAAGAAAAGACATAGGATTCAATTGATTTTAAATTCCTGACTTTTGGCACCGGAGTAAATGTCCAGTAACATAGGGCCTAATTATAGAAAATGTCCTCTACATAGCAGTTTGTAGCCAAACCAATTGGCTTTAGTTTAAACGCATCCATATTCGGACAATTTTACTTCACTAATAGTATTCCTTATTTCCTTCTGTTATCATCAGCGGACCCTAGAAAGTTTACTGTGGGTTTTTTATCCATGTTAAATTTATATAAATACATGCTTGTTTTTGATTTGGATCTTCACAAATTTAGAATGTATGCAGGACAACGGTTAAAAATGAATAAATTTAAATACTAAAATTAAAATATAACTTTGTTTAAAAGAGCAACGTTAAACTTAATTGAAGTCTTTAAACATACGTTTTGCATATTGGTAATGATTAGATATGTTAATCATTGTTATGTATAATGCAATGTTATATATTGAAAGTATTAGACCATTTATTACAAGAAAGTGGTTCCTAGAAAGGCTTACAGATCTCTGCCGATGTCAAATTTACAAACGAAACTTCCAATACTATATTGAAACCATTCTATTCTATTCCAAAAAAAATGCATGCGAAGAAGAAAAGTGCAGGAAGTTGGTAGTGAATAAAATAATTAAATAATAAGAAAAAACAATACTGTGATAAATATTCCATTATAAAATTAACTAGACAGTAACAATTCATACACATATAGTAGATAACAAGTTATTATTTAATCACAAAACTAACTGATCCTATGAGATAAAATGTAAGGATCAGCGTTTTCAATGCATTCCACCAAGTTACACCTAGAAATAGAAATATATATATATATATATAAGGAAGTCTTACCATCACTATGTTCCCATAATCTTTGACCAGTCACATGATTCTTTTTTAAAACTTAGGTGTTTATAAATATTTTGAATGGCATAGTGAAAATTAATATTTACCTAGAAAACAATATCTTGAACATCTGTTGGTGTGGTCGGCTGACCCACATTGCGATAATCAACATAGTGATGGTCCATTTTTGTAGTGACAGCTTTTGAAATTAAAATCTGCTGAATTTGTACTTGACATGATTTCAAACATTCCTGTTAATAAATAAATAAATAAATAAATAAATAAATAAATAAATAAATAAATAAATTGCACAATTGCAACCTTAATAATTTCAGGTGGGAAATATATTACATATAATAATAAAATCATCATTGAAAAGGTACAGCTAGATTTTTGCAAACATTTACTTGGTATTAAAAATACTACAGTAACTATGAATAATACTATTTTAATGTGAATTAGGCAGATTACCATTGTACACAACTAAGAAAATTCGTATTTTTAGGTACTGGTTAAAATTCTGTAAAATTCTTTATATATATAAAGGAGAAGTTATGTTAACTTGGTATGCATGATGTACATGTACATGTATGGCTTTTGATCACAAACTTTCTTTTATTTTAATTAAACAACATGTTCTTGATCAGGCTAAGCTTTTCACAAATACAAGCGTCAAGCAAATGTAATATTTTTGAATAGCTTATTGGAAACTTTTGTATACAAACATATCTTTGTAAACAAATACCAGCTCAATAATAAGTGAACTTGGCTAAACTTCGTCTGTACTCACATCAATTAGCTATAGAAACTGGCAGATTTAAAAAAGTTGAAAAGCACAATCGTTTCTGTTTTCATGGTTTGAACCGTATTGAGGACGAGTTTCATTTTATGTTACAATGTGCTCTGTATCACCATTTTAGATTGAAATATATCAAAGAATATTTTTGGAAGAAACCAAGCATGTTTAAATCTATACAGTTATTACTTGAAGTCTTCAAACTGTATTGGAATTGTCAGAATTCACGGTGCAATTTGGGAAACAAATATATCAAAACATCTTTTCTTCTACGTTCTAAACCTGTTCAACTCCAGTCATTTTATTATTTACTTCATTCTCCATTTGTATTTATTATTAATTATTAGTTATTAAGTAATTACATGTACATTAAATTACTAATTATGTGTCACTGTCTTGACACCACATACTGTATGCAGTTGCATGTTATACCGATGAATGTATTTTCAAAGTAATAAAGATATTACAAAGTTATACTTAATGAATTAAATCTCCGACAAGAAGTGCTAACCAAGTACTTTTTATATAATTAAATTTTAACCACTACATTGTAAAATGTCTTCAAAATCGCATAATGTTACAGCATTATCAACGGTTAAAATCTTATTAATCAGTTTACAATTGTCCAAAGTTATAACCAAAAAACGTGTGATAATTAACGAATTAAAGTGTGTGTGTGTGTGTGTGTGTGTGTGTGTGTGTGTGTGACTTACAACATCAATATTTGTGATATGGTGAAGTTCTTGTAATAACTTGTTATTAGAATCTGGTATTGTTTGTAAAAGGCCTTTTGCCGCTGCCCCTATACTACTTGCTGCAATCACTGACGGCAGATGAAGCATGAATTTGCAATCTGAAAATACAAATTAAGTTTTAATCAAATTAGGATGTCATTTCCAATGTGTCCCCAGATCAAACTACAAAATTTACATAATTCTCTCTTAGCAACCGGATGTATTGTGATATTAGCATACACTGAAAGAGTATGAAAGAATATGGTAACCATAAAACAATGTACCGGAGTGATTGTCACGTATGCACTTCAACAGTAAAATATGGAACAATCAGCCTGCGATGTCGTCTTTCCTAGATTAAAACAAATGGACATGACCTTAACATATTTCCCCTTGTAGATAATTTTAATTCTGCGAGTACAATACCATTACCTAGTATAGTAACAAAATAATAAACATGAACAAATGTAAGTCATTCCCTTGTAAGACTGCAACAGGATTGTAGGTTTACTTGGTTGAATTATATAGTTTTTATAGGGTGTTAACTTGTTTTAGGATAAGAGGTCGTGACCTTATTATGTCTCTTATATTTAGGTACCAGAGAATATTCTTTGTTCTAGAATAGTGTATGTGTTTTATTTTTATTTATTTATTTTTTTTATTTATTTTTAGAGCTCAGTTTTATCTATAATTTCTAAAATTAGTTTGTTTACTTAGAATATTATATAAATATGGAATTTTGTATAAGAATAAGGAAGGTTTTTGAGTTATTTTATGTGAATTTTGATAATGCATATGAAAATAATAAGTGGTGTTCCATTTAAATAATTTGGATGTCTATACTGGATTATAATGATGTGTGAACTGACTAAATCAAACAATTCGATAATATTTAACAACCTTATAGACTGTGTTGAAATTACCAGGATTGACTTTCATTCAAAAATAGTGTATTTTACTATGGAATTTTTTTTACAGGAAATTATTACAAAACTGATTCGGGCATTACTTAAAAAGGAATTTACAACCCATGTATATAGTGGACTTTTTCATACTGAATTTACAGTATATTTTCGTATCTACAAATTATTATTAATTTTTGAATTAGTTTTATTATACGCCCGTGTAACGGGACGTATTATGGTATGGCGTTGTCCGTCTGTCCGTCCGTACGTACGTTAACATTTTTCTTGTCCGGTCCATATCTTTTGACTCGATTAGGATATCAAGATGAAACTTATACCAAACATGTATTATGGGAAGGCGGTGTGTCGCATTTAAAATTTAGGTCAGAATATTGAAGGTCAAGGTCACAGGTTGAGTTCTATTGTTTCTTTATACTTTTAGCAAATACTTCTACTTGATATGACACGGGCGTATAATGCTCCGCTTTGCGGTGCTCTTGTTTCTAAATTTGATAAGAGTAGTTAAATTTTTTTTATTACCGCTTGTAAACCCTTGCCTTTAACCGGTTTGACTTCATGTTGAACAATATTGATAGAAAAGATCAGGTTTGTCAAGTTTCTTTATTTCTCAAATTGTTTCCTGTGAATTTAACAGATTTTTTTTACTCTATTAGATAATAATAATAAATATTATTTAAGTGCCACTAAGCATTAAACTTAAATTTCATTAGATCTATATAAATTAGCCAAAAGTGACTTATGAGACACTAAAAAGACACATAAAAGTCAAATAAGAAATATTATTATATACACAGATACGTTGTCCAATTGATGAGGCTTAAGGTTCTTGGAGTGATGATTCGCTAATATATCAAATGAAAGGCGATTTTAAAAGTCTGGTAAAATTTCAAGTTATGAAGAAACAAACAATCCGATGTGAATCCGAATCAAAATTACAGTCAATCAAAAAGTGATCTAAGAAACAAAATAATACTTTTTTAATTTATGAATTAAATACTAAAATTTTACCACTAACTTGTCATTAGTTTCTATATAAAGATTTCACATAATTTTCTTGAAAATTTATTAAGTTTAACTAAACTTTATAATTCTTCTTTATTTCAATAATTAGATATAATTTATTGAAACATTTGTGGACATCATACGTACTTAGGGCAATATACATTTTGGAAAATATTCGTCAATATGAGTAAATAGTACTCCATTGTTTGTGAATTGAGAAAGTTGCACCCTAAATACATAATATTCTTTTTTATTATCAGGTAAGTTGCTCCCAATCCTACACATTTCATCCCAGAAGTTGAAAATTATTGATTATTTTAGTCAAATGATAGAGGCTTTTTTATTGTCTTTTTACAGCATTTCTGATAAATGTTTTAGACTTTTATGTGTCTCGTCTAACAAATTCTTCAAGCGATCACCATCAGTTTAACGGTAATAAAATTCCATTTGGATTTTAGATAAAAAAAAAAAAAGAAAAAAGTTAGAGCTCAGTTTTCTTTAAATGAAAATCTTTGTAGCTATCACAACAAATTTGTATGTGATTTGTAATTTGATATTTTTTTACGCTCGCCGTGTTACACTTAAAATATTAGTGGAACAAATTCTGACATTGCTGGCATGTTTTCAGCTATTAAAAGCATAAACACAGAGAAAGCTAACAATACTGTAATTCCCAGAGAAATAACTTTGATATACATAAGGGGATTGTCATGTATCATTTTTGAATGTATTCTATGATTAAATTCAAAACCTTAAACTTAAAAATTTAGGTTAAAATTTGAAACAAATCGGTATTCTAATACAATCTGTGAATAAGATTTGTTTTATAATTTTTTCTTTATATTTTTAATAATTTAATTTCAAAATTCAACTTTATTTTTATCATTTTATTATAAAAATTAGCCACAATTAATTTTAAATAGTCTTGACTTATATAATTTGGATATAACTCTAACATTTTTTGCAAGTATAATTCTCGTTTATCACAAAAGCAAATAATTTAACCCAGCTTGATATGTTTATTAATTTAATTTACAACATAAAAGAGGGATTTTTACGAACCCGCAAATAGCTTTATTTTAAACAAGCTAAATACTTTTCTTTCACAATTATTATCAAACATGCAGATTACCACAGAGAGTTAAGACCCAGGGAAACCATATGACAATAGCTATTAGTAATTAATGTCAACGTGAAACAACGTGTCAACGCGTCAGGTCACGCCGACGGTAAATAGTACTCAGTACCTTTATTTACATAATTTTAGGGCGGTGACCATGTGCCCTGAACGCAGGTCATTGGTTTCGTAGAAAAAGGTCAAACCCCCAAAAACTGACCACTGGTCAACTAATCAAGAGATTTGTCGTGTTAGACCTCTGTGATAATCTGCTATAAAAAGTGGTGCACTACCTTAAAACGGCACTTTGAATGCCGAAAATGAAACTATGAACAGAATTCGACGAACGCAACCAAGATGTAGGCACGCCGTAAACAGCGCGAGTGTAAAAAGCACAAGTGGGTTGTTATACTCGATTTATAATCGGTATATATAATGTATTTCACTGTCTTAATAACTTAAGATATCAGATATTTAAAAACCAGAACAATTTATAGACCTTAATTTGTGTGTTTCGTCACACGCTGTTTTTACAAATAGACCACGAGGATGCGTTCCAAGTTCGACTAGAGCTACCATTTGATAACCGTGGTAGTCGGCATTACTAAGGATCATGTCAGACCAATTTAATAACAGGGATTTGCCTTTTCGGTTGGGACAAACAGTGGAAGATGGAGTTTTGCTTCAAAAATTTATTGAGAGACCCTTAACTGTTGATGTTCAACCCATTCAAACCGGGGAATACAACCTTACCACAGATACCATGCTCCAAAAAATCAAAGATAAAGGTTACAACATTGACCACATTATATGTTGTCAGAACAATGGTAAATCCTGTTTTAATGTAACTTTTAAAGATTTGAAAGCTAAAGAATTATTTCTTATTACATTTGAAAAGTTTAAATGTAATGACGCTATATACACATCAGCCCCGTCGGTACCCCTAGATCTGGAGGTCAAAAGGGATCATCTTGACATTTCAATCTTTGGGATACCTTACGAACTATCAGACGATATAGTTACAGCAAAGATTTCAAAATATGCTGATGTACAGTTTGTACGTAGACAAACTTTCAAGAATTTCCCGAATATTCAGTCGGGTGTTAGAGTGGTAAGGGTAAAAAATATATCAAAGCCGATACCAAGCAAACTATATATTAAAGGCATAATGGTATCAACCAAGTACACAGGGCAAATTCAAGGCAAAAAGTGCTATAATTGCGGCATCATAGGGCTACATTTAGCAGACAACTGTCCTTATAAGGTCAATTTACAGTCTAGGACTGATGATACTCCTGAGCAAAACACATGTTTAAAGGAACTAGGGGATATAACATCAGTAACTACAATGGAAAAGCAAATAGATATGAATGACATGGTGGAATTCCCACCTCTAGATCCCAGCATAGGACCTGGGATAGAAGAATTATCTCAACAAATCATAGATCAAATCAAACTCACAGGCCATTATAAAGATGACCACAGTGATGATCTTACACAACTATCTAATATATCTAGGGCATCCAATACACAGGATACATTGAATAGTCCTTCCAGTATACCTGGAACCCAACAGGACATATCATATATCCCAGATCAAATCGAGTGTCAGACAGCCCAAACCTCAATTAATGAGTATTTGGATGCTGATATCTCAGACATACAACAGCATATTATGTCAAGTCTAAACAGTACACCCCAATCCGAACAAGATGAGACACATATCCAACAGGATGATGAGGTAACAGTAACTCAGGATGATAATAACCACCACTTGATGACTGACACCTCAGACAGTGACCAGGAGTACCTGGACACATCCGATCAGTTCCCCCATAATCATGAAGATCAACTGGCGGGATCCTCGGTGGACCAAGCTGGTGCCTGTACACTGATACCCCACTTGAAAACGTGTACAAATTTGAAATGTTTTTATGTTTTTCAAGTGTGACACTTTTACCTAGCTATGTACATATATATACAAGAATGGCAAGCACTGCTGGAAAATTGCTTATTTTTAATGATATTCCTTCAAAACTGCAATGAAATTAATTTGATGACGCCCCATAATATTAATGTTGCAAGTTAGTTTTCTAAGTGAAGCCGGTATACTGACTTTGTAATCATAATTCATATATATAACTAGAAAATGCACATCAGAAAATTTAATTTTTAGTGGGAGTGGAGTGGAGTGATGGTGTTTAACGAGACGTTGCAAGCTTTAGGCGAAGGTGCAGAAATTAAGCCTGTGCGTTGTGCTGATGGCATTATACAGCAGGGTTCTATATCGTGCCACGCCTACCTTGACACTGGACGTTTATTTTGAGCTACAGCAGTGGGTAAGGCTAGACAGCTTACCGTCATATCTACTCCTTTCGTTTTAATAAAAATTCACTACAATTCAGGTGACATGAACAAGATAATATCATATAATTTCTACTTGAAGTTTTTTTTTGCTTTTTTTTGTGAATTTAAGGTGAAATTTTCACACAAATTCAACGTGAAATATTTCGCATGAATTCCACATGAAATATTTCACGTGAATTTCACATGATATATATCACGTGAATTTCACATTTCACGCGAATTTCACATGAAATATTTCACGTGAATTTCACAAGAAATATTTCACGTGAATTTCACATGAAAAGATACATTTTACAAAAAAAGAGGGAATTTATCAGAAAAAATGTGATGTGTGTATTACAAGGTATCAGTTAATAATAAAAGGTTCAGCATGATGCTATTTTTTTCCAACTTGCATATCATTTATTTTTTCACATGAAGTTCACGTGAAAAATTTCATGTTAAATTCACATGAAATTAATTAACGTGAATTTCACGTGAAAATTTCACATGAAATTCACGTGAAGTGAAATTCATGTGAAATTTACGTGAAACTCATGTGAAATTCACGTGAAATGAGATTCACGTGAATTTCACGTGAACAAAATTTGGCTATGTATGTATGTATGTATGTAGTATGTATGTATGTATGTATGTATGTATGTATGTATGTATGTATGTATGTATGTATGTATGTATGTGTATGTATGTATGTATGTATGTATGTATGTATGTATGTATGTATGTATGTATGTATGTATGTATGTATGTATGTATGAATGACTGAAGTCTTACCAGTTAAACACCATCCTATAAAAGTTTGTGCGTCTTTCTTAATCGCATCACATTTGTCTTTGTCTATTGATAACCGACACAAAATTTGTTCTAAAAAGTCGTGAGGTGTTATTGCAGAAATATTCCAGTTTAATTGGTTTAATACTAATAATTCCATATCCTGCAAGAAAAAACAATACCAAGAAACATATAAGCAATCACGGTTGTGAGTAGGCAAAGGGGGCATGCGTTTTGTTGCATTTTAGTGAACAGGGATCTCATGGCATGACTACGGGTTAGCTCACGACCACGAATTAGCATATCTGACAATCATGTAGTATCTTTTGGCCATGACTCCATGTTTACTTTCTCATGGTCACAACTTAGTATCGGAATCAACCAACCACAAACATACCAATCCATGTTGAAATATATAATTTAAACAATATTTTATTCAAAAACAAATTTTTTGAAAAGGATTGGACAGCAGGCATTGCCTATATAAGTCCTCTCCTTAATCAGAGTACAAATAAATTGTCAAGTAAATGTAACAGCAATAACAATCATAATAGTAATAATACATAATAATAATAAATGAAATAAAAATGACAACAATACAATAATAATAATAATAATAATAATAATAATAATAATATAATAATAATAGTGACCAGTGTTGCACCCATAATTATAACGATATTATTAGAACTGTAATACTGCAAAAATATATGTCATGTTTGTTAGAATACTGAAAAAAATGTAAAAAGAACAAAAAAAAATCAAAAAAACAAAAAAACAAAAAAGAACAAAATAAGCAGAACAAAAACAAAGTCGTAAGAAAAAAAGATGAAGTAAAAAATAAATAATAAATAAATAAATAAATGAAAGAGAATTTATATACAAAAGAGGGTAGCTAATAGCCGGCAGAGTTAACACAGAAAGAAGTTGATAAACACAGAACAAAAGAGAGAGTAATGAGAGTCATCTAGGATGAAGCACATTAATGTGAAATTAATTCAACTTAACTCCAGTTAACTCAGCTTAAGTTTAATTAAGTGAGAGAAAATGGATTTTATCTGCTTCATGTTAATTTAATGTTTAGTACAGTTAAGTGGAATTAAACTACTTGAGTTATACACTGTAATTGACCCATCGGAGCTCCGCCCACAATTTAACTTATCGAAGTCCATTAACCAATCAAACGAGGGTAAATTGTTGCTAACGCAGACAAACATTGACCGTTAGTAACAGATGCCATGTTTTGATAATGATTAGGTCCTTACTGATGAATCGGATAATTATTGTAAAAAAAGGATTTAAATGTGATATCACGGTATATGAAACACTGACAGCAGGCAGAGAAATGGATTTTAAATTTTTCATTAAAAATAATATACAGCATATGACAAATTGACAGCAGGTATGAAAAGCGAATAATCGGCAGTATGCACTTCATTCCTTTTAAAGTGGATCTGTGCATGTGGTCGACTTCGATCATAGTCAGCTAAACTAAAGATTGCATCAGTAAATCAACACATATTCGTTCAAATTCGAGTTTTTTGCTCAATTTTTCATTTCTTTAAAAATACTAGTATACGTCGTATGCCTAATCAGACCGATAACCTCGGAAACTTAATAAATTCCTAAAATTATATTTGCTACTGGTTCCGTGTCATTTCAGTTTTCGTGATTTTATATACAAATAATTATCAATTTACCAAGAAGTTAATTAATACACATCGATATCATTGATAATTAACCTGAACTCGCACCTGGGAATTTTTCACATTCCGATGTTGCTTTGAAATTTATTTCTTTTTACCTACCGCCTAATATCCTGATAATTAGTGGTTAATGGTTATTAGTATTATTATTATTATTATTATTATTATTATTATTATTATTATTATTCAAGCTTTAATAATAATAAACCAAATACCAAATAAATTTCATTTGAAAAGAAATAATAAATTCTACCGATTGATTTAATTTTGTTTCAATGTACCGAGTTTCCGTTTTTATTTCAAATATGAAATACCAGCCATAATTGAAAGTACTTTTTATATACTTTACTCACTAATTTGTGAAAAAATTAAAATAAATAAATTAATAAATAAATAGTGTTCCATTTTTTTATTATATAAATTTACAGAACTTTGCGTTTCTGGCATAAATGCCAAAATGATGACAAAGTTTTTATCACTTCATTTTGATTACAGAACTCAAGAAGACAAAAATTAAAATTACCATTGAAACATGAGCTAAGATTACAACAATTTAAAAACTAATTGTTCTAAATTTGTCATGATAGTAACTTTAATAAATTCAGAATTTTCATTTTAATTTCCTCTGGCCCGACATCGATGTGCCTCAGATCCTCTATGTCTTCGGGTAACATCTGTTAGAAATTTGGACGCTACTGCCTATAATCGGTCAATATACTGTTCAATGCAATATGTGTATCCCTGTTTTCTACACCGAAGCGAAATTTCCACATCTTTTCAGATTAAAAGCGAAAATTTCTCGAGAAAATCCTGTAGACTATCCGCTCGTGCATTCTCTTTCGCCGCCATTTTTATGAATGTTTGTCTGCATTTCGAGGTAACTATGTGACGTCAGGCAGTGGGCGGAGCGATCTCTCGATTTTCGATGGGTCAATTCCAATGAAGTAGAGAAAATCCAGGATTAAGTGATGAAATAGTTTGATTGGATGAAAAAAAACCAGGTTGACGCTTTCAGCCTATGAAAGCCATCGACACATATCCCCCCTTCATAGAAACTATAACGGGACTTTAAAAAGATGTCAAATAAATCAATAAATAAATCAATAAATAAATCAATAAATAAATCAATAAATAATCAATAAATAAATCAATAAATAAATCAATAAATAAATCAATAAATTTTATAATTTCATTTTATTTTAATAAGTATTCATTGATTACAATAAATTTGCGTTAAAATAGTATTCAATGAATTTCTGCTACTATTTCCTTATTTATTTTTTTATTTTATTTTATTTTATTTTATTTTATTTTATTTTATTTTATTTTATTTTATTTTATTTAAAGAAAAGTCAACATTGCTTGTAAATTTATTATTCGTAATATTTATAAAGTGTGTGTGTGTGTGTGTTTCTCATTTTGCAGAGTTACATAAACATTCAACAGGTGAGATTGAAAACTCCAACTGTTAGTTTATTCACCTATAATGGACTAGAGTACTACACACACTTGCTTATAATGAAAACATTATGCAATATAAACGAGTTAATGGTATATCATGAACGACGTATGCACACAGCTATACACAAAAACGATCAGTGGTGTCACAATATATATATTTATTGATGAGATGACCCGGTTACATATTTAAGTGTCTTCAACCGCTTATAAATATACTAAGATAACATTTATAATATTTTACACCATATGTTTAATTAATTTCGTTATAACTAGCATACAAAAAAGACGAAAAAACACTTTTTAAATAAAGATAAATGTATTTATTTCAGCAAAAGTCCATTAACACTGTAATTCATGGACTCCTGATTTCAGTTAAATAAGAGAAAATGTTAAGTCATTTTCATCTTACATCAATAAATAAAATAAACATAAATAAGTTATTTCAATAAATAATAAAGATTTAATTGAAAAGAACAATAAATCGAATGAATAAAAAAATCGATAAAAATGAATTTACATAAATACAACAAAGTTAATCAAGTAAACCCCATTTATCGAGTGATTTATCGATTGATTGACATTCGGATTATCTAAACTCTTGTTTGGTTTTTAGAGAGAGAGAGAGAGAGAAATCACTTAATATGTCACACCAAATTCTAGGGATACCACACTAAAATAAGTGTGTGTCCAACTTTGAACAACATCCTAGTATTGGTGTTGGACATATTGTGGTTTAAAAGTTTCAAAAATGATTAAATCCAAAAACTCACTTATATTTCAAATTTGCTTTCCATAATTGTTTTTGCCAGTTTTATTAATTTTTCTCTTTTTCTAATTTTGGTTGTTTTCCCGTATTTGGTTTTAAGTAATTCTTTTATTTCTTTATCTGTCATTTGATGTAAGTCGGTAATGTTTTTTATTTTAATGGGAGAAGGTAAAAACTTTCATTTGCATGAGTCATTTCTTCTCCTACTTTTGATTTTTTTTCCTAGCCCTTATGTCGTAAATTTTCCTTTCCCAATAATCATTATCCTTTTCCTATATCCCCTTTGAGTTCGTTTTAAATCTTCTTGATTACAAATTCTAATCGTTTTCTCACTTTTAATGCTTCTGTTGTTGTATCCGAACGGTTAATTTTTTTATGATAAATTGTTTTAACAACATCATTTGTTTCTTCAACGGCCTGACCACTAAATTTTTTATGTAGGGGTGATTTTACAAAATCTCCAGACATTGACCTAACTTTCTATAATTTAATGCGAAAGTGAACAGAAAGCTTTTTCGTACATATGGGAAACGTGTGATACATTTAAAAAAAACTAAAATATCCGAGGCACTACCTCGATGATTTAGTACATTTGAACGATATTAGACTTAACACATAATTTCATATGTTGAGACGTTTATTTTGTCGCCGTATAAGATTAATTATGTTGGTCAGTTAATAAGAAAAATGCTTGTGTGGATTTAGCTTTACAAAAAATTACTTTATGCTGTAATGTGACAATAAAAAAGCAATCTTTATATTGTATCAGCGTTCTAAGTGAAATAAATATTTTGACAAAATATTCAAACACATTTGTTATTGTTTTAATTGTGTATATATATTAAAACTTTATAAAATAACAACACAATATAATTAAGAAAAGTGAGGAATATTTTTTTCAAAAATTCATTATTTAATATCATTTAGTCGCAAAAAGGTATTATTATTTCAAATATCAATTTAAACGTTCTTTAAAAGATTAGCTATTAAAATAATTTATACAAAGGACATTTTCATTTGCTTTATAATTTTTTTTATTACAAAAACCCTATTTTTCCGACTAAATACTTCATTGTGAGATACCACTTAAATGTATTTTATAATTTCATTCAAAAAGTGTTTTTTTAACGTAACCATAAATATAAATATCTCATCCCATGGTCTGATTTTTTGCTGATTAACCGTTCAACGTCATATGTTTCTGGAGAAATCAATCTTTTGGATACTGTTTCAGATTTAGTCAGCCTCAAGGGTTCTCCAAAATGGAGATCCCTGTAGTTGAATTTCTTCTTGATGCGTAGTTGGCGAGACATAGTGGTGTTTAGTCAGTTTACTTTATATATTCATACTGTATTGGTTATAATTTTATGTTTCTATAAAGTTTTAATTTTCATTGGACAGAAGAAAAAACTGAAATCTATTGGTCATTTTGAAGGGATGACACATGATGAGTGAGTATCGTTCAAAATGTCTCGGTTTTCAGTCTAGTTTCAATATTCAAAAAAAGTTTCACACGTTATTTTATCTCATGATGAGGTCATAGATTTTAGTATATTTCTAGATTGTTTATTCAGTATTTACAACTTCAGTTCTCAGGATAGCTTTCATTGCCTAAAGTCATAATCGGAATAAGCTGAGGATCAGTTCCCATCGAAAAATCAAGGAAACCATTCAATCGAGAGGATTAACAATATGCAGGTGTTTGAGAACCTGCTATGAAAACATCAACACAATGATAATAATATAATAATAATTAATAATATAATAATAATAATAATAATAAAATAATAATAATAAAAAAAAAATAATAATAATAATAATAATAACGGTTCCATTTTAAAAATGTTATTTGAAACTCAAGAAAAAGTAAAGATTATGTAAAGCCGTTTTAAGATTATTAAAATTTAAGATTTTTTTAATCAAAATCAAAAATTTCCAATTTTTATTTATTTATTTATTTATTTATTTATTTATTTATTTATTTATTTATTTATTTATTTATTTATTTAAAAATTTACAGACTTTTTACTTTATTAATTGTAAAAAAAAATGTTGCATCCGCATCATTTGGAATCTATCTCTGATATTAATTTAATTGTAAAAATTATTTTGGAGCATAAATTTGAAAATCAAGATCTTTTAATAGCTGACACTTCAGTTACATATTTTACAATATTGCATTTAGCTTATTCAATGCTGCAGATTTCCAATAAGAATACTGTGGAGAGAGAGAGAGAGAGAGAGAGAGAGAGAGAGAGAGAGAGAGAGATCTGCTTCTAATCTCGTGCCGATGTCACGGAGATGCATTGTGTTTGATCAAAAATTGTAGTAGCCTAGTGGCAACAATTGATAGATCTTGATTTTTTACAAATTTATGCTCCAAATAATTTTTTTTACAATTAATAAAGATTATAATTATAAACATTTAATTTATTTTTGGATTAAATTGTAACCATTTTTATGTATTTAAAAATGGATTGCATATTAAAATAAATAATAATATAAAAGAAAAAATCATAAGGTTATTTGTTTTTATTATTGCATAAACCCAACTTTTTCAATAGGTTATCAATTAAGTTTCTCTCTGATAAAAAAGTTTCCAACTCAATATTGTTAATTGCGAGTTTATTGACCTATAACGTACTTATCAGTACCTACAGGCAGTCGTACTGCTACCTAGGTAAGACGATGACGTCACAGAAAATGAAAAAAACCCTAGGATTTTTCAACTTCAAAGTTAAAATTACTCAAGTAAACATGAACTTATTTTATTTTTGAAAACTGATTCAGAAAGTAAAAAATGTTCCTAAAACAACAAAAACGGAAAAAATATTGTCTGAAAATGGAAAATAATTTTATTATTTATTTTAATGAACGTCGGTAATGAAATCCCCTATATGTTCCATGTAATACACCTGTATGTCTTCAAAGTTAAAATTACTCAGTAAACACAAAGTTATTTTGTTTTCAAAAACATTTCCTGAAAGGTATTTTTTTAATATTTTATAAAAATAACGGGAAAAATATTCTTCTATAAAGTAAAAAAGTTATGACAGGTTTTGTAACGACATATAATAATTTCAACGTTAATCCTATATACAGAAACCAGTACAACTTAGGTAGATTCAGTAGACTGACATCAGCGCCCCCTGGATTCAAATGAAACAAATTCTATGAGGCGACATTTCTGTATTTATTCACTATTTGTAAAAGTGCATAATTTTTCTCTGCATGCACAATCATTATCAAAACTAAAGTCCACTTGATCGCATTAAAAAATTAAGCACAGACTTAAAAATCAATGAAATTTATCAATTTATAATTACCGTTAATTCGTCCACTCTTATTGAGTTATCTGTATATGTAACTAATGTTTCCGTTGTTAACGGACTTGTTTCTTTCAACTTTGAGGCTAAAAACATACAGACAGCACCCAAGAGTTGCAATCTTGTTCTAGGTGTGTCGAAGACGCTTAAAAACCTGTCCAAGTAATTCATAGATAGAGGAAATACTTCTTTTTCGCACATCTGTTCTTCACAAACCTGAAAAAAAATTAAGGTTATTTAAGGAAAATCTTAACTGAGGGGATATTTTAAAAAGTAGCACATGACAGCATAAAAACATTGAGACTCCTTTTCAAATGTTCCTCGCTTAACCGGGACAGGTCCTTTTTGGAACTTTCTTATATTTGACGATTTTATAACAACTACATGTTTTCTAAAATAAATGAGAAATAGAGGCTCGTATTTTCAAGTTTACTATTAATGTTACTTCAATAAAAAATATTAATGGAATTTAAAAAAAAATGCTTGAAATCATTTTGCTGCATCAGAGTCGCATACATAAAGTGAGGGTTCTTCATTCCTGTCACAATAGTGACCATATACTAGTAGTTTTCGTTTTCTGAATCAAAAGCACTTCCTGTTTCCGAAGTCTTTACTGGGATCCTATTAGATGTCTATCTGTATTACAGATATAGTATAGAACTTGTCTCAAACGTACTGTTGATCGATTGGTTGGTTGAATGTTGTTTTACATCGCATCAGCAATCTTTTAGCTACAACTTTTTCTAAACCTAAAGACAAGTTCATGTTGTGAGTGAGTTTTGTAAAAGTATTCACGGTCTGGTTTGTACTAGTGCCACTTATGGCGGCCTCTAGAGTACAAGTACACTTGTCAGTAATGACGCAGATAAACGTCACAGAAAACTCAGTCGATTATATTGGTACTGAGCCAACCAGCAGAAGCAAACCACAAAGGAAAATCCCTTTATGATCGATCGGATATATGGAACCCGCAGAACTGATGAGCCTTGGGTTTGAAGGCTAACGCCTTAACCACTCGGGAACCGTGGCCCAAAATAATTATGTCGTTGAAACTTTTAAACGTTGAATTATTTATCATTTATGATAGTATGCGGTGTATATTAATGTATAAGTTTTATAATTCAGTTCCATTTATCATGAGACCTCAAACTATATAAAGTTTTTTTAAAATAAATTTACATAAAAAATCCGGGCCTTCGATAAATTTCAAATTCTCTGCACCCCCTAATATCCATATTATATAACATTTATATACATTACATAATATGTGTCAAATTGCATATCTGTTTTTATTACAAATTCAAAACCACAGTATTGTCATTGGTTTAGTCTCACCAAGCATACATTTGAAAAATACATAGTCTCACCCCTGTTATTTCAGCATACTGTTCTCTAAATTTAAAACAATCTTAGCAAAGTTTAGAACATCAAACCATAGACTCCCAATAGAAAAAGGACGATGGTTAAATATTCCGAAAAATGAAAGATATTGTACTTTTTGTGATAAAATTGTTGGCGATGAATTTCATTTTTCATTTGAATGTACGTACTTCAGAAATTTGAGAAAGAGATTTATTTCAAAAGAAACATATTCCAATCCAAATGTGATCAAGTTGGCTAAACTTCTTAATGCAAGAAATCCCGATACCCTTATTGCTCAGTGTAAATTTTTAGAAAAAGGCTTAAAAAAAATTCCATTGATTATTATAGAAACAAATACACTCTTCATGTGAATCAAATATGTATTTCCTTTTGATTATTACTAGTATATGAATTTGGTAATTTATTATGGAAAACTATATACTATACCCAATGTTAATATATAGAATATTACTACAGAATGTTTTACCTCAGAACTTTCATTTGAACATTATATTTATTACAATATATGGCTTTGCTGGGTAATAAACATTGCAGAAACTTGTAGGTAGGGGTTACCCAATCACTTGTCTTACCTGTACTGTTTATTATTCAGGAAAGTTTAAGCAAATACTAAAGGTTTAATACACGTGTACATAATGAGATCTGTGTTTTTTTGATTGGACATGTTTGTAATATTTTGTTTCTGTATGTATACATTTACTTGTATTATATTAGAATGTAACGCATTCTGTATTATTTGTTAATAAAGTTTTAGACATGCGTTTTGTATTGATATTTGTATAGCTTTGTTACAACGCATTTGGTAACAAAAACGCATTTGGTAACAAAAATTTTAACATCTTCTAGAAATAGAATACACAGCATCAGTATATCAGTCGGAGTTGTTAATATGACAAATAGTTGATATCTGATGAGATATCCCCAAAAAACAAAAAGATATCCAAATTTTCCCGAAAACGCATTTGGTAACAAAAGTATGTTGAACCTGTAACGCATTTGGTAACAAAAATTTAAACAACTTCTGAAATAGAATACACGGTATCTGAGTGTCAGTCGAGTTGTAGATATGACAAATAGTAAATATATGATGAGATATCACCAAAATGTAACAGATATCCTACTTTTCCCTAAAACGCATTTGGTAACAAAAGTATGTTGAACCTGAAACGCATTTGGTAACAAAAATTTTAACAACTTCTAGAAACAGAATACACGGTTTCTGAGTGTCAGTCGGAGTTGTAGATATGACAAATAGTTGATATCTGATGAGATATCATAGAAAAAAAAAGAGATATCCAAATTTTCCCGAAAAACGCATTTGGTAACAAAGTATGTTCAACGTGAAACGCATTGGTAACAAAATTGAAACAACTTCTAGAAATAGAATACACGGTATCTGAGTGTCAGTCGGAGTTGTAGATATGACAAATAGTAGATATCTGATGAGATATCACCAAAATGTAACGATATCCTACTTTTCCCTAAAACGCATTGGTAACAAAAGTATGTTGAACCTGAAACGCATTTGGTAACAAAATTTAAACAACTTCTAGAAACAGAATACACGGTTTCTGAGTGTCAGTCGAGTTGTAAATATGACAAATAGTAGATATCTGATGAGATATCATAAAAAAAGAGATATTCAAATTTTCCCGAAAATGCATTTGGTAACAAAAGTATGTTCAACGTGAAACGCATTTGGTAACAAAATTGAAACAACTTCTAAAAATAGAATACACGGTATCCGAGTGTCAGTCGGAGTTGTAGATATGACAAATAGTAGATATCTGATGAGATATCACCAAAATGTAACAGATATCCTACTTTTTCCTAAAACGCATTTGGTAACAAAAGTATGTTGAACCTGAAACGCATTTGGTAACAAAAATTGAAACAACTTCTAGAAATAGAATACACGGTATCTGAGTGTCAGTCGGAGTTGTAGATATGACAAATAGTTGATATCTGATGAGATATCATAAAAAAAGAGATATCCTACTTTTCCCTAAAACGCATTTGGTAACAAAAGTATGTTCAACGTGAAACGCATTTGATAACAAAATTGAAACAACTTCTAGAAATAGAATACACGGTATCTGAGTGTCAGTCGGAGTTGTAGATATGACAAATAGTAGATATCTGATGAGATATCACCAAAATGTAACAGATATCCTACTTTTCCCTAAAACGCATTTGGTAACAAAAGTATGTTGAACCTGAAACGCATTTGGTAACAAAAATTTAAACCAACTTCTAGAAACAGAATACACGGTTTCTGAGTGTCAGTCGGAGTTGTAGATATGACAAATAGTTGATATCTGATGAGATATCATAGAAAAAAAGAGATATCCAAATTTTCCCGAAAACGCATTTGGTAACAAAAGTATGTTCAACGTGAAACGCATTTGGTAACAAAATTGAAACAACTTCTAGAAATAGAATACACGGTATCTGAGTGTCAGTCGGAGTTGTAGATATGACAAATAGTAGATATCTGATGAGATATCACCAAAATGTAACAGATATCCTACTTTTCCCTAAAACGCATTTGGTAACAAAAGTATGTTGAACCTGAACGCATTGGTAACAAAAATTTAAACAACTTCTAGAAACAGAATACACGGTTTCTGAGTGTCAGTCGAGTTGTAGATATGACAAATAGTTGATATCTGATGAGATATCATCAAAAACAAAGAGATATCCATCTATTCCCGACTTTAACCTTTAATCCTGACTCCATTATAGGAAAACATCAAAATTGAAATTAAAAAAAAACATTTCCAAATCTTTAAATATAGACAAGACATAACAATTTAAGGCTTAAATGGCAAGGTAGGTAATGACATTGACCTTTGATCTTAGGTATATCTTCTTGCAAGCCTAGAAAAAAGTCTTATGACGTCATCACAGTATTGTTGATAAGTTTGATGTCTCTGTGTTCAGGATTGCCAGGGATATTTTTGACATCTCATAGTTCCATGTTCCCACACAATTTTGATTACAAAAGTGGCGGATGTAGCTAGCTAAACAGGAGGTCTTACCCTTCCGAAGCACCCGACCTCACTTCCCTGGTGAAAGTTCACGTGTCTAACCTGACTTGTAAGTTCCAAAGTTTTTACTTTGCTTCTGGGTTGTGATTTGGACATGGATGAGTATGTTTGTTATTGATTCTTTGAAATATTCCCATTATAAGCTAAAATAGAAACAAAAGCACACATACCAAGCAAAGCCATTACCTTGACCCAGTTTTGAAGATATCGCAAGATTAAGCTTATTTCATAAATACTGTGTTGACCATGACCTTGGCTTTATGTAGAAAAACAGTGCTTTAAAACATCAAAATTAAATCTATATTGAAGCAATTAAAAATAGTTGAAATGGTAGTAAAAGATCTAGGATTAGGTCATGGCATTGACATCTTACTTCGACCTATTTTGAGGGTCATTTCAACAGAAGTAAAATTGAAAACCTGATGCAAACTGTCATAATTGAAAGCCATTTTACGAATTCACACAAAGACGCAGTACCCATTTTTGTACCGAGGTTGATGCAACATGATATTTTACCATTATCGGTTACGGAGAGAAAATGTTTTTGCTCCTTAGACGACCTTGTCCTAGTTATGGTAACCGTGGCAATACCACGAATAAATCTGAACTACACCAGCCTATATATACTTCAGAGCGAATATCATTGATATCTGATCAGTTGTTTCAGAAGAGAAATCAAAATTGGTTGTCTAAGATTAAATGATTAACGAAAACATATTGAAGTCACATTGTACATTCATTTGTATGTTGCAAAAACGTGCTTTTGTGTATTTCCCTGTGTTACTGTCAAAAGTATTGAAATGTCTCACTCACGCGTATCGGCTACAGTACGTCTGTTGACGTTTTCGAGAGATCGTTCTCTCAATTGGGTTTCCAACCATTCATTTAAGCCTAATATGAGGTTCCATGGTTGTAAGTGTACGTCGCTTGCGCCGGACGTTTGGGTCACATAGTGGAATATTGTTTGAAGTAAAACAAGTTTTGTCCGGTCAGAACGTCGATAGGAATTACGCATGGTTGAGATACGTGAAACAGGAAATACATGATTCGAAATCCGAAATATTGGTTGGCGCCAATAACATGTTCTCATGAATATTTTTTTTATTTTTCAAACCTTGTGCTCCAATGATTTAATTCATATTTGTTTTACTAGTATAAGTGTACATTACAAGTTCGTAAATTCCACTAGGTTTTGTTGCTTCTCATTGTTTATTAGATTTTTGTTATTTGTCGATAATTCGTACCATCATTTGTGTTTTGTGAATGTTCCATGCAACATTTAAGCAATCAAGTGGCATTTGCTCTCAAAAATTATAATTGTCCAGTATTTTTATGGCTTCTTGTTTAATTTGATTTTAGTGTGTAGATTATATCAGGAAGGTGCATGTGATAGTTTAAATCAAAACCATTTTGATTGACGGCAAATATGTCTGTAAGTAAATAAGTGAAGTTATAAATTGACATACATGTATAAATAAGAATGACATTACACATACGAAAATGAATAATAAGCAAAATAATTATGGTCAATGTGTGTGTGTGTGTTTGTGTGTGTTTTTGTTTTTTAACATTCTTTTCAAAACATGACTATAACGTGTACATAATGTACAAATTATAATTTTATAAGATTTCTTTTGTTATAACCGTTAGATAACATAATCATAACGTGTATCTTGAACTAGTAAGGGCTAACCCATCTTTCCTCATCACAATAATAATAATAATGATAATATTACAAACACCATTCCATTCTTAACAAAAGTTTAACCATTACTGATTAAACATTTTACTCAGCTTATCTGAATAAAAGCTTAAAAAATGATGTCAATAGCCCGTCAGCCAGGACCGACTTAAACAAATTGACATTCCCTTTTCTTAAACTTCATTTGCAAAACATCACTGCGACCTTTTTTTGTAGTCTTACAGAAAAGTTAGCTTTTCCAATAATATTGGGAAAATACAATGTATATGACAACTAATTCCAGCTCGTATATAACTGCCTACACGATATGCATAGAAAAACTGGACACAGAACAGCATAAAAAGAAAAAACATGTAGATTATGATAAAAATGTTTCCAAACTTCCGATTCAGAGAATGTTTGACAGTACGACAGGGAAATAAACACAAAAGCGCGTTTTTGTTTTTGTTTTTTTTTTTTTGCAACATACAAATGAAATGTACAAATGACTTCAATAAGTTTCCGTTAATCATTTAATCGGAATAACATCTTTGACACCCAATTTTGATTTCTCTTCTAAAACAACATAACAGATATCATTTAATTTGTTCTGAAGTATATATAGGCTGGTGTAGTTCAGATTTATTTCGTTGTATTGCCACGGTTACCATAACTAGGACAAGGTCGTCTAAGGAGCAAAACATTTCTCTCCGTAACCGATAATGGAAAAATATCATGTTGCATTAACCTCTGAAGGTTTTACCCTTTAGAAATATTCGGTAGAAAAATGGGTACCTCGTCTTAGTGTGAATTTCGTAAAATGGCTTCCAATTATGACAGTTTGCATCAGGTTTTCAATTTTTACTTTTGTTGAAATGACCCTCAAAATGGGTCTAAGTAAGATGTCAATGTCATGGCCTAATCTTAGATCTTTTACTACCATTTCAACTATTTTTAATTGCTTCAATATAGATTTAATTTTGATGTTTTAAAGCACTGTTTTTTCTACATAAAGCAAGGTCATGGTCAAGACAGTATTTATGAAATAAGCTTAATCTTGCTATATCTTCAAAACTGGTCAAGGTAATGGCTTTGCTTGGTATGTGTGCTTTTGTTTCTATTTTAGCTATAATTGGGAATAATTTCAAAGAATCAAAATCAAACATACTCATCCATGTCCAAATCACAATCCAGAAGCAAAGTAAAAACTTTGGAACTTACAAGTCAGGTAAGACACGTGAACTTCCACCAGGGAAGTGAGGTCGGGTGCTTCGGAAGGGTAGCACCTCCTGTTTAGCTAGCTACATCCGCCACTTTTGTAATCAAAATTGTGGGAACATGGAACTATGAGACGTCAAAAATATCCCTGGCAATCCTGAACACAGAGACATCAAACTTATCAACATACTGTGATGACGTCATAAGACTTTTTGAGGGCCTTCATAAGCCTAGGCTTGCAAGAAGATATACCTAAGATCAAAGGTCAATGTCATGACCTACCTTGCCATTTAAACCTTAAATTGTTATGTCTTGTCTATATGTAAAGATTTTGAAATGGTTTTTTTTTAAATTTCAATTTTGAAGTTTCTTATATTGGAGTCAGGATTAAAGGTTAAAGTCGGGAAAAGTTGGATATCTCTTTGTTTTTGGTGATATCTCATCAGATATTTACTATTTGTCATATCTACAACTCCGACTGACACTCAGATACCGTGTATGCTATTTCTAGAAGTTGTTTAAAATTTTGTTACCAAATGCGTTTCAGGTTTCAACATACTTTTGTTACCAAATGCTTTTTAGGGAAAAGTAGGATAATCTGTTACATTTTGGTGATATCTCATCAGATATCTACTATTTGTCATATCTACAACTCCGACTGACACTCATATACCGTGTATTCTATTTCTAGAAGTTGTTTAAATTTTTGTTACCAAATGCGTTTAAGGTTCAACATACTTTTTTACCGAATGCGTTTTAGGGAAAGTAGGATATCTGTTACATTTTGGTGATATCTCATCAGATATCTACTATTTGTCATATCTACAACTCCGACTGACACTCAGATACCGTGTATTCTATTTCTAGAAGTTGTTTCAATTTTTGTTACCAAATGCGTTTTAGGTTCAACATACTTTTGTTACCAAATGCGTTTTAGGGAAAAGTAGGATATCTGTTACATTTTGGTGATATCTCATCAGATATCTACTATTTGTCATATCTACAACTCCGACTGACACTCAGATACCGTGTATTCTATTTCTAAAAGTTGTTTAAATTTTTTGTTACCAAATGCGTTTCAGGTTCAACATACTTTTGTTACCAAATGCGTTTTAGGGAAAAGTAGGATATCTGTTACATTTTGGTGATATCTCATCAGATATCTACTATTTGTCATATCTACAACTCCGACTGACACTCAGAAACCGTGTATTCTGTTTCTAGAAGTTGTTTAAATTTTGTTACCAAATGCGTTACAGGTTCAACATACTTTTGTTACCACAATGCGTTTTATGGAAAAGTAGGATATCTGTTACATTTTGGTGATATCTCATCAGATATCTACTATTTGTCATATCTACAACTCCGACTGACACTCAGATACCGTGTATTCTATTTTAGAAGTTGTTTAAATTTTTGTTACCAAATGCGTTTCAGGTTCAACATACTTTTGTTACCAAATGCGTTTTAGGGAAAAGTAGGATATCTGTTCATTTTAGTGATATCTCATCAGATATCTACTATTTGTCATATCTACAACTCCGACTGACACTCAGAAACCGTGTATTCTGTTTCTAGAAGTTGTTTAAATTTTTGTTACCAAATGCGTTTCAGGTTCAACATACTTTTGTTACCAAATGCGTTTTAGGGAAAAGTAGGATATCTCTTTTTTTATGATATCTCATCAGATATCTACTATTTGTCATATCTACAACTCCGACTGACACTCAGATACCGTGTATTCTATTTCTAGAAGTTGTTTAAATTTTGTTACCAAATGCGTTTAAGGTTCAACATACTTTTGTTACCGAATCGTTTTAGGGAAAAGTAGGATATCTGTTACATTTTGGTGATATCTCATCAGATATCTACTATTTGTCATATCTACAACTCCGACTGACACTCAGATACCGTGTATTCTATTTCTAGAAGTTGTTTCAATTTTTGTTACCAAATGCGTTTTAGGTTCAACATACTTTTGTTACCAAATGCGTTTTAGGGAAAAGTAGGATATCTGTTACATTTTGGTGATATCTCATCAGATATCTACTATTTGTCATATCTACAACTCCGACTGACACTCAGATACCGTGTATTCTATTTCTAAAAGTTGTTTAAATTTTTGTTACCAAATGCGTTTCAGGTTCAACATACTTTTGTTACCAAATGCGTTTTAGGGAAAAGTAGGATATCTGTTACATTTTGGTGATATCTCATCAGATATCTACTATTTGTCATATCTACAACTCCGACTGACACTCAGAAACCGTGTATTCTGTTTCTAGAAGTTGTTTAAATTTTTGTTACCAAATGCGTTACAGGTTCAACATACTTTTGTTACCAAATGCGTTTTATGGAAAAGTAGGATATCTGTTACATTTTGGTGATATCTCATCAGATATCTACTATTTGTCATATCTACAACTCCGACTGACACTCAGATACCGTGTATTCTATTTCTAGAAGTTGTTTAAATTTTTGTTACCAAATGCGTTTCAGGTTTCAACATACTTTTGTTACCAAATGCGTTTTAGGGAAAAGTAGGATATCTGTTACATTTTAGTGATATCTCATCAGATATCTACTACTTGTCATATCTACAACTCCGACTGACACTCAGAAACCGTGTATTCTGTTTCTAGAAGTTGTTTAAATTTTTGTTACCAAATGCGTTTCAGGTTCAACATACTTTTGTTACCAATGCGTTTTAGGGAAAAGTAGGATATCTGTTACATTTTGGTGATATCTCATCAGATATCTACTATTTGTCATATCTACAACTCCGACTGACACTCAGATACCGTGTATTCTATTTCTAGAAGTTGTTTAAATTTTTGTTACCAAATGCGTTACAGGTTCAACATACTTTTGTTACCAAATGCGTTTTCGGGAAAATTTGGATATCTTTTTGTTTTTGGTGATATCTCATCAGATCAACTATTTGTCATATTAACAACTCCGACTGATATACTGATGCTGTGTATTCTATTTCTAGAAGATGTTAAAATTTTTGTTACCAAATGCGTTTTTGTTACCAATTGCGTTGTAACATAGCTTTACCTCATGTACCACCTCCTGTGGGCTTGAGCGAATAAAGTGAATTGAATTGAATTGAATTGTAGTCTCACCTAGCATACATTTGATATTTTTCATATAAATTTAATAAGTTTTTAGGTATAATATATATAGTTTATTTTTCACTGTAAGTTTTACAACTTTTAGTGCATATATACACATAACACAATATTTGACAATGTTCATTGATTTGGTGACAACATATATCATATACAGTATAATACATCAATTAATCAATATTAATAAATATGAATATTTAAATTTACATTTGTTGCATAGTAAACACAACAGACGAAAAGTGATTGGGATACCCCCACCAACAATCTTTTGTGCAACAATATCATTATTACGTATAGACGTGTAATTGCAATACAAAAAATTAGCTTTTTGAAGTAGACTTAGTCAGAGAGAACAGACAGATTATCCCTTATTTTTAGAGCCTTATTTAAGTATTTACCTAAATTACACAATTCTTTATTGTTTTGTACAGAAAATAACTGAATAAGTTTAAACATACTTGGCTTATGATAGTAGTAATTTTTTTATATAAAGATTACGTAGATTTTGAATATGCGGACATTGAGAACAAAGTGAAATTCATCTTCTATTTCAGACTGCATAAAGTGCAGTATCTTTCATTTCTTGGAATATTATTATATCTACCAGTTTCAATATAAACTGTGACTAGCCAAACGGAACTTGGTTATTATTTTTTGTATGATTGTAAGATAGGTCTTTTTAAGTAAGATTGTAGACAAAAATGATCATTTAGAAACTGGTATAAGAAACACTTTGGAGAGTTACTAAAATAGTTTATACATTCCTGTTCAAAAACTTCCATAAGTTTTGTTTTGTAAATTATTAGAAAATTATTTGAATCAAACATATTTTGCTGTAACCATATATAACCTAATCCTAATTGGAACAATTCATTTTTTATCTGAGTTACCCAGTTACAAACGTTTGGTTTAAGTTCAGCAATATTGTACATTTCACTATATAATGATCTTAAAATTAGATTATTAGTACTGAGTAAATGAATCCAATATTTCATTATTCTAATTTTTCTATGTTATTATGGGGGATATCTTCCCAATTCGTAATAGACCATATAATTTGGGGTATTTGTACGTACAGATAACAGCCTTTTACAAAAATCTGTATGCTAGGTAAGACTGGTGGATCTTTTTCGACCATCAAGAAAACAATAGAAATTAATTACAGGTAAACTAAAGTCTGTTTCAAATAAAATATACCATTCTTGATACCAGAGAAAATTCCCAGTAAAATGAGATTGAAAATATATGATTTTAACCGAAAACAAGCAGTTGAAAATATTGGCCATTATCTTTTGAATTTGTAGGTTTTGAATCCATTCTTAGTATAATAATGTACATGATTTTCTCTTTTATAGTGTCCTATAAGCCAATTTTGTGACGGGATATTATTCTGCTTTAATCGATATTATTCTACATTTAGATGTAATGAATTGACTAATATGAGAAACTTGGGTAAATTATTATTATTATTATTATTATTATTATTATTATTATGTATTATTATTATTATTATTATTATTAAATATGAAAAAAAAATTTGCACTGGACTGATTTAATTTTGAAACAAGAGTTGTCAGAATACACATAGCTCACCTATTTGGTATAATTAATAAATTGTTAAACTTAAATTAAGTGTTTAAATCTTATACTGACTGGAATTTCATTTTAATTGTTAATGATATTGAGAAAAAATAAAGACATCATATTTATATACATGCTTATCAACTGATTCTAAATAATTAACATGATTGATTTAACTTTAAAAGAATTGATAAAATTACAGCTTACACCAAAAACTTTACCAGGTTAAAATACCATCCTTGCCCATATTAATTCTTATAAACTAATTTATAAATGTCTATAATTATTAAATTTAGAATAATGTAAAAAATTAAGGGAAAAAAACTCAAAAACTCAAAAAAAAAAAAAAAAAATAACCAAAACTAAATGTAAAGAAAAATGGCCCCTCAAGTTGACAACTTATGATGATAAAGTATGCTTATAACAATATATTCATCTAAGTCAAATTTTGCAAAATGTAATTTAAATTATGAAAAAAAAATATATCACACAAAATTTTAAAATATATGGAAAATAAAAGAATTATTCAAAATGAACTAGTGCCATAAATTCACCTACAGTTTCAGTTTAAAGTACTTTAATTTAAAATTCAAAATAAAAATAACACAGAAGATGCAATGGATATTCATTAAACATTGAATAAATTATTGAAAAAATTGTAAAGTATTTCTATAGCTACATGTATATCCACTGTTAGTATTATAGGATCATGGTAAACTTTTTGGTGTAAGCTGTAATTCATCAATTCTCTTAAGGTTAATGATTACTTTTCAACAATAAATTGATTTTTTTTATTACGTTTTAGTAGCATAGTCACTTGAAAGACTTTGTAACAACTCCTAATGAAGTCCGACGCCTAATGAAGTCCGGACTTCATTAGGCGTCGAAATTGCAACGCCTAATGAAGTCCGGACTTCATTAGGCGTTGACAATTTCGACGCCTAATGAAGTCCACAGATTGGGGCTCAAGACGAGGAGACTTTTGAATTATCAAAAAAAGTCTCAAAATTTTACGACTTCAATTCAGACCAACAAGCAATGGCAATGTACCTTCAGGCACATAATCGTGTGCTTTGTCCAACCGTACCATACCCCCGCAAAATGTTTAGGGGGTATTTAAACGAATCATCCTGTCCGTCCGTCGGTCCGTCGTCCGTCCGCCCGTTCGTCAAAATATCGTGTAAGCTTAAATATGTAGCTTCCATGTCTATGAATGGATTTTGATCAAACTTGGAACCAAAGTTATTGTCCGTCTGTCCGTCCGTTCGTCCGTCTGGACGTTGGGAAAGGGATATATTTGTCTCTCCAAAGACCGTTATAGTTTTAGCTCTTTTTAGGGAGGCAAAAAAGTACCAATCGAGAATTATTGATTGATTGATTGATTGATTGATTGATTGATTGATTGATTGATTGATTGATTGATTGATTGATGATTGATTGATTGATTGATTGACTGAAAGACTGACTGACTGACTGACTGAAAGACTGACTGATTGATTGGTTTGTTGAATGGGTTTTTTTTAAATCTAGTCAAGAATATTTACTTATATCGAGATGTCACCAGCTATAGATGACTATTTGAAGTTTTACCTTTGAGGTGCGTACAGTGTACAGGGAGGGTCTCCAACGAGCCATACTTTCTGTGATACATTGTTATCATGTGATGCATTGGTTCATCAGGTCTTTTCCGAAGGACCCCGTGACTTTCATTGCTACATGTAAATGACATTAGCAACACCCTGCTATTGTTTTGCATTTTACAATATTTTAATCTTGCGTGCATTACCATGCATGTAATAAGGTGCCCAAAATATAATAATATTTATTTATTTATTTATTTATTCATTTATTCTTATTTTTATCTATCTTCTCCGCTTAATGTCTCAACAAGGTTCCTTAGAATCCATCATACGTACATGTATATGAAATCAAATGTGATTTTTCCCCCAAACTCCCGTGCTTACTTTATCATGTGATGGGTTTCATTAAGCTTCGAGGCAACACCATGGCTAATGATGTCCATAGTATTTCATCCGTTTTAATCATAGTTTATGTGCAACAGATATATTTTTTTACCATGAAAAAAAATTTTGCAGTGGACTTTATATCAAGTGTTTTAATGAGTTAAAAAGCGGAGGATCGTTGATATAGACACTATCTTGTTAGCAGTATTAGATACAGTAGTAGTATACTTTCTAAAGCTGAACTTCATTAGGCGACGAGATAACATAACGCCTAATGAATTCCCTTATTATATCTCGTTACATGTACATAGTGGACTTCATTAGGCGTCGGGTAACATAACGCCTAATGAAGTCCCTTACTTTATCTTATCACATAATGGACTTCATTAGACGTCGAGGTAACTTAACGCCTAATGAGTCCATTACTATATCTTTGTACATAGTGGATTTCATTAGGCGTCCGAGGTAACTTAACGCCTAATGAAGTCCCTAACTTTATCTTTGTGCATAGTAGACTTCATTAGGCGTCGAGGTAACTTAACGCCTAATGAAGTCCATTACTATATCTTTGTACAGTGGATTTCATAGGCGTCGAAGTAACTTAACGCCTAATGAAGTCCCTTACTATATCTTGTGCATAGTGGACTTCATTAGGCGTCGAGGTAACTTAACGCCTAATGAGTCCCTTACTATATCTTTGTGCATAGTAGACTTCATAGCGTCGAGGTAACTTAACGCCTAATGAAGTCCATTACTATATCTTTGTACATAGTGGATTTCATTAGGCGTCGAGGTAACTTAACGCCTAATGAAGTCCCTAACTTTATCTTTGTACATAGTAGACTTCATTAGACGTCGAGGTAACTTAACGCCTAATGAAGTCCATTACTATATCTTTGTACATAGGGATTTCATTAGGCGTCGAAGTAACTTAACGCCTAATGAAGTCCCTTACTATATCTTTGTGCATAGTGGACTTCATTAGGCGTCGAGGTACTTAAACGCCTAATGAAGCCCCTTACTATATCTTTGTGCATAGTAGACTTCATTAGGCGTCGAGGTAACTTAACGCCTAATGAGTCCCTTACTATATCTTTGTGCATAGTAACTTCATTAGGCGTCGAGGTAACTTAACGCCTAATGAAGTCCCTTACTATATCTTTGTACATAGTGGATTTCATTAGGCGTCGAGGTAACTCAACGCCTAATGAGTCCCTTACTTTATCTTTGTACAAGTGGACTTCATTAGACGTCGAGGTAACTTAACGCCTAATGATGTCCCTTACTATATCTTTGTACATAGTGGACATCATTAGGCGTCGAAGTAATGTACAAGTCCTCTCAGCATCTCGTTAGGAATATCTCGGGACTTTTCGACAGCTGCTATTTATCCTTTTGGTCACACGTTTTCGTGGGATTAACTTAGACGGTGTGAAGCCTTGCGGATCACAGTGCCTCTTTTTGACCAGTTCTAATCTTCGCCGGGATGGATTCTAGTGTAAGAAAGTTTTCAGTAAGCTTGCCGAAGATCGATTGTTCTCTCAGGTTTTCCCCACTATTTTTGAACTGTCTGCTGGAGCGCAATACTCCATAACTACACTCCATACTCCCCGTATGCGTCTTCGGGCCCTCGTTAGCCTGCATCATTTTCCGCATTGTTTCAGTTAAATATTAGACGCATGACTCTTATTTCGTAAAATTTTAAGCTTAGACGAACCTGACTCCGGTTTCATAATGATTCCTTAACTAAGATTCCCTTCCCTAATTAATTTAAGATGTCTTTTAAAATCCTTATAATTATGTTCATTTTTATGATATTGGGATTAGCTCACATGACCATAGGTCATGTGAGCTTATGGTATAGCGCAGCATGTGTATGTGCGTGCGTGCGTCTTTTACAACACATTTTCGACTTCCCTCTGAAAACTACTGGACAGATTTCAATGAAACTTGGTAAAAAGTTATATGGGCCGGTGCAATTCAGATTTGTTCGTGGCGTTGTCATGGCTACCATATCTAGTCAAGGGACTTAGGGTTTGAAAAATCTTAAAAAATCTTCTTCTCCAAAACCAATGATTGGAGTAAAAATCTGATGTGATATTTTGGCTTCTCTAGGGTCTTAAGCCTATAGTTTGTTCATTTTTTGAAATTCGGACAAAAAATAGGTTACGCGTTTTTGCGTTGAATTTTGAAAAAATCGTAAAATAGCGCAAATTGTAAAAACTTGACTATTTGACCAGATAATAACATGGGGTTTTCAGTTTGACAAAATTCTTGTAATTACCTTCAAAATGGTGTCAAGGTCAAAATGAAGGTCATGACCTAATTTTTCACCTTTCTATATTATTTATTATCTGGAAAACTATAAACTTTTTATATAGGCATGTAAATTAAAATATTGTTGGTATTGAGGTAACGATCATTTTAATATATAGATAGGTCATTGGTTCAAAGGTCAAGGTCACATAGCCAAAACAATACCAAATTGTTTCTTTATCTTGAAAACTATAAACTTTTTACATAGGCATGTATATTAGAATGTTGTAGGTATTGATAAACGTATAGAAAAAGGTCATAAGTCCAAAGGTCAAGGTCATAGTAGCAAAACAATACCAAAATCGTTAATTGTCTCGAAAACTGTAAACTTTTTGTAAAGGCATGTATATTAGAATATTGTTGGTATTGATGCAATGATCATTTTAATATATAGGTTATGGTCATTGGCTCGAAGGTCAAGGTCACAGATGCGAGTAGTTTCATAAATATCTAAATATCCACATCAGAGTTATTGCTCCTTAAATGTAGTATTTATTGTGTTTTTGTGCTGTAACGGCCGAGGTGAGCGGTACAGGCCCTATTGGGCCTCTTGTGTAAGTTGTCGTTTTGAAGATAATTATCAATTATGTATAGTAAAATTCGTATTCAGTTTTTGTCAAAACTTGTTAGTTTCGAAAAAGGTGGTCAAAATAAGCTAAATTTAAGAAAGGTAAAACTTCTTGAGAAATGATTGCGAAACGGGGTCTGTGCACATAGAAGGTGTTTGCCGTGGCAGATCGCTAGACTGCTAATGAAAACTTTCTTAAATTCCCATGTTATTTCCCCAAAAATATATATGAATGTAAAACATCTTATAAGAACCACGATGCGTACTTTCACTTTATTTTCTTATTACTTAGCAAATTAAGTGCGTAGTAGTCTTGATTTGTAGGAACCTAACCACCCAAATATATTACAATGAATGGTCGTCTATGCAGCGACATTTACACATTTTAAATAAACCTCCATCTTTATATAATACCACTCAAAATAGTGCTAGCTTTTTGTCACCATTGGCTAAGGGCTTATTACAGAGGCGACTTCAAGACGAAATATGATAAACATCTCCAATCAAAATGATGAAAATCAGATGTATATATAAATAATATAACGATATAGTAATGGACTCATTAGGCGTTACATTACCTCGACGCCTAATGAAATCCACTATGTACAAAGATATAGTAAGGGACTTCATTAGGCGTTAAGTTACCTCGACGCTAATGAAATCCACTATGTACAAAGATATAGTAATGGACTCATTAGGCGTTAAGTTACCTCGACGCCTAATGAAAGTCTACTAGCACAAAGATATAGTAAGGGACTTCATTAGGCGTTAAGTTACCTCGACGCCTAATGAAGTCACTATGCACAAAGATATAGTAAGGGACTTCATTAGGCGTTAAGTTACCTCGACGCCTAATGAAGTCTACATGCACAAAGATATAGTAAGGGACTCCATTAGGCGTTAAGTTACCTCGACGCCTAATGAAGTCTACTATGCACAAAGATATAGTAAGGGACTTCATTAGGCGTTAAGTTACCTCGACGCCTAATGAAGTCCACTATGCACAAAGATATAGTAATGGACTTCATTAGGCGTTACATTACCTCGACGCCTAATGAAATCTACTATGTACAAAGATATAGTAAGGGACTTCATTTGGCGTTAAGGTACCTCCACACCTTATGAAATTTATTTTGTAATAAGATATAGTAAGGGACTTCAATAGGCGTTATGTTACCTCGACGCCTAATGAAGTTCAGCTTCAGAAAGGTATACTACTACTTTATTTAATAATGCCAACAAGATATTGTCTATATCAACGATCCTCCCCGTTAAAATCTTATTAAAAACAGTTGATGTAAAGGCCACTGCAAAACTTTTTTATCATGATAAAAATAAACATATATCTGTTGCACAAAAACTATGATTAAAACGAAGACTTTTAATAAGATGAAATAGTATGGGACATCGTTAGCCGTGTTGTTGCCTCGAAGCTTAATGAAATCCATCAGATGATAAAGTAAGCACAAAAGTTTCAGGGGAAAATCATATTTGATTTCATATACATGTACGTATGATGGATTCTAAGAAACCTTGTTGAGAAATTTAGCGGAGAAGATAGATAAAAATAAGAATAAATAAATATTTTTATTTTTGGGCACCTTAATACATGCATGGTAAGGTAATGCTATCGGAAAAGACCTGATGAACCAATGCATCACATGATAACAATGTATCACAGAAAGTATGGCTCGTTTGAGACCCTCCCTGTACACTGTACGCACCTCAAAGGTAAAAACTTCAAATATTCCATCTATAGCTGGTGACATCTCGATATAGGTAAATATTCTTGACTAGACCTAAAAAACATTTAACAAACCAATCGATCGATTAATCAATCAATCAATCAATCAATCAATCAGGCAATCAAGTTGCATCCGTAAAATTCTTAGATTACAATTATTTAAACAATAGTACTCGATTGGTACCTTTTATGCCTCCCTAAAAAGAGCTAAAACTATAACGGTCTTTGGAGAGACAAATATATCCCTTTCCCAACGTCCAGACGGACGAACGGACGGACAGACGGACAATAACTTTGGTTCCATGTTTGATTAAAATCCATTCATAGACATGGAAGCTACACATGTAAAGCTGACACGATATTTTGACGGACCGACGGACGGACGGACGGACAGGGTGATTTGTATAAATACCCCCTAAACATTTTGCGGGGGTATGGTACGGTTGGACAAAGCACACGATGTATGTACCTGAATGTACGTTGCCATTGCTTGTTGGTCTAAATTGAAGTCGTAAAATTTTGAGACTTTTTTTTTTGGTAATATCAAAAAGTCTCCTCGTCTTGAGCCCCAATCTGTGGACTTCATTAGGCGTCGAAATTGTCAACGCCTAATGAAGTCCGGACTTCATTAGGCGTCGGACTTCATTAGGAGTTGTTACAAAGACTGTAGTATATGAATTGGCTCTGCTTTTGTCATTGTGCTTGCCACAACAATAATTCTAGTTTCGAGTTATGGTTCTTTTTCCCTATACCTTATTGATTACAACAGTTAGTTTTTGTTTTATTAAATAATGGAAAACAAAAATAATTAGAATATTAAATCCTGAACTTGTTGATTTGTAAAAATGAATATAAAGCCGTTATTTCGAAATACTTAAGTATTTCAGTCATAGAATAAATTTGGCTATTTGTCCAATAAAAGAAAAAAATAGTGTATACCTCAAGCATCCATTGTGCAACCATTTTCCTCATGTATGGTTTAATGTCAGTCTGAACACATTTGAAGTAAGTTGGAGATGGCATGCATGTATTTTCTGTCGCCAATAGATTCTGCAACACTCTGTCATCCTTTAACAAAATAGAATCTTCGTAAGCTCTATTTGGCGTCTCTGTTTCACAACACATCAAGTTCATTTTAATGTAATATGAGATGGTTTTACACTGAAATAAATCCAAGTAGTTGAAATTCCAATTGAACGTCTTTGAAAATACAAACAAGCCACCGTGTCCGTGAATAAACTGACACTAATGTACCAATACCAATATCGTGGTATAAATATAGATAATATGAGCTGTGCTAGTTGTGGAATTTCGCTTGTTTAGGAGGAGGATTTAAATACAATTACCCGTAATGAAGTTTTGAATACAGCGCAGCTTACCTCCTTTGAGCACTGTAAAAATCTGTGGCCGGCATATACCATGTAAAAACATGTCATGATACCATTTAGGATGTCAATTTACAATATATTGCATCTCCGTAATATGATTAATTTATCTATATGCCGGTATTCTGGAAAGGTGACAATAATTAGCTGATATAATATGTCTGCCACTATATTGTAGTTGTTTAATGATAACGAACTGAGAGATATAACATTGTCGCGGTTAAGTTCAGTAACATGCAAGAGGGACAGAGAAATGATTGTTGAGAGAGAGAGAGAGAGAGAGAGAGAGAGAGAGAGCATTTTTGACACTTTACTTACAGTTACAAACAACAGAGAGAAAGATCATTGTTGACGTTCAGTAGAGAGAGAGAGAGAGAGAGAGAGAGAGAGAGAGAGAGAGAGAGAGAGAGAGAGAGAGAGAGAGAGAGAGAGAGAGAGATCATTGTGGCAAAGTGTCAAGGAGCAATTAAGTTTTAATTTAGCTTCACTAAAGGCTGGCAAGTATATGCATCTGTCATTATTCACCAGTGCAATTATCGAACCAGGTTGGATGTAGTTCTGATTTCCTTTAGCTCGGCAAATAAACGTTTCTTTCTGTCGTTTCCGTAATACCTCGCAAAAACGCGAGCAACGACTCGGAAAAATTCCGAAAGATGCAATTGCAAGAATTCTTGAAACTGAAACCCATTTTTTTTAATTTCAACAAATATGATCTGCTGAAAAAGTTTTGTAATTTCCTACATTAAGCAATTGTAAAACAGAAATAGACCTGAAACAAATTTCGTCATCTTCTGACAAAGATGTTACACTGAACATGAGCCGCTTCATCAATCAGGCATTGGAACTGAGGGTCATCTATATAAATTCTGTATGTATATGTATGCATGAATATACACAATGAACCTACATATACTAACCAACTAAAGTGGCCAGAAACTCAGGTACTTGCATACAAACATTTCAGATATCATAGAATCAGCGGTCATTCGCGTAGGCTTTTAAAACGGTCCTTGTGTAAAGGTTGTCTTTGTGTATCAATAATGTTTTATTTATAAGTACGCATGTATTGCTTCAACCATTTTCAAGCATTTGATTTTCAATTAAAATACTACGGTTTTTCACTTGTTACTTGGTCACATCAGCCACATATTTAAATCTTTATCTGATATAATAGTTCCCTATTTGGTTGTTATTTTTAATTATTTTTTTGATACTGGTATTTATCCTAACAATTGGTCTAAATGTATTATTGTTCCTAACAAGGATAACTCAAGTGATGTGAATGATTTCAGAGGAATAAGTCTTATGTCTGTAGTTGTAAAGATTTTTTCATTAGTTTTAAATAATAGATTATTTAAGTGGATAGATACAAATAATATTATTATCGAAAATCAATTTGGTTTTTTTACCAAATAAGTCGACTGTATATTTATAATACATTCCATTATAGCTAAAGCACTAAGTATGAAACAGAATGTTAATTGTGCATTTGTTGATTTTAAAAAAGCATTTGACAAAATACCCAGACATATCCTATGGCATAAATTATTGTGTTCTGGTGTTAGTACTAAAATGGTTAAAATGTTGAAATAAATGTATAATAATGTGAGATCATGTGTTAAGTTTTCAGGTGATTTTTCTGATTTTTTAAAATCTTACTCTGGTGTTAAACAAGTGAACCTTTGTCACCTCTGTTATTTTTAATGTTTATAAATGATATAAAAGAAAGTTTGAATTCAGATGATGATGACCTTTTTTATATTGATTTCATTCATGTATTTTTATTACTTTATGCTGATGATACAATTTTATTCTCTAAAACTGTTTATTTACTGTAATACATGGAATATTGATGTTAACACAGATAAGACTAAAGTAATGGTTTTTAAGAATGGAAAACAGGTTCAAAATCCTTTTATTTCATATAATGGTTCACAACTTGAGGTGGTTAAAAGTTATGTATATCTTGGTGTAACATTTTTAGAAATGGTAAATGGAACCAAACACAGCAGAAAATATATGAATTAAGATCTAAAGCACAAAATGGTGTTTTAAATGTATTGGGAAATATTTTTTTGTCATGTAAACATTTTTGGTGTCAAAAAATCTTCCTGTAATGTATCTGTGTATGGTAAAATCGGAAGACATCCATTATCTTGCATTAGAAAGTTACGTATTAAGTTTTGGTTGAAAATTATTAAAAACAAAGAAGCCTTTATATATAAATTTTATAACATGTTGAGGATAGATGCTGATAATGGTAACAGCTATAAAGGTCTTAATTGGGCATTTCAGTTAAAGAATTTGTTGTGTAATATGGGAGTGCACGACATATGGCTTCAACAAGATTTCTTTTTACCTGATTTTAATATGTTAAAAACAAGATTAAAATGATCAATGTATACAAGAATGGTTTGGTAATATGTCTCTTCATAATAAATAATATTATTAGCAAAGGTTTAAAAAAGAATTTGAATTTGAAGAATATTTAAACATTATTACAGAAAAAAAAATTAGAAGTGAATTGACTCGTTTTAGAATATCTTCACATTGTTTAGAAATTGAGAATGGTAGGTTTTATAATGTGGAAAAGAGTAGCAGACTTTGTAATTGTTGTAGTATGAAATTTCAAGAAAATGAATATCTTTTGTTTTGTTAGTGTGTCCAGCTTATATTGATTTACGACGAAAATATTTTTCTACTTATTATTGTAACTGGTCTAACTTTACAAATCTTTTGTCTTCAAAAATGCTTCTTTAATTAAGAAAACCTAGAAATATTTATGTCATGCATTTAAATGCAAAGGGACGAAATATTATGTTTAATATAATATACAATTTTTTGACAAATGTGTAACTTATTATACATATTATACATGTATATACATATATTCTCTTTGTATTACATGTAATTTGTAACATATTTTGCCACCAGTCATGTAAAATATATTTGTGGCAAAAAGCATATGTATGCTTAATGCAATAAAGATTGAATTGAATTGAATTGATGTACAAGAATAAGAATGCCTACTTACAATACAATTTTGACAAACTTGGATTAAGAATCAAGTTTGACATATTAATGGTATAACTATTATTGTTTGCAGCAGTACTTTTAAGTTTTGTCAAATATGAATAAAGAAAGACATAAAGATTGAAATGAAAATTTTATGTTATATAAACAATAAGATTTCATTAATTTTTCATAAGCAATAATTATACTTAAACAGTTATTTTCTAAAATATCAGCATGGTTGATTAATTTGATATTAACCCAGTGGTGGTTAATGAAAACTTGTTAAGACTAGTGTAACATAATATTTACAGAGTTTGAATAAGTTGCGTGGATATAATTATAACTGCTAGATTTCTGAAACATCTTTGACTACTACGGTAGCTCAGTTAATAGAGTGCTTACTCTGTATATGGGAGGTTAGGGTTTGAAACATGGCTGGGTCTGAACAAAATTAAAAAATGGTAGTGACTGTTCTTACGCCAAACACTCGCCGTTAAGAAATGAAAGTCACGTGGTTCCTCCGGAAGAGACCTAAGAACCGATGTGTTCCATGTCACGGTAGTTGAGATCAAAATCAAAGAGTAAAATTTCTGTCATTTTCTGTACCTATACTAGGGACGTCTAGGTATAAGTGAAATATTCTTTTTTGGGTCGTGCAATCGCATTCAATCAACCTGAAACGTCTTGTAGTAACTTTAATATTCATTTTGGCCAGAGAAAAGAAAGGTATATTAGGTCAATAGCTGCAATGTTGGTGAATATCAAATCTTTCTAAACACTTCCCAGCAATATTTGCTGCATTTTCTAAGCTATTGGACATTAAGTTAAAATTTTCTCATGTAAGTCAGATCCATATTCAATGATACCATTTAATTGTAAAATATATATATAGTAATGAGAATTTAAAAAGAAATAAATGTGAATCATGATCTTTATAAATCTTTTTAGTCAACTGATTGACAAAAAAGTAAAACAATTTCTAAATACAATGTTACATCAATTTTATCAAGTCACAAAATATTTCCGTTAAGGATAATAATTCAGTATTTGTACACAAACACACTGTTTCCTAATGACAAAAGGATGTTGAAATGTATAGTCCTGTTCCAATCCATCAAACTCGCCAATATATTAAACTGTGCGGACCCCCATGGGTCCACGCAAAAACATAATAATAAAATAAAAGGAAAAATGTAAAATTTTTGTCTTTGACTGAAAGAATTATCATGGACCCTCGAGTAAAATCCAGATAAAAAAATTATTCAACACTTATAAATGGCCAGTGTATCAAAATGTGTGAAAAACTTTCTTCCAATCAAAGAGACAAGTAACATATGTAACTCTTGATGTAGGCGGGGAAATAAAATGACTGACACAAGTATCATGTGATAACAATGACTCGCTCTCAAAAAATCAAAATACACTATTATTTACACTTAATTGTAAAACAAATGATCAAAATAAAATGAAAATATCAAATGATAAAAGGGTTCAGGCATGATACTAGACAAATAATCAATTAAAAATAGTATGCTATTGCGATATCACGCAAAAGATGCAGCTGTTCATACATTTATCAGTATTAATGCAACTAACATTACACAAATGCACTCTAATATTAACAATAATGAATAACCAGAAAACTCGTCCGTTCGTTCGATTATCATCTTGTCAACCCAATATGTCATCTGTCATTATGAATATTTGTTATTACTAAATGCAAGAAAGACAATAACTATTTTCAACAAATTTGACTTAATTCTTATTTAAATTACAATGAGTTTTGAGGTAAAAAAGGATATCCATTACATTCTTTTCAACAATAATATGTAACTACAATACACTCAAATAAAATAAAACAAGATTTAGCTTGAAGCTAAGGCTGACTCAGCTGCTGGGCCTTAAACTCGTCAAAGTGCAAAATTTTGACCAACATCCAGGGTGTAGCAATTGCTAAGATGAATTATTTACGAGATAGAAATTCCCGAGTACACAACGAAGTGTTTGTAAATCTAGCGAGAATATTTCGAGGGCTGTACAGGATGCTTATTAGGAATTGATCTCAAGAATTTGATACATCAAACTGTAAGCACACTTAAAAATAAGCTTTATAGGTAGCTGCCAAATAACCGTTATCAGCAGCATACACATTCACTTTGTACACACTTGAAATAGCGTTGCGTGTACACTAATAGAAACATACCAATATGTAGCTGCATAAGAAAAGATACAAATAAATTGAGAAATATAATTTTACAGTTAACGAGTGGGTACTCGGCACCTATGGAAAGGAAGGGGGGTGGCATTTCACGCATTAAACTTCCGGGTTATTTTATCATAACGAGTAACTACCCACCACCTAATGAGCAAGAGTTTTTAAGAAGATTCATAACACTTAATGTTGATGATGATGAGTTATTCATGAGACCTTTTGTAATTGAAAATACAATGTTACCTGTTTAATAAAGTTTCGAGTTTTCTTTAGTTTCGAGTTTTACTTGTTTTGTTTGAGGTCTTGTGAAAACAAGACCAGAGGATAAAGAAACAGGACACCAGAAAATGGCAGGTGATCTGAATGAAGAAGAACAAAGAAAGAAGAAGAAGAAACAAGGAGAAATGGAGCTGCTGTACCAACTGATGATGCTCTAGCTCACCCAGTGGTTCAGAAGCTGATGATTGAATAATAAATTATGCTGAATAACATATACTTGAACTTTAATACTAAAAAGAGGTGTTGAGAGTTAACTCCCTTTAAATAATTATTTGAATAAATAAAAATTAATATTGCACATTTTCACTTATAAATATGTCATTATATTGTTTTCAATTTTAAAATAAATTTTCTCTCCTGTTTCTGAATAATACCAGAATGTTCCTTCTGTTATTTTTTGTTCAGGATAGTCAATATAAGGTAGTCACTGTTCGTTTGATGTGGATTCTCTATTGGAACTTGATGATGCTGGATTAAAGTCACATTCGGAATATGTGAACGATCCGGCATTCCCTACGATAACGACATAGGGGGAAGTATCGTTATCTTGAAAATAATCCCATTTAAAACTGACTGGTTTGTAATCTTCCAGATCTTGATTATGCCAATATAGATTTTCCAGAGTGACAGGTTTCATTTCATAATCAATGGTGATTTTTAATTCTTGCCCAACATTTGTACCATCAAAAGGTTCTTTGCGAATGTATAGGTACAATTTGTTGTCTAAGATTTGGTAGCCACTCTCTGGTATATTGCTGAAGTCATCAAACTTGGTTTCAAATGAACAGGTTGTGTTTGGTTGATTTGTATCTAATCCATCTGAACCATCGATGTAGGTGTAATCTGAACTTCTTCCATAAATTCTAGCAAAGTATAGAGCTTCGTTTACGTAAGCTGCTGCAAGTGGATATTCTGCTAGATTCTTTTTCGTAGTAGAGTTTCCTTGCATTGGTATACTTTTTGTGATCTTTTTGCAATTCTTGTCAGAAACAAACATTGCTACTTCTGCAAATTGGGCTTCTGTTATGTACTTATTATTCAGTTTTTTTACTGAAGCTGTGTTCAATATCACCCTGTGAAATTCTGTTTTGATATTTTTGATGAGTGGAAAATTGATTTTATCTGAGAACTTATAGTTCTTAATACATCCACTTGCTTTTGCCTGTGCTTTTACCTCCTCGAAACCAACGCATTCTGGAAAATCTATTTGGACATAATAAATAAAAGGCGTTTCCATTAATTGGTTCATACTCTCAGATGAGAGTGACTAAAACATTTAAATAAAATATGGAGAAAAGAGCATTGAAGATCCCACAGTTTTCTGTGTACTCCGGTTTGCTTCGCCATCCATGAACTGACCGCTTTGGTATAAGCGAAGGAATCTTTAGTTTGGCGTAAATCTCTATTACTCCTCTCTCTTCTCTCTCTCTCTCTCTCTCTCTTCTCTCTCTCTCTCTCTCTCTCTCTCTCTCTCTCAATATTGAATGACAGTTGCTTCTTGTTGTTGCTCGGAGACAAATTAATTTTAATTTGATTGCAGACTTGATTTGAAAATTGTTTATGTTACATGCCATAAAAATGGGTAAATCCGCAAAAGTCAATCTATTACTCTGTGACAGATGTTGGCCAGTATTAATTATTATGTAACGTATACTTTTCAAAAGATAAAGTTCAGTTTTAAGGATACGTTTAACTTGCAATGACCCTCCCCCTTTGTGTTTTTTCCTTCGCCTTTTTTCCTTTTTCCTTAAGTTAAAAAACACAAAGGGGGTGGGTCATTGCAACAGGTGACTTATATTTTGGATGCTTATACAAAATACACACCCAAAATGACCCAGTATATTAAATCAAATAAATTTAATTAAAACCTAAGGTGGTGCAGAGATGATAAGATCTGGATTTAGATAAAGTGATATGTTCACTTGATAAACAATGGCTTTAGTTACAAAATAAAATCAACTTCATAGTATTTTGTAGATTGCATAAAATCAAGCACAAACATATAGATCCATGTTCAAATCAAACAATCCCAAAAACAAAGTAAAAACTTTGAAAACTGGCTTATCAAGATAAACATGTTAAATTCCACCAAGGAAGTGACGTCAAGTGCTCTGGAGCAATGTTGTCCGGAAAGGTAAGCACCTCCTGTTTAGCTAGCTACATTCATCACGTAAAACGCACTACGGGACATAAACATATTGCTGCCTAGAATAGGAAAGTTGACTATAGAAAAATTAAAGTCTATAGTTTTGAAAAAATATGGGGGCTTTCGATTTTTACAGACGACCAGAATGAAAATACTTGCCGAAATAAACTTTACCTTGAATTGAAGGAATTGAAATTGAATCGCGCTTTTTAAACGAATGCCCTTTGGAAAACTCAAGTGAAGTACACGTGGTCCATAACCTAAATTTGTGCTATGTTAGTGTAAGAGTTCATATTGTTCCCCATTTTTAAATCTATAACAAACACATTTATTTTCGTAAAAATATCAATAATAACCAAATTTAGATATTCTTATTAAAAGAACTACATATTTGTATCAAAAGAACTACATTATTTCATACTCTAATATAACAAAATTCTTAAAAAACACAGAACTTTTGTTTAAAATTTGTTGTCTAAGTTAATTAAAGTAAAAAAGGGGGGTCAAAGTATTATGTAAATCGATCTCAAGGTACACATGACAATACTTTATCTTTTACAGACAGTTAAAACAATCGCCAAGACGGCGTATAAATAATAACAATGATTTTATACGAAATTTCATAGAATGATAACATTGACACGTTGAAGTGTTTTCAATATCATTTCTCCTCTCTGTTTCTTCAAGTTTAACCTTTGTAAAATATCATCAATATAATATTCAACATATATATGTTGCAATTTGATATATTTACAAACAATTAAGCGTTACTGCGTAATCTACACGAGTACCAGTCACATGTACGTATCGAGTATGATTAAGTGTATGGCGAAACTAAAACCTTTTGACATGGACGCAGAACATGAATTCTAAAAAACTTCGATTACAATTCATAAAAATACATTCTGTATGATTGTTGGGATATGAAAATATTCTTCTTCTGACCATCTTGTAATATCAATATCGTTCTGCTTTTGCATTAATAAGATATGTTGCTTTATAAAAAAAAAAGGATTTCAAGAATACGTTTGTCTTTACATCAGTATTTATAAATTCGCCCAAATGCAGATGATTTTTCCACAGACCATCAAGCACCCTTGTTCTCTTTGAGTATTTGTTATGTCAGTATCATTTATATTTTACAAAATATGTTGTTTTGTAAAAGAAATTGTTTTGAAAAGAACTTTTGTCTTCATATCAAGATGTCTAGTTTCGCCCTAATAAAGATTATTTTACCACATGCGGTCAAAGACCTCTGGTTCCTTATGACCAACTAGAAATATTAGTATTGTGTAGTTTGTTCAATACCATAAGAAGCACGTCAAAGAGATATTTTTCAAATTATCAAATATAGTTCAGACTTGTTGATTTGTGATTCCATCAATACTAACTCACTTTATTATAATGTATCTTATTTCCAAAAGGGGTAAGTTATCAGATGTCATTTATCAAGCGACTGTTTTTATTTTATTTGCGAAGGAGATAGGAGATTGTTTCACGCTTGAAAGATTTAAAGGTTGAAGGTTATGATAGTCCTTGCATGCCTTTGTGACATTTTTTCACTTAAAGTATAAACTGTAGAAATAATATCACATTAAATAAAGGAATAATTGTAAACAACAATTGTAGAAATTATGAGTATGTTTCTATTTTTTAATATTTATTTTTCATTGACATTACCAGAAATTTGTTTCATTTGGATCCAGGGGGCGCTGATGTCAGTCTACTGAATCTACCTAAGTTGTACCGGTTTCTGTATATAGGATTAACGTTGAAATTATTATATGTCGTTACAAAACCTGTCATAACTTTTTTACTATTTATAGAAGAATATTTTTCCCGTTATTTTTATAAAATATTAAAAAAATACCTTTCAGGAAATGTTTTTGAAAACAAAATAACTTTATGTTTACTTGAGTAATTTTAACTTTGAAGACATACAGGTGTATTACATGGAACATATAGGGGATTTCATTACCGACGTTCATTAAATAAATATTAAAATTATTTTCCATTTTCAGACAATATTTTTTCCGTTTTTTGTTGTTTTAGGAACATTTTTTACTTTCTGAATCAGTTTTCAAAAATAAAATAAGTTCATGTTTACTTGAGTAATTTTAACTTTGAAGTTGAAAAATGCTAGGTTTTTTTTTCATTTTCTGTGACGTCATCGTCTTACCTAGGTAGCAGTACGACTGCCTGTAGGTACTGATAAGTACGTTATAGGTCAATAAACTCGCAATTAACAATATTGAGTTGGAAACTTTTTTATCAGAGAGAAACTTAATTGATAACCTATTGAAAAAGTTGGGTTTATGTAATAATAAAAACAAATAACCTTTTGATTTTTTTAAATGTTTACCAGTGGAACGCTTAGTGCTTTTAACTGCAACGAAGGTCTGTGATATTGAAAGTCTGGGGAAATGACAAAGTCTTAAGAGCTTTATCATGTTGTAAATAGTTAAATAGTTAGAGTTCAACAGTTCATCCTGTGTTTTCAAATTTTAGTTTTGTCATTTATTTAATAGTAGCTGGATTTTCAATATTTGTTGTAAATAGTGGATATAATAGACAGAACATTATGTGTTATAAAGAAAAGACAGAGGTGATACATCCAAACCATTCGACTTTTATCACCAGGATCATATGCTAAGGAGTATTGAAGAATTAAAATGCTTAGCCGCCAGTTCAAAAAATCAGTTTGGTGTCAAAAACACTCCTATCATTGAGATCGAACCCTTAAAAATCATCCCTGACGAATTACATTTGATGATGCGAGTTTTTGACGTACTTCTTAGAAACATCATAGATGACGTTAAGGATAAGGATGATTTTGCTAGAGTCAAAAACGAAACGGCAGATTATATGGAATCTCTAGTAGCTGCAATTAGATCTTGTGGAGTTTCTTTTAATATATGGGAATCAAAAAATAAAAATGGGGACATTGACTGGACATCATTAACAGGACCAGATATTAAAAAACTCATTTCAAAAATGCCAGACAAATTTTGTTTCGTTGTTCATAACGACACATTAGACATTACAATTGAGTTATGGCGAGAATTCCATTCTTTATATTCATATATAAACTCGTCAAGTTGTGAAAATAAACCGGCTGAATTGATTTTCCAAAAATGCAAGAAGTGGGTTGATTTATTTTTGAGTCTGAGTTCGAAACGAAAAGGATACCAACCGGATCGCGGAAAACATCACCCCATATATCCATTGTCTTTTATACCACGTTCCAATTTTTATTTTCAAATACGGGTCAATGAGAAAATTTAGTGGCCAGGCCGTTGAAAAAACAAATGATGTTGTTAAAACAATTTATCATAAAAAAATTAACCGTTCGGATACAACAACAGAAGCATTAAAAGTGAGAAAACGATTAGAATTTTGTAATCAAGAAGATTTAAAACGAACTCAAAGGGGATATAGGAAAAAGGATAATGATTATTGGGAAAGGAAAATTTACGACATAAGGGCTAGGAAAAAATCAAAAATAAGAGAAGAAATGACTCATGCAAATGAAAAGTTTTTACCTTCTCCCATTAAAATAAAAAACATTACCGACTTACATCAAATGACAGATAAAGAAATAAAAGAATTACTTAAAACCAAATACTGGAAAACAACCAAAATTAGAAAAAGAGAAAAATTAATAGAACTGGCAAAAACAATTATGGAAAGCAAATAGAATTCTTTATTGGCTACATAGCCGTGTACTTTTATGATTTAACCCCCCCCCTCCCAAATAAATAAATAAAAAAAAAAAACCACTGGATTAAAATTGTTATATTTTGTTTTCAATGAATCTTCATACAAATTTGAAATATAAGTGAGTTTTTGGATTTAATCATTTTTAATCATTTTTGAAACTTTTAAACCACAATATGTCCAACACCAATACTAGGATGTTGTTCAAAGTTGGACAAACACTTATTTTAGTGTTGTATCCCTAGAATTTGGTGTGACATATTAAGTGATTTCTCTCCCTCTCTCTCTCTCTCTCTCTCTCTCTCTCTCTCTCTCTAAAAACCGAAACGGAGCTTGAACTTGGTGTTTAGATAATCCGAATGTCAATCAATCAATCGATAAATCACTCGATAAATGGGGTTTACGAGTGAAATTAACTTTGTTGTATTTATGTAAATTCATTTTTATCGATTTTTTTATTCATTCGATTTATTGTTCTTTTCAATTAAATCTTTATTATTTATTGAAATAACTTATTTATGTTTATTTTATTTATTGATGTAAGATGAAAATGACTTAACATTTTTCTCTTATTTAACTGAAATCAGGAGTCCATGAATTACAGTGTTAATGGACTTTTGCTGAAATAAATACATTTATCTTTATTTAAAAAGTGTTTTTTCGTCTTTTTTGTATGCTAGTTATAACGAAATTAATTAAGCATATGGTGTAAAATATTTTAAGATCTTTGATCGAGATAACATGTTATCTTAGTATATTCTACAAGCGGTTGAAGAAACTTAGATATGTAACCGGGTCATCTCATCGATAAGAATATTACCTATGGCGAAATATAAGTACCGAGTTATCGTTCTTGTCCCGATAGTACAAATTTCTGGTAATGTAAATTTCAGCATACCGGTATATTTGCACATTTTGCTGACCGATGCTTGTTCCTATATTGTGCAGCTGGTTATTAAATATATGCATGTACATGTACCTGTCGTTTTTAGTGTGAAAAATTATTACTGCCAAACCACCCAAGGACTTTAAATTGTTCTTTTGACAAAACTTTTCTTTTCATATACTTATATCAAGACTAACAAGCTATGTAATAAACATAATAAAATTAATCAACTTATGGTGACAGGAAAGCAGTTTATAGAAGTTTATTTTCTTTGATCTGATTATTAGAACTGAAAGTAAGGGAGTGTGGCCTTAGCTATATGTCACGGCGTTTAACAAACATTTTAACCTTAATTTTTACAGACGATATCATATCACGTTTTATCAAGAAGCCAAGCATCATATATGTGGCTAAATAAATAAATGAAAAAAAAATAATCAAGGAAAATAAATCCAGTAACTGTTTTGAAAACATTGATAATTTCTAAGTTAAACCATTTGTTTATTGCTATTCCAAATCCACCACTCGAAATAATAACAAAACTGAATAAGATGTTTTATAACTTTATTTGGCAACATAAAAACGATCGCATAAAAAGAGAGTTAATTTCACAGAGTTATGAAGCAGGAGGCCTAAACATGATAGATATTAAACATTTTATAGCATCACTCAAAATAACATGGATTAGACGACTACTGCAAATTGAATCTAAATACAAAAAGTTTTTTGAGGTCTCATATTTTAAAATTGATAACTTGTTACATTTTGGAAATGATTATTTTAATCAAATGAATCAAAATTATAATAACTGTTTTTGGAATGATGTCTTTGAGGCCTGTAACTCATTGTGTATGAGACAAAAACCTAAACTATAAATGATGTTAAAGATGCAAGTATCTGGTACAACACTGATATATGAATAAATAAAAAATAAAAATCCAGTATTTCTCAGGGGTTGGTCTGACAATGGCATACACTTCATAAAAGATTTACTTAATGAAGATGGAAATTTAATTTCATTTAGGGAGTTTACTAGACTGGAGTATGTTGCTGTTAGGTCAAACTTTGTTGAATATCTTGGTATAAAATCCTCCATTGAATCGTATATTAAAAAATTGAATTTACAAAACCAACCAATCAATTTATTACAAGTTGATATACCATATTTTTTCAGAATAGTTTTTAAAAGTAGAAAAGGGAGAAAGGACTTTTACAATATGTTTAATAATAACAGAATAGCTGTCACTAGTCAGGAAAAATGAAAATCCATTCTAGACCAAGATATTGACTGGAAATCACTATATGTTACACCCTTTGAAATTAGTAAAAATACTGAATTACAATGGTTTCAATATAGGATAAACCAAAGAATAATTTCTACAAATGACTTTTTGTTCAAAATTAAATTAAGAGATAATAATATTTGTACCTTCTGTGACAATACAGCCGAAAAAATAGAACATCTTTTTGGTATTGTGAGATTGTAAATAACTTTTGGATAGAAGTAGAGGATTTCATATATCAAAAAATTCACCGCTACATTAATATTTATAGAGAAAGTGCTGTCTTTGGATTTATAGACCAAAAAGAGAAATACAAACCCCAAAATTTTATACTTCTGTTACCCGGCAAGTGAACCCAGTGGCCCCAACCCTGGCACTTGACCATCCCTTAATGAATTACAAAAAAAAAAAAAAAAAAAAAAAAAAAAAAAAAAAAAAAACAAATCCAGTAGCTGTAATGCACTCGTTATTATTTCTGAATTTAACAAAACATTTGACTCTAAATGTTAATGGAAACGGCTGTGCTACTTTTGAATTTTTATGTTGGCAGAAGTATTTTTAATGTGATACATCAACTGGCCAGTCGCTCGATTTGATTATTTTTCACTGAGAACTACTACAGTAATTTACATGTAGTTTGACATGACCTTCTTCGATATGTTTAAATTATGCAAGTATAGCAGTGCATAGTACATTTGGTGATAACACATTTCGGTAAACTTATTGTTAAGTAACCAATGCACCTCATACACCTGTAACATATAGACATTATGTTTTATATTTATGAAGTTGTATCGCGCGCGAAGTATCGTGTGTACTTATTTGCATATGATTTATTAGAGCAAGAAAGTCTGACATGAATGCAATTTACTCGATGTAGCAAAATAACTGTGAACATCAGGAATAAAAAATATTAATTTTAGAAGGTCAATACATGAACCACATTCTTACAACTTTAACTCACGGGAGGAAAAAATAATTAATTTGTTACGAAGCAAATTGTCATGTGTAGAACTTTTAATTGAAAAAGGCTGCCATAATCAATATCACGATTTTTTTTTAATTCTGTAGTGATATTTTAACTTTTTACGAGATAATGCATTCAAATGAAGCACATGACAATTCACATGGCAATGTAAAAGCAGGGAAGAGATACAAGCCGAGAAATGAAGGCAGGATTTACCTAGTTATCTCCCCTTGATATAGCCGGAGTCGGAATTTACCTGTGTACTTGCTCTACACTGCCGACTTGGTCGTTCCATTTCACAGTAATACAACACTTATGTTTTTGAATTTGACTTCGAAGCACTCAATATTGGACACTCCTAATTTTTGTCAGGAATTTTATAATATTTTTCACTAAAAATCAAATATGAAAACGAATACACGCTGGAAAATATTCAAATATTTATTATGAATTATTTATATATAAAACACATTTAATTTATAATCCACAATGAGTTGATTTTTTATGTAATCGTTTTATAACGCCGGAGTAAAGCATTTAAACACGTCATCTTTCTTAAAAATATAAAGCATGTCCGATGATACATGTATTCATGTCATATTACACAAGATAGTTACTGGATACATTTAAAAACCCATATAATTTTAGAATTATGTAAAATTTACTATAAAAAAATAAAAACGTATTGAATGAGACTAAAATAATAAGAGTAACCTAATCAACTGTAAATTGGTGTTAATGAAAACAAGTTCTGTGAAAAAGACTAATATTAGAAAATGAAATATTTTTGATTAATCATAGAAAATTAAAATCACGTTCTAAATTTTCTGGATTTGATTATAGAGATAATAAATGAAGTAATGTTACAAAAACATCTTTAAAAAGAGGTCTAAATTTTCTGAGTCCCTAAATCTAAGATCAGCTTCTACTATTTCTTAAGTTATTCTTGACTTCCTAGCATTACTTTTGCCTCCTTTTCTCCCACTCCAATTACAAATCCGACCGCCTCGGTGGCTCAGTGGTAGAGCGTCCGCCTCGAAAGCGGGGGGTCGTAGGTTCGAACCCCGGCCGGTCATACATAAGACTTTAAAATTTGAGATACTGCTTCCTCGCCTGGCGCTCGGTATTAAGAGGACAGAGTATCGACTGGTTAACCTGGTTGCCAGGATAATGTGACTAGGGGAGTGGTATGCTTGTCTGCGGCCTACTGACTCGGTGAGCTAGCACCTTAACAAAAGTCGCCCTGAGTGCGCGCTAGTGCAAGGCAGACCATAAAAATAAATATTCTTTTTTCCCTCGTTTACAATTTTCAGACTGAAAAAATTCTTACCTTTTGTTCTTGCTTTACGGGGATCTACAGTGGCATCGTGTTTTTATTATATTATTATTATATTATTTTTATTTTTTTATTTATTTATTATTATTATATTATTATTATTATTATTAGTATTATTTATTATTATTATTATTATTATTATTATTATTATTATTATAAATTTTGTTATAACTTCCGTAACTTTTCTCTCATGCGTTTCATTATGAATAAGGGAATAAAGCTTATCCGTGAGATTTTCTTTTATAAAAGTTAGTTATACTCGGACCGGTTAAACTAGTCTATTCTATTTCAGGACACCCCCTACCTTGTCTTTAAAAGCCCAAATACTAAATGAAACCCACATTTCCGGATTTTCGTGATAAGATTTTCAAGATTGTTTGATTTTTCCACTTTTATTTGTAAGGTGTCAAATGAATAGGATATCGTTTACGGTCCAAGCAAATTGACCCATCGGAGCTCCGCCCACTATTAAAACTTATCGAGGTCCATTAACTAATCAAACGAGGGTAAATTGTTGCTAACGCAGACAAACATTGACGTTAGTAACAGATACCATGTTCTCATAACGATTAGGTTCATACTGATGAATCGGATAATTAATTGTAAAAAAAATGTTCAAATGTGATCATGTACAGAAATCAATCCTATAACCGTATTCTGCGCCTGCGCGAAATATCTTGTTCACCTTACCTATCGTAGTAACCGAGAGATCTCCTGCCCGTTACTTTATAATGGGAAGTTAACATTACTGATTTTAAAACTTTTAATTTAGACGATTTAAATTACATTTTCTAAAAATGTCTGGTTTCCAATAGTTAGTTTAAACAGTCAGCTAAGTTCAGGTATAAAAAAGTTAAAAAATATCTTTAAAAAAACCTTTTCCACTTTTAATTTGAAAAATGGTCCCATTTATCGCTGTTTCCCATAGAAAACCATGGTAAAGTCCATTGAAGTTCGGAAAGGGTCAGTTTTGAAACAAGTGTTTTTTCTAATTTAAATATCAAAATTTAAAAATGTTGGTTTTCATTAAATTCTTTAGGTCGTGTAGAAAATTCAAGTATAAAATCATTGCGATAGGTTTCAAAAAACCTTTTCCATTTTCATTTCAAATTTGGATGAAATAGATAAATGTGATGTCAATGTGGTATGGACCTATAGGAGTATATACTGTAGTTGTTTTAGCAGAACATATAACTTTACTTGTAAAATGCAAGTCAAACAAAAAAAAATATATATATATATCCTTGTTTTCTTGTAAGCACGGTTTATTGTTAAACAATATTTATATTCTGAAAACAAATGTCAATATATTTATTATTTAATTTAACTTTTTATTTAAAACAGTGAAATATCCACAATCACAATACTGTATCTTAACACAAACTACTGTATACACGAAATAAATATAATTTAATGAAAGTTAATAAAATAATTATAAAAAAAGTTTTTGTTTAATTTTTAACGAGAAAGTGAAAGAATATACTGTGTATTGACTGATATAATACTCTGAGATACTCTACTATCTACACGAAATAAAGATAATTCAATGATAGTTAATAAAATAATTATAAAAAATGTTTTTGTTTTAATTTTAACGAGAAAGTGAAACGAATACTACTGTGTATTGACTGATATGTACTGTCATGTGCTACTTTTGAATTTCTATGAAATACATCATCATATGCTTCTTTTGAAAGTATATCTTTTATAGAAATTCAAAAGTAGCATAGTTTTCTGTTGTTAATTTTTTTTCTCTTTATCATATCAGCGACATTTAATGCAGTATGAAATGTCGCTGATTATATACTGTATTTCTAGATTTAATCCTGTACATGACCTTAACACCTTATCGTGTAATGAATGTAGATAATCAACGATGACTTTATAATTTCTATTCACGAACATGTCAATTGCCCCTGGATGTAAGAACACAAATGCTGGATCGGAACATTGCTATTTCTTATCCGGAATGTTTGTCTCGGATTTCTATTCACGATCTACCAAACATATTCACCTCTTACGAGAAAGTCTCACACTGTTGAAATTGGCCTTGCAAAATTCGTCTTATGTTTTAATTTTAGAGATAGTTTGGACTTTCGTTTTTAGGCTGATTGTCTGGAAAAAGTTCATTTAATTATAAATACAATTTTCCCGCGGACTTTTCCCTGGCTTTATTTTTTATTTCTGTTTATATTTTTTTAGATTTACTAGGTATTTGAAAAAAACTATTTTGCTAAGTAGACATCAGTGAATTGCATTCGAATGAAAACGGTTTGTTCTTTCGCTTACCTTAACAATTCAATTGATTTAAAGTCATTGAACGTACGAATATTTTACGGTTGCACTAAATAAAATCTGGAGAGATAGAGAGAGAGAGCGAGGAGAGAGAGAGAGAGAGAGAGAGAGAGAGAGAAAAGAGAGAGAGAGAGAGAGAGAGAGAGAGAGAGACAGAGTATTATTTACTCAGCACTTCAGTTTCATATACAATATTAGTAAACTTGTGATAAGATAAAAACTATTCAGTTTATATTCCACATGTCAAACAATCAGAATAAGACAAAATAAGTACAAACATTAAATCCGAATTAAAACAAAAAGAGAGGTTGTTTTGAAAAAAAGACTTTGTTATGTATATAAATCGTGAAAATATTTTGAAATTTAGTTATTTCATATATTGATGACATTAAATAATTAAGAAGCAGGTTTTTCGATTTCGTGCATAAATTTAGTTTTTTCTTATCGCTAACATATGGTAATTTTGTTTTTTATAATATTACATGAGTATAATAATAATTTATTTGATTAAATTTTTTTTTCAACATTTTTATAAAAATAACTTCATTGTTGGGGAATGAAATTCAAATATGTTTTTCCATAAAGATTCTTTAATTTTTACTGACAAAAGTATAATTTTTATATATCCTGAATATTTCTCTTATCTTAAGGAACACTCCGCGGTAACATTATAAGGTTGTTTATTCCACTGACACTTAAATCCTACCTGTATAGTTGCTAGTCTAGAATAACCTCCGAATTCACAGTCTTTTGATCCGCTAGAAATCAGTGTGGCGCTAATTTGCTTTGACTTTTAACAAGAACGATATGTTTATTCATTTGACACCTTACCAAATAAAAAGGGAAAAATCAAACAATCTTGAAAATCTTATCACGAATATCCGGAATATGGGGTTTCTGGGGAGGGGGGGAGTTGGGGTGAAATGAATAGACTAGTTTAACCGGGTCGGAGTATAACTTACTATTCTAAAAAAAATCTCACGGATAAGCTTTTTTCCCTTATTCATAATAAAACGCATGAGAGAAAAGTTATGGAAGAATTTTTCTCTCTTCATCAGTACATTTGCCATGAAATACATGAATTTTCAAATATAAAAACAGTCTTTTAAAAAAGTGTTTATCTTGGGCAAATAAATAAATAAATAAATAAATAAATAAATAAATTAATTAATTAATCAATCAATAAAAAAATAAATAAAAAATATATAATAAAAAACATGATACCACTGAAGATCCCTTAAGAGCAAGAAAAAAAAAGAATAAATTACTGTAAACGGAAAAAAATATAATAAGCGAATTTATAATATAAGTGATACAATTCTGTTGATATAATAAACACCTAGATTTGTAATTGGAGTGGGAAGAAAGGGATGCAAAAGTCGGCTAGGAAGTCAAGTTGATACTGATCTTAGATTTAGGGACTCAGAAAATTATGACCCCTTTTTAAAGCTGTTTTATTATAGTACTTTATTTATTATCTCTATAATCAGAATCCTGAAAATTTAGAACATGATCTTAATTTTTTTATGATTAATGAAAAATATTTCATTTTCTATATTAATCTTTCAAGTTGCACATGCACCAATTTGCAGATGATCAGGTTATTCTTATTATTTTAGTCTCATTCAAAACATTTTATTTTTATTATTATTTTTTTTTTTACGAAATTTGACCTAATTTTAAAGTTATTTGTCTTTTTAAATGTTTCCAATAACTACTTTGTGTAACATGACACTGAATACATGTATCATCGGACATGCTTTATATTTTTGAGAAAAGATGACGTGTTTAAATGCTTTACTCTGGGGTTATGAAACGATTACAATGATGAATAAACTTATTGTTGATTAAAATAAATTAAATGTGTTTTATATATAAATAATTTATTATTTGAATATTTTCAGCGTGTTTTCGTTTTCATATTTGATTTTTAGTGAAAAATATTATTAAATTCCTAACAACATTAAGTAGTGTCTAATATTGAGTGCTTCGAAGTCAAATTCAAAAACATAGAGTTGCATTACTGTGAAATTCAACGGTCAACCAATTTAAGCCGGCAGCGTAGAGTAAGTACATAGGTAAATTCTGTCTCCGAACTACATCAAGGGGAGGTAACTAGGTAAATCCTGCCTTCATTTCTCGGCTTGTATTACGAGATATGAAACACTGACAGCATTCATAGAAATGGAATAAATGGATTTTAAGTATTGCATTAAATATAATGTGCAGCGTATGACAAATTGACGGCAGGTATGAAAAACGATTAATAGGTGGTGTGTACTTTATTCCGTTTCCAAAAAAGAATTTTTTTAGAAATGTTTTAAAGAGGAACCGTGCATGTGGTCGACCTCGATCATAGTCAATTAAATGAAGATTGCATTAGGAAATAAATACATAATTTTTAAAAGTCGAGTTTTTTGCTCAATTTTTCACTTCTTTAAAAAATACCTGTATATAAATTACATCGTATATATGATCTAACTGATAACCCCGGAAACTTAAAATTTCTAAAACTATATTTGCAACTGGTTCCGTGTCATTTAGTCTTCGTGATTATATACAAATAATTATCCATTTACCAAGAAGTTAATTAATACACACAGATATCATTGATAATTAACCTGAACTGACACCTGGGAATTTTTCACATTCCGACGTTGTTTTCATCATCACCGCTGTCGGCCAGCTTTGAAATTTATTTCTTTTTACCTGCCGCATAATATCCTGACGTTTAGTGTTTATTATTATTTTTATTTTTATCAAGCTTTAACAATAACATCAATGAAATTTCATTAAGAAAGAAACAATTTATAACAGTAATAGAGAAAATATTGTTTCATGTACCGAGTTTACGTTTTTATTTCAAATATGAAAAACCAGCTGTAATTAAAAGCACTTTTTTTAATTCACTCTATACTAACTAATTTTTGAAAAAAACTAAAATAAATAAATAAATAAATAAATAAATAGTGTCCCAGTTTATTTTTTTTTATTTTCTTTAATTTTTTTTTTTTTTTTTTTTTTTTTGTTATAGTAACTTTAATAAATTCAGAATTTTGATATTAATTTCCTCTGGTCCGACATCGATGTGCCTCAGATCGTCTATGTCTTCGGTAACATCTGGTAGACGCTTCTGCCTATAATCTGTCAATATACTTTTAAATCTAATATGTGTATCCCTGTTTTCTACACCGAAGCGAAATTTCCACATCTTTCCACTTTAAAACGAAGATTTCTGCAGAATATCCTGTAGATTATCAGCTCGTGCATTCTCTTTCGCCGCCATTTTTATGAGTGTTTGTCTGCATTTCGAAGTAACTATGTGACGTCAGACAGTGGGCGGAGCGATCTCTCGATTTTCGATTGGTCCATAAGCGCCACACTGATTGCTAGCGGATCAAAAGACTGTGAATTCGGAGGTTATTCTAGACTAGCAACTACAGGTAGTCTTTAGGTGTCAGTGCAATAAACATCCTTATGATGTAACCGCGAAGTGTTCCCTATTAAGATAAGAGAAAATATTCAGAATAAATAAAATCTTATACTTCTTTTTTGTAATTTTTAAAAAAAAAACAAAAAAACTTTTCATCAAAAAAACTACGTTATTTAAACCTGCTCGTATGAAAAACATATTTGAATTTCATTGCACAACAATGAAGTTGTGCTTAAATTAAAGAATGTTAAAAAAATCTCAAATAAAATATTATAAAACTCATGTAATATAATATAATATAATATAATATAATATAATATAATATAATATAATATAATATAATATAATATAATATAATATAAAAATACAAAATTAGCATATGTTAGCGATAAGAAAAAGACTAAATTTATGGGCGAAATCGAAAAAACTGCTACTTGATTACTTATTGTCATCAATATATGAAATAACAAATTTCAAAATATTTTCAGAGATATATAGATGACAAGGTCGTTTTTTTCAAAAACAACTTCTTTCTTTTTGTTTTATTTCGGATTTAATAATCCTACTTATTTATTCTGATTGTTTGACATGTGGAATATAAACTGAATAGTTTTTATCTGATCACAAAGTTTACTAATATTGTATATAAAGCTGCCATACCGAGTAAATAATAATCTCTCTCTCTCTCTCTCTCTCTCTCTCTCTCTCTCTCTCTCAAGATTTTATTTAGTGAAATCGCGTAGTACAATCGTAAAAAAAAATCGTAATTTCAATGGCTTTAAATCAATTGAATTGTTAAGGTAAGCGAACGAACAAACGAACGAACCGTTTTTCATTCAAACGTAATTCATTGCTCTCTACTTAGCAAAATAATTTTCTTTAAAAAATACCTAGTAAATTAAAAAAAATTATAAACAGAAATAAAAAATAAAGGCAGGGAAAAGTCCGGGGAAAAATAACTTGTGTTTATAATTAAATGAACTTTTTCCCAGACAATCAGTCTAAAAACGAAAGTCCAAAACTATCTCTAAATTGAATGTGTTTGATTAAAAATGTAAGAGAGAATTTTGCGAGGAAGATCTCAACAGTGTGAGGCTTTCTCGTGTTTTACAGCAATCGAGAACGGTGTCTCACGACATAACGTGTTAAATGCTTATTGGGTAAATAGAGGGAGTTTTACTAAGCTTCGAAACGTAAAGAGGAGAATGCGTTAGGTAGATCGGAAACAAATATTCCGTGATAAGAATAGCAATTTCGGATCCAGCTACAATGCAAAATTACAAACTATTTGCGATAGAATCCTAAAGGTGATTAGGCGAAATTAAGTGCTATGCTAGAGGTGACATGAAGCCTAGCAACATACCGATGGATATCGTTGAAAAAAAAATAAAATTTAGGCCGTATGTTGTGTTCTTACAGCCACGAGCAATTGACATGATTATAAAGACACCGTTGATTATCTACATTCATTACACAAGAAGGTTTTAAGGTCGTGTACAGGATTGAAATATATGATGGAGAGAAAAAAATCAATCAAAAGAAAACTGTGCTACTTTTGAATTTCTATAAAAGAATACTTTCAAAACAAGCATATGATAATATATTCCATGGAAATTCAAAAGAGGCACATGAGGGTACATATTAGTCAATACATAGTAGTATTTGATTCACTTTCTGGTTAAAAGTTAAAGCAAAAACTTATTTTATATTTACTTTATTAACTACCATTGAGTTATATTTATTTCATGTATATAGTGGTTTGTGTTAGGATACAGAATTGTGATTGTGGATATTTGACCGTTGGAAAAAAATTAAATTAAATACACATGTATTAAATATATTGACATTTGTTTTCAGAATATAAATATTGTTTAACATTAAACTGTGCTAACAAAAGAAACATGGAATATTTTATTTTTTGTTTGACTTGTATTTTACAAGTTATATGTTTCTGCTAAAACAACTACATTATAAAACTCCTATAGTTCCATACCACATTGACATCACATTTATCTATTTCATCCAAATTTGAAATGAAAAATGGAAAAGGTTTTTTGAAAGCTATCGCAATGATTTTTATACTTGAATTTTCTGCACGACCTGAAGAATTTAATGAAAACAAGACATTTTTAAATTTTAATATTTAAATAAAAAAAAACACTTATTTTAAAACTGACCTTTTCCGAACTTCAATGGATTTTACTATGGTTTTCTATGGGAAACAGTGATAAATGGGGCCGATTTTTCAAATTAAAAATGGAAAAGGATTTTCTAAAGATATTTTTAATTTTTTTATACCTGAACTTAGCTGACTGTTTATACTAACTACTAAAACCAGACATTTTTAGAAAATGTAATTTAATTCTTCTAAATTAGAAGTTAAAAATCAGTAACTAACTTCCCATTATAAAGTAATAGACAGGCGATCTCTCGGGTATACTACGATAGGTAAGGTGAACAAGATATTTCGCGCAGGCGCAGAAGACGGTTTAGGCTTGATTTCTGTACATGTAATTCTTATTTATGTTTTAAAAAGTTGTAAAATTCGAAAAATGCACCTACTTGGGTACTACTAGTATTTGGAAATACGAAAACATATATGTAAGTTAGATTATTGTGGTAAAATTTAAGTAGTAAAAGTGTTGTATAAGTAAAACTGTGTGTAAGGCAGTTTTAGTTCGTCCAATTCCCGACATAAACGACGTGAAATTGGAGACAACTCGTGAATCACTGTACAAAGTATTGCGTGAAATGGTGCAGTAGGTTTTTGGGGAAATATATTTTAAAATGTCACATTTTGCCACAAAAATATGCAGATTTCTACAAAAAAAAAAAAAAAAAAAAAAAAAAAAAAACTCACTGTATATCTGTATATAGACGGTATGTAGTTATATAACATGTTACTTATGATATAGATATACCAATATTCTGATATAGGTATGTGGATTGATGTATTTGGATAAAATAAAATAAAATGGAATAAACTGCTTCATTTATTCGCATTCCATTCACCTAATAATAATAATAATAATAATAATAATAATAATAATAATAATAATAATAGTTTTTACCGTCGCTTACATTTCATTTAACCACACTTACCAAATTTAAATTCCGTAAAAGATCTGGATTTTTCCGGATCAAGTCAGGATATGATCCGTAGTCAGTCCGGATAGTAAAACCCATGTCTGTAAGTGGTCTGGGCAATATCCGGGTTTGGTCTGGATATTCCGTAATTGTTCCGTACAAAATCCGTTTTTGGTCTGGGAAATTTTTTCTTGTTCCGTAACTGGTCTGGGAATTCCGTAAACAGTCCGGCAAATATAGGAAGATGGTCATCTCCGTCCGTAATCGGTCCGGGAAAATTTTAAACTTGTAAATGAAATCCGTAACCAGTCCGGCAAATCATGAAGTTTAAAAATGAAATCTGTAACCAGTCTGGTAAAAAATGAACTTGGTAATTGAATTCCGTAAACAGTCGGGCAATATCGTTCACTTATTTGATGCATTGCATTATGTATCATCAGTTCGGAAGTATTTCAGAAAAAATAAAATTGATATTATCATATTTTTGTGTCCAATTTGTATCCACAATATACTTAACAGCTATTTTAACTGAGAAAATTTCATAATTCTTTAATAAAACAGATATAGCTAGAATGTTAATTAACACATTAAAATTTCTATATTAATTTAACTAAACATCACATTCTATATTTTGTTAATATACATAAAATCTTTATGAAAATTTTTCACCACATACATTACTGGCATGATAAAAAAAAACCCAGGTTGAGTCCATCTTTTTAATGGAATCGCTAAAATAAGCCTGTGCCAAGATTAAGCAGGTAAAGGTATCAAACAGACAAAAATTACACCTCTCACAAGCCATCAAATGGTAAAAAAATATATACAATTGTTTTCAGAAGTTCAATTATCTTAAGGAGAAGTCTCATCGCTGTCCCAGTGATATGACAATGGGTTGAAAATGTCAAAATCAGCAATACAAATTAGGGCAAGTTTTAGGTAGATTGGATAAAAATTGTGGCTACTAGAGTGTTAACAAGCAAAAGTTGACGCACGACGCACGACGGACAAAGTAGCTCACATGAGCACTCTGTGCTCAGGTGAGCTAATAAAAAATAAATAAATATATGAAATAAAATAAAATAAAATAAATATATAAAATAAAATAAATATATAAAATAAAATAAAATAAAATAGATAAAATAAATATATTAAATAAAATAAAATAAATATATAAAATAAGATAAAATAAATATATAAAATAAAATGAAATAAAATAAAATATATATTAAATAAAGTGAAATAAAATATAATAAATATATAAGATAACATAAAAAAAAGAAATGAAATGAAATAGAATAAAATATATAAAATAAAATAAAATAAAATAAAATAAAATAAAATAAAATAAAATAAAATAAAATAAAATAATTTTAAAACATTATGACATTATTATCTATAAAAACTATATCAATTTATTTTGTTTTATTAATTAATTTATTTAAATACTTTGAATATTTATTTATTAAATTTGTTTAACATCAAATTAAGTGTCACTATCACCATTTCCTGCGATTGACCAATCAAATTGCACCTTATATCCTGATCTGGAAAGTATGTTCCCAAAATAGTAACAACTACACTTAAGTAATTAAGTAGCGTTAATCCTAGAAGAAGTTACTTCATCCTAGATTAAGTACTTAATTATGTCCAGGAGAACTTAATCTAGGATTTTCTGTACTTAATTGATTTTAGTCACTTAATTGGGGTTACTGCCACATAAATGAGAAAATCAATTAAGTAGCGTTAATTTGAATTAAGTTACTTAATCCTAGATTAAGTAGCGTTAATCCTAGATTAAGCTACTTAATCCTAGATTAAGTAGTTAATGTGACTCGGGCATTCCATATGTGTCTAGGAGAACTTAATCTAGGATTTTCTGTACTTAATTGATTTTAGTCACTTAACTGGGGTTACTGTCACATAAATGAGAAAATCAATTAAGTAGCGTTAAGTTAGCTTCAAGGGCGATAACTCTGTCACGGTCCGTCTGATCACCTCCGCAGTAGCACCGAACGATTCCTCTCTTCGAGCCGGACACGACGGTATATCACATGGCTACTTTCGGTGAAGAGATCGAGTTCCGGTGCGCATTTTCGCAACTCCGGCCCTTCGGGGGTCATCACGGACTTCGAAGTCCTTTACTTTGATCCGGTTTTCCCGAACTCTTCTTAGACCTAGAGATTTCCTTCTTGCACCCCAGATAGAAATATCCATGAAAATAGCGGTGAAAGATATCTCCATCTTGCACCCCCCTGTGCAAGATAGCCTACACGCTCTTTTTCCCGCAAAGATTTATCAATGCAATCAGAGGTGTATCGATAGTTTGGGAACCGTTTCATTACCTCAGGTAAACACTGCCGCGCAAACAAATAAACTTAACAATAAAATCTACTTTAGTATATTAAGATTTATTTGATTATGATTTTTTATTCAAACCATAAATCAATAACAAATAAAATAATATTTAACATTACTTAATGTGAAACCACTGTTAAATTTAAATTTCTGGCGCCACGACTCAACGAAACCGGTTGGAACCGGTTTACGGTAGTACGTCACATCCTGGGTTGAAAATTAGAACGTCAAGAACAACATGGATTTATTCAAAATCGCTGTCACTGTCACTCCAAATAACAGGCATTTTACGCTTCCTGGACACTTTAGGTGATGATGGTTGTTGGTAAAAATTAATGTTGAATACGCCTCCAGAGATATTTGATCCTTCAAATATGGATTTAAATGCAGAATGCATGATATTTGTGGACGAACTGTGTTTTGTGGACGATGTCGACATATATGCATTCCCGCGTTATTGACAGAATTGTCAACTCCACATAAAATTTTGGAAACTTGACATTGTTTGTCATTAGAAACTCGTCGGTAATTGTTTAGCGACTGGGCATTTTTGTGACCCGTCCAGAAAACAGCTTGTTCGTCCGAAACATTATTATCCAGTAATGTCTGACACAGATGTTTACGTGCACTGGTATTTGTAAGTTTCTTGTTTTCTACAGTAATACCCGAGCGTTCCATCATTGATTTCATTAGGGTCTTGATTTTATTGATTCCCAAAGGTCCACGTAAAAACCACTGATCTTCCTGCTTTGGGTTTGTAGTGTGTGTCACTTTGGCCAAGTAGAAGGGGTGGTTAGGCTGGCAGTAATTTGAAGGTCGTTTTTTACTGTATATTGTGTATGTTGTAACTGGACACCTTTGTTTATTTTCTGGCAATTCATACATTCTAGGCTGACCACTTCTCACATTTCTAACATCCTCACCAGTTCTTGTTTTAGTTTGTCTCTCATTATGAACTAAGTACTCTCTGTTTAATTCATTGTCATACTTTAGTTCTATATCACCCCAGCATAGATTCCTGTGTTCTTCCCCACCCCCACGCATACCAAACTGAATTGTATTGTTTAACCACAGTGTGTTAAGCAGAGACATTGGAGTGTCATTACCCAGTTGCCCTGATTTATACAATTTGTCAATGTCTTGGTTTGAAATTGGTTCAGCTGCATGTGGCTTATTACCATAACCCTTTTTCTTTAGTTCTTTTTGTTTTGATTTTAGGGCTTCACGGGCTTTAGAAAACTCATATGCTGAAATCAAGCTAGTGCCATATCTGTGTCGTTTAAGATGCCTTTCAAATGACCCTAACATGTCTCGAATACAGCTTGGCTGATAATCATCTCCATTCTTTTTCCTTATACACAAGAAAAACTGTGCAAGGAGATTATTCAATTCATTTGGTGGGATGTTTTGGGGTTCACGAATTTCGCCTTTTTTGTTCAAGTACATTTTGAGTAATTTTAAATGACCAAGTGTTTTCTGAAGAGTGTTTTTGTTTTCTTGGGCTTTTACAAATTCATCGACATCAATATCATCCAGAAATCTGTCAACATCCTCCATTTCTGGTTCACTGTTGTCAGTGTTTCTCACTTGTGGTTGAGGTGTTGTGCTCACTTGCAGTGGGGGTGCTGAGATAGTTGCACTGGGGGGTGAGGCCAAATTTGCACTTGGATTCATAGATGGATCCATTTCCATTTCATTTTGAAATAAGTATTGAAAGTTAAATTCTTCATCTGGAATCCCTTTTATGAGTTCATGCCTCGCAGCTGTGACAATTTCTCCACTAATCGGTGATTGTACTTTATACATTTCATATGTACCAAAAGGTTTAACAATATTAATTATTTTGCCCTTTTCTCCATTGGTACCTATAGTCACCACTTGTCCAATCCCAAATACTATTGACATTTCTTATGAAACTTTTTCTTCAGTTGTAAACAATTGCAAACAAACAAACAATAGCAGACTACATGGAAACCATGGAATGGAAATGTAGTTCCAGTTCCCTGTCCTGCGTATTCATACGCCAGTTCCATTGTAATCAATTTCACAAATTGCTATTGGTTTTTATTGATTTCATGTATTTTGTGGTGCAAGAAATAGAATCAATCACTACTTATGGTGCCAGATAGGGAAATCTCAACCCTCATTCTAATATATTTGGTCCAGAACTCGGCAAGCCTTGTTCTGGACCAAATATATTAGAACTTGGGTTGAGATTTCCCTATCTGGCACCATAAGTAGTGATAGATTCTATTATTCCGGTATCCTCACATCCGGGACCTTCCCCTCTTTCTTTCACATCTCAACGTGTGACCCTGGTACCTCTGACGTCATGCAAACTGAGATTGGCGCAGCAGCGCAGCTCAACAAGGGTCTCATCTGCGGATACCATACACCATATTTCGTGGCATTTTTGCATGAATTTTTCATGTGTTTTTGCATGAATTTTTCGTGAAATATTCACAAGATTAAGAAATTCATATGATGTCCTTAGTAAATTTCACAATGGAATTGTATACTTAAAAAGGTCAATAATATCAAGTGAAATTCATTAGAAAACATTTATATTAATATTATTCATAGTTTTAATGATATTTTCGTGAGAATTTCACATGAATTTTCTATGAAATCTTCGCAATAATTCATGAGATTTTCATGCGAACAATAATTGTATAAATTTCGCAGGAAATTATACACGTTTATTACATAATTGTTTTCATGCGAAATTCGCATTTTCAAAATACGTAGGAAATTTGACATGTTTTTCATGCGAAAAGGTCAATACATGATTTTCGTTCTTTTACCTGTATAATCATTTTGCAGTTTGTCCATTACTTAATGTACTTCATTTAATTAATACAGAAAGCTGGACAGTTTTTCAACCGAAGAGAGGAGGCTAAATTTTATATAAAAAACAAAAGGGAAAAACCTGGTTTCAAAGTGTCATTTGTAAGCAGAGAAATAGGTAAGGTGTCAAATTAATTATAATAAGATTAATGCTGTCGCAGCTATTTTGATTAGTATGAGATTTTAGCAAATAAAAGACTACCGAAAGTGATGCGAACTTATGGCATAGCGCAGCATGTGTTTGTGAGTACGTGCGTCGTTAACACAAATGTTCCACCTATCCTCTGAAAGTATTGGACAGATTTCCATGAGATTTAGACTTGTTCAGAAGCCTTTCTGGGTCGGTGCAATTCAGATTTGTTCGTGGCGTTGCCATGGCTACCAAAACTAGTTCAAGGTGACAGAGGGGTGCAAAAATCTTCTTCTCCAAAACAGATGATGGGAGAAAAAATCTGATGTGATATTTGACTTCTCTGGGGTCTTAAAACTATAATTTGTACAAATCGTGAAATTCGGTCGAAAATAAGTTACGCGTTTTGTGTTCAATATTGAAAATTTCGAGAAATATTTTCAAATAGTTATAACTTGACTATTTGAAGAGATAATGGCATGGAGTTTTCAGTTTTGATATTTTCTTGAACTGACCTTCAAAATGGGGTCAAAGGTCAAGGTCACAACCTAAATTTTGACCTTTGTGTTTTTACGACTATTTTAGCTATTTTCGATGATATTTAAATATAGATTTTAATTTCTCTTGTTTTTTTACATGGTATCAAGGTCAAACGTCAGGGTTATTACCTTATTTATTTATTTATGAAATCAGCTTAAAATTGGGTATTGCATTTTTTGCGATAGAACATAATTTTGTTATATAGTTGAAGGTCATGGGTCAAAGTCACAGATGCAAAAGAATACCAAAATGGATAATTATCTAGTAAACAATCAACCTTTTGTATAGGCATGCATATTTGAATATTGTAGGTATTGTTACAATGATCATTTTAAATATAAAGTTGTAGGTCATGGGTTCAAAGGGTCACAAATGCAATAGTATACCGAAATGGTTAATTATCTGGAATAATATCAACTTTTTGTATGGACATGTATATTAGAATATTGTATGTATTAATATGTCATCATTTTGATATATAGTTGAAGGTCGTGGGTTTAAAGGTCAAGGTCACTGATTCAAAAGTATACCGAATTAGTTAATTATCTGTTAAAATATAAACCTTTTGTATAGGTATATATATTAGAATATTGGAGGTATTGGTATGACAATCATTTTAATATATAGATGAAAGTCATGGGTTAAATGTTCAAGGTGACAAATGCAAAAGAATTCCTAAATGGTTATTAATCTGGAAAATTACCTGCATATTTTTGGTACTAATTTTTCTTGTTTATAAAATTTATATACCATTGTTAGACATTAGGTATTTCGGATTTGGCATTATAAGGACAAATTATATTTATTTTTTAATTTTTTTTAGCTCTTGGTTGTAGGGTGCTAACTGGAGAAAATTTTGACATGATTAATATTGATTTAAATTTTGCCTATTGAATTTTCACAACAGTATGGGACATATTCTCAGGTGAGCGTTAAGACCCAATGGACCTCTTGTTAAATTATAATTTTTTTCCAATTCTAATGTAATATTAACCTTGGTTTCTATACTTTTGTGTAAAGAAAGCATTCATGGTTTATCATAGAGTCTCATTTAAGTGTTTAATTAACTTTAACAAAAGAAAATGCATTTGAATAACATGTACTGTAAAATCTGGACATTTCCATATGAATTAGACTCGTACAATGTAGACATATTTAAATCTACCCTGTAAACACAAAACATGTGGTACAATCATTATTATTTCTTTTATTTTAAAGCCCACTATGATCTTGAAAAAACACAACTGAGAAAGTGAAGCCATCTTGCCTAGTTTGATAAAGATGGTTTATAACTAGTCCAAATGTCAAGTCCATGACTACTAAACTTGTACCATCAAATATTCTTCAAATTAAAAAAAAAATCGATTTTGTGGTCAGTTTTGCTGAGCTATGCTACGCATTCACTGTATATACATTATATGACCTGTACTGATTGCAATTTTTGAATTTAATAATAATAATAATAATAATAATACATACATACATAGTATATGGCTTAGAAACTGTGGACTTCTATTCAATCAAGAACTTGTAGTTCTATAACACTTTAAGCCCTATCCGCTCCTACCCTCCTCTCTCTCACACACACAAACACACACACACACACACACACACACACACACACACACACACACACACACACAACTGCAAATATTTCATCTAGTCATATAGACAATGGCCATTCTGCTTTTAGTTGAGACCAATATGTACTGCAGCTATAGAGTGTACACATGAAGTGATTTGGTTGATTTTTTCGGGGTTCGGACAATTCACAAAGAATTATCCCTTTTTTGTCAGTGGAAGGTTTAAAAAAAAAAGAAAAAAAAAAAAAAAAAAAAAAAAAACGAAACTGAAACACATTTCGGCCTTGGTGTTTCACCTGTTAATCATGGTCAGTAAATTTCATACCTGGGCTTGGAAAATTTCTTATTTTATGAATTACCAAAGGTATACTTTTTTTCTTAACACCAGTATCGGATATAAATACCTGTGGTAATAGTGCCCAGGCGACACAGGTTTGGATCTTGTATGACTTTAGTTCCTTTATAGGAATTTTAATTTTATTGAATATTGTCCAATAATTGACTATCACTGTAACAAATTTATCTATTGTGTCATTTCAATTTAGGCAAAGGTGTATTTGCAACCAAAAATTTTGAAAGGGGTGAATATCTCTTGGAATATACTGGGGATTTAATATCGAAAGAAGAGGGAAAAAGAAGAGAGAAACAGTATCCACTAAAGCTAGGAAGCTTCCTTTTTTTCTTCAAGCATTCAGGGAAAAATTTATGGTAAGTTTGTTTGTAGCTCACCTGACTGAAGCTAAGCCAAATGAAACCAAACTAAGCATTATGTTTAGCATTTTTTTCTGAAACAAAACCAGCATATCTTAATTTATCGAATAAATAATAAATAATAATAAATTCTTGTGAGCCAGCTAAGGTTTACACTAGGTTTTTAATAACTCTCAATTGTAATGAATACAACAAGGGAAGTATCACAAATCCTATTTGACCTTCTTTTTTTTTTTTTTTTATTTTATTTTTTTTTTTTTTTTTTCCGAAGGGAACATTATCTCAAACAATTCTTCTTTTTCTATCTGCTAGGCATGGAAACTTGTGACTGTCTCATACTTGTTTCATACTATGTGATTAGAAATTGACCAATAATAGTTTAAGAATTTTCCGTGAGGTATAATTATGTCGATTATGTAACTTAGGCAACAGGTTAATGGTGCTGCCAAAGGTCAGGCGAGTTTATGGCATAGCGCAGCGTGTGTATGTGCGTGTGTGTGTGTGCGCGTGCTTGTGTGTGTGTGCGTAAATGCGTCGTTAACACACATTTTCGACTTCTCTGAAAGTACTGAACAGATTTTAATGAGACTTGGTCAGAAGCATGTCTGAGTCGGTTGCAATTCAGATTTGTTCATGGCGTTGCCATGATTACCAAAACTAGGTCACGGCGACCTTATGGGGCAAAAACCTTAAAAAAATCTTCTTCTCCAAATTGACAATGAGAGAAAAAATCTGATGTGATATTTGGCTTCTCCAGGATCTTAAGACTATAGTTTGTTCATTTTGTGAAATTCGGACAAAAAATGGGCTACGCGTTTATGCGTTGAAGTTTGAAAATTTCAAAAAAGGCTTCAAATTGTTATAACTTGGCTATTGGAACAGATAAGGACATGTAGTTTTCAGTATTGACATTTTATTGACATGGCTTTAAATCTGAAGTAAAGGTCAAAGGTCAAGTTCTTGACTTATTTTTATACCTTTATGTTTTCAATACTATTTTAGCTATTTTTGATCACATTTCAATATAGATTTTAATTTTGAATGATTTTGTAATTGAAATAAACTACAGTTTTGTCCTGTTTCAATGTTCTGGGTTCTTTATTAATATTATTATTAAAAAGTAATATAAAATTACTCTGTATTGAAACAAGGTTTTGTATAAACATACTACAAAATTTCACAGTTATATAAACTACATAGCTTAAATGAGTTATTCCTCTTTGTATGTAAACTTAAGTTATATAAACTATATAATTTAATGAGTTATTTCCCTTTTTGTGTAAACTACATAGAATAGTCTGTTAAATCTCTTTCTTCTTCTGAAAATTACACCAGATTTAGAAATATTAATTTCACCGTAAATATATATTATACATGTATTTGAACACAACATAAAATATAAGCATTATTGAAATGTTCTTTTATAACATATAATAAATATTTGTATTTTTATTATGCCTTATATAAATTATGAGATTCAATATTAAAATTTTTAGTGTTGCTATATATTAGCAGGCAATATTTGTTATATAGATTTTACCACAATTGATTACTATCATGAATTTAAGATCAAAACCAGTGAAATGTAAATTACCTAATTTATGTTGTCAAGGTGATCCATTAAATTTAAATCCAATTCTTATACATGCCATCAATATTGCTAAGCAATTAGAAAAGCCAATTTATAGAATATCACAACATTGTTCTGTAACAACCAATACATATTATTGTAAAATTATCTATACAGAACTTATTTTTCAAACATTTTGATATTGAAGATCGACTTCTTACATTTTTGCAATGAATAAAAATGTGAATGAAAGATATTTTGCAATACAGTTCCATTTAGTTTATGAATATGATTTTTCATGCAATCTACAAACTATAATAAAGTGAATGATATTATAAAATTTAAGCATTTCAGCTGGCAATAATTTATCAGGTGAGCGTTTCAGGCCCATTGGGCGTCTTGTTTATTTTCAGTATAGATGGTACTTTCTCCAAAACTAAAGGGAAATTTGTAAATGACGCTGTTGGAAGCGAAAAGAATTCTACAATGTTGTTAATTACAGTTAAAGATACGCCCCATCTTTGTCTTTTTGCAACAAAACATATTAAAACTGGAACAGAAATACGTTATGATTATGGTGTTTCTAACTTGCCATGGAGGAAAAAGGTATGGCCAAAGCATTTGCGAGTCACATTGTCATCATCTTTTCTGCAGGCTATGTTTTATGGTCTTTACTGTTCCGAATATAGGTCAGTCTTTGAGTGGAAACTTGTTGTTTAGGAAAGAAAAAACTGAACGTCTGACAAAGGCTCCAACGTTTTAGCTTCTACAGTATAGGCAATTGCTTCATTTTGGTATATAGAATTGAAATCAACAGTTTCTACCGCTGGACCAAGGCCTATATTGTACATGAAATAGGAGGCTTGGACACAGAACATTTATAAGTGCTGAACATACTGAGTTGAATAGACTGCAAATCTAGCCATGCTAATGTTAAAATCTATAAGACATTTTGTTTAGCGCCTTCCAGCGGAAATAATTGGGGCCTCGATAAGTGGTCTAAAGCATACGCTTATAGACACACACAGTGCTTCTCACTGCCTAGGTTTAAATACCACTTGGAGCTGACCCTTGTGTAAGAAAGTGTCAGTGGTTCCTTCAGGGTACACCTTTTTATTCCACATCCCTGAACTGACAACCTCTGTATAAGTGAGTGAACCTTGATTCGAGCATATAAATTGAATATATTGAAGACTTGTAGGCTGTTTAATCAGATAAATGATGGTGTTTTACAGTTTGGCATGATGATTATTAGTTTATAGGCTAATGCATTTCATATTTCTTGACTATGTTTTCACAGAAATGACCACACAATGAGGTAGGGAATATGAGTCCTTCTTGGAACATTTTAGTTATAATTGTTATTAAGTCTGGCTCATCAAATGAGGTTTTGCAGTGGTGTTTGTTTGATGTCTTGTGCTCAGCCATATCCCAATCTTCTTATGTAACTTAAGTTTTCAATATGATTTTGAAAAAGCAAAATTAATCTTGTCTGGCTTTATGTGAAAAACTGGTTTTTTTTTCAGGTTGGAAGAAACAAAGCACGCAGTAAGTATTTTTAGCTCAAAATAAGAGGCATACATGTATGTTTTCTTGCAATGCTATTTAACCAGAGATTAAAGATAAAATTTTGTCCATTGTATGATGGTATCTGTTACAAACTGTCATTATGCCACATATTATTTATTGTAAGTTAAGAGGTTCAAGGTGACCTATTGTGATCGTTGTTTGTCTGTCGTCGTGTGTCGTGCGATAAACAATTATATATTTTCAACTTCTTCTCCAGAACCAGTGAGCCAATCATCATGAAACCTGGCATGGATTTTTCTTCGGCAAAGCTTTTTCAATAAACTTTTTGTTTAGCCATGTATATAAGAATATTGTAGGTAGTAATATCATGTTCATTTCGATATATAGTTGAAGGTCATGGGGTTAAAGGTCAAGGTCACAGATGCAAAAGTATACTATAAATTTTTTCTATTGGTATGTATATTAAAATATTTTAGGTATTAATATAACAATCATTTTGATATAAAGATGAAAGTCTTCAAGTTCACAGAAGCAAAATAATTCATGAATGCTGTGGGTGCAAACTGGAGAATATTTTGTCTTAGTTAATTTTGATTTTAATTTTGCCTATTGAATTTTCGCTGCAATATGGGACAAAGTCTCAGGCTTATGGACCCCTTTTTATTCTTTAATTACATTAATCTGTTGAAAATTATTAAATATATTTTGTAAGAAAATATTAAATATACTTTCTATCATGCATCAAGGCTACCATTTTATTCACAGGAACTGTTGAAGATATAAAGTTTCCACACACATTGCCAGAGAGTGTTGTGGTACTGGAAAGACTTAAAACAAGCCAGACCAATAATATTTCTAACACTCTCGGTAAGAGTTTTTAGTGATATTGCGTTCCAATGTTCTTGTAATGAAGGTAGAAATCAGGTAATCACATGACTTAATGTTGGAAATGCCATTGTAGTATTACATGATTTTTTTTTTTTGGAAAAAAAAACCTCCAATTTTTGGCAAGTGTCTGAACCCAGAAAAATTCACAAATTAACGAAATGCACTGTCGTATTTATACGGTAAAATGGACATGTAAAGGTGAAACTATGATATGATAACGTAATTAATAGAAAATTTGGTATTTAGATCAAACTCTATATTCATTTAGAATTGTTGATTTTCCAACGGCATCTGATTATTCTTGAAACTGGACAGAATTTAAACTCAATTTTTAAAACTTGTACACGGTTTTTGACAAAATATATTTCTCTTTGTAATTTTGACCTAGTGCATGAAGTGCAAATATCTGAAAAAAAAAACAAAAAACAAAAAAAACCAAGAACACTCCATCAGTGTGTATGTTGTCATTGAAAACAAAAATTACCATGACCTTCATGGCTGAGATAGTGTTGTAAACAAGATGTTTAACTCTATTGCATATGGGTACTGAATATTTTATTGATTTTAAGCTCAACTGGCTAAAGCTTGCTGAGCTTATGACATGGTGAAGGTGTTTGTGTCCGTACTATAACTTTAATATTCTCCTCTGAAACTATTGGGCCACTTTGAACTAAAATTGATTTTGCAGGTCACTATGTGTCGTAGATGAAAGTACAAATAAAGTTTCTCCGGCATCTAAATTGGCCACGGTTACTATTTATGGTAAAACACTGATAAATATCCAATAAAGCTTTATTCATTGACTGATTTAGTTCTAATTTTATATTTAGAAAGCAGATTTATATCCATTTCATTAGTATGAATCCAGTTTTTGGTTTGGTGTTAAAAACCGAGTGCATTTACTTCAAAATTTCAAAATTTTAAAAATCTTCTTTTTGTTTTATACAGACTATGCTTTAAAACAGTATGAAGCTGTCCTTTTGAAACAAAATGGAGACTCGACTAAGAATTCTATTGAAGGTGATGACATACATGCAAATGGAACCATTCAAGAATCTAACAAAGGAGAAATCATATCGGTTGAGGTCTACACAAATATATTGCAAGATGATAATGGATATATCGTAAATCCTGTAAAACCAAGTGATCATTCTGATACCAAAAATGATATAGATTTTTTCAAACAGAATGAAGAGACCGTTGATCGAGGTAGTCGAGATCTACATCAGTTTGTTTCTTGTTCTTCAGGTAAGATAATTCAATGATGGGTCAGAGGTAATCATGGGTGTCAAAATTGTTTTTCAGTCAACACATAAGGTTACATTTATATATTGGTACTATGGGTCAATAAGTGGGTCACTAGGTCAAATAATATAAAGACTGTCAACAATAGCTGTAAGAAATGGTACTAAATTTCAGCAGTAATTTTATTTAACGGGTATCACTAGAATTGCAACAATATTGTTTTAATCATGTTTGTTTTTTCACATTATGTTAAAGATTTCATATAGGCATATTAAATTTGTTGATTTACAGATATAAATTTAAATGAATTGGAATGCAATAATACATTACATACTGTTGAAATTGCTGAAGATGGAATCAATTTGGTGTCAAACAATGTTGAAAATATAAATATGTGGAAGGAATCTGATGATGGATGTGCCAAAGTAGATACTTCAAATACAATTCAACAAAATGACGGACAAAAATCCTTATTGAATGGTGAGTAGCTGGAGTGAATTGTTTAATTTTTTTCAAACTATTTAGTAATTTTCATTGATTCATATTTAGGATAGTGGAATTCTAGTTTGTTCATAGCAACATCATGCTCTAAACATTGTCCGTTATTCCACCATGTAAACATGGAAGCATAAATGTATGATTAAATGGTACAAGAATGAAATGGGCATTAGGAAGATATTTCATTTCTGGTATTCTTAAGAAATTTTGTGTCTGATTTATAAAGCTATTTTGGGGTTTACAAATGGATTTAAGCAAGGGAATATTAGCATGAAAGTAGTTATTGATTGCCACAAATATCCATCAGCTATGTACCTGTCCGTATTTTTCTAGTTTTCTTTGTAGAATACCAGTTTAAAAAGAAACGAATTACAGAGGAATCTTATAAACCACATCCTCATCATCAGAAATTATTTATTAATCTAGAGAATGTAGACAGCTAGGATAAACTGTATTTGCACTATCTACTGTTGATTTTTTAGCTCACCTGAGCTGAAAGCTCAGATGAGCTATTGCTATCTATACCCGTCCGTCGTGCGTCGTGCGTAAACTTTTTACATTTTAATCTTCTCCTCTGAAACTACCAGGCCAAAATTAATGAAACTTGGTCAGCATCATGCCTGGGTGAAGCCCTTTCAGATTTGCACAAATGAAGGAGTTATGTCCCCTTGGGGCCCCATTAGGGGGGAAAAAGTGAAAAACTTTAAAAATCTTCTCCTCTGAATCTACAAGAGTTATACCTTAGTAATTTCAGTTATAATATTCTTAGGTCTTCTATTTTTAGATTTGCACAAATGAAAGCCGTGGGGCACTAAATGGGGAATTGGCAAGGTACTTAAGGGGGAAATGGCTAAAATTAATGTATTTGTCAATATAGCTTGAAAACTATAAACTTTTTGTATAGGCATGTATATTGGAATATTGTAGGTATTAGCCTAATGGTCATTTTGATATATGAAGAAAGGTCATAGGATCAAAGGTCAAGGTCATAGACACGAACATATACTTAAAAGGCTAATTATCTCAAAAACTAAATTTTTTGTATAGACATGTAAATTGGAATATTGTAGGTATTAGCCTAACGGTCATTTTGATATATGAACGAAGGTCATTGGTTCAAAGGTCAAGGTCATAGGCACGAACAAATACTTAAAAGGCTAATTATCTCAAAAACTATAAAGTTTTTGTACAGGCATGTATATTGGAATATAATAGGTATTAGCCTAATGGTCATTTTGATATTAGATGAAGGTCATAGGTTCAAAGGTCAAGGTTATAGACACAAACGAATACTTAAAAGGCTAATTATCTCAAAAACTATAAATTTTTTGTATAGGCATGTTTTTTGGAATATCATAGGTATTAGCCTAACGATCATTTTGATATATGAACGAAGGTCATAGGCTCAAAGGTCAAGGTTATAGACACAAACGAATACTTAAAAGGCTAATTATCTCAAAAACTATAAATTTTTTGTATAGGCATGTAAATTGGAATATTGTAGGTATTAGCCTAACGGTCATTTTTATATATGAACGAAGGTCATAGGTTCAAAGGTCAAGGTTATAGACACAAACGAATACTTAAAAGGCTAATTATCTCAAAAACTATCAATTTTTTGTATAGGTATGTATATTGGAATATAATAGGTATTAGCCTAATAGTCATTTTGATATTTAGATGAAGGTCATAGGTTCAATGTCAAGGTTATAGACACAAACGGATACTGAAAAGGCTAATTATCTCAAAAACTATCAATTTTTAGCTCACCTGAGCTGAAAGCTCAGATGAGCTATTGCTATCTATACCCGTCCGTCGTGCGTCGTCCGTCGTGCGTCGTGCGTCGTCCGTCGTGCGTAAACTTTTTACATTTTAATCTTCTCCTCTGAAACTACAAGGCCAAAATTAATGAAACTTGGTCAGCACCATGCCTGGGTGAAGCCCTTTCAGATTTGCACAAATGAAGGAGTTATGTCCCCTTGGGGCCCCATAAGGGGGGAAAAAGTGAAAAATCTTCTTCTCTGAATCTACAAGAGATATACCTTAGTAATTTCATTTATAATATCCTTAGGTCATCTATTTTCAGATTTGCACAAATGAAAGCCGTGGGGCACTAAATGGGGAATTGGCAAGGTACTTAAGGGGGAAATGGCTAAAATTAATGTATTTGTCAATATAGCTTGAAAACTATAAACTTTTTGTATAGGCATGTATATTGGAATATTGTAGGTATTAGCCTAACGGTCATTTCGATATATGAAGAAAGGTCATAGGTTCAAAGGTCAAGGTCATAGACACAAACGAATAATTACAAGGCTAATTATCTCAAAAACTATAATTTTTTTGTAAAGGCATGTATATTAGAATATTGTAGGTATTAGCCTAACGGTCATTTTGATATATGAACGAAGGTCATGGGTTCAAAGGTCAAGGTTATAGACACAAACGAATACTTAAAAGGCTAATTATCTCAAAAACTATAAACATTTTGTATAGGCATGTATATTAGAATATTGTAGGTATTAGCCTAACGGTCATTTTGATATAAGAATGAAGGTCATAGGCTCAAAGGTCAAGGTCATAGGCATGAACAAATACTTAAAAGGCTAATTATCTCAAAAACTAGTAACATTTTGTATAGGCATGTATATTAGAATATTGTAGGTATTAGTCAAACGGTCATTTTGATATATGAATGAAGGTCAGAAGTTCAAAGGTCAAGGTTATAAACACAAACGAATACTTAAAAGTCTAATTATCTCAAAAACTAGTAACATTTTGTATAGGTATGTATATTAGAATATTGTAGGTATTAGTCAAACGGTCATTTTGATATATGAATGAAGGTCAGAAGTTCAAAGGTCAAGGTTATAAACACAAACGAATACTTAAAAGGTTAATTATATCAAAAACTAGTAACATTTTGTATAGGCATATATATTAGAATATTGTAGGCATTAGCCTAACGGTCATTTTGATATATGATTGAAGGTCATAGGTTCAAAGGTCAAGGTCATAGGCATGAACAAATACTTAAAAGGCTAATTATCTCAAAAACTAGTAACATTTTGTATAGGCATGTATATTAGAATATTGTAGGTATTAGTCAAACGGTCATTTTGATATATGAATGAAGGTCAGAAGTTCAAAGGTCAAGGTTATAAACACAAACGAATACTTAAAAGTCTAATTATCTCAAAAACTATAAACATTTTGTATAGGCATGTATATTAGAATATTGTAGGTATTAGTCAAACGGTCATTTTGATACATGAATGAAGGTCATAGGTTCAAAGGTCAATGTTATAGACAAAAACGAATACTTAAAAGGCTAATTATCTCAAAGACTATAAAGTTTTTGTATAGGTATGTATATTGGAATATTGTAGATATTAGCCTAAAGGTCATTTTGATATATGAATGAAGGTTATAGGTTCAAAGGTCAAGGTCATAGGCATGAACAAATCCTTAAAAGGCTAATTATCTCAAAAACTAGAAACATTTTGTATAGGCATGTATATTAGAATATTGTAGGCATTAGTCCAGCGATCATTTTGATATATGAATGAAGGTCATAGGTTCAAAGGTCAATGTTATAGACAAAAAAGAATACTTAAAAGGCTAATTATCTCAAAAACTATAAACTTTTTGTATAGGCATGTATATTGGAATATTGTAGGTATTAGCCTTATGGTCATTTTCATTTATGATTGAAGGTTATAGATTCAGAGGTCAAGGTCATAAACAATGATGAATGCTTATAAAGTTTATTAACTCAAAGACTATTAACTTTTTGTATAGACATGTATATTAGAATATCGTAAGATTTTACAAACATTTTTGTAAATTATTAATGTCATTGACCATAGAACCTCTGCATGAGATTTGTACTAAGACTCAGGTGAGCGTTAAGGCCCATGGGCCTCTTGTTTGTATAGGTATGTATATTGGAATATTGTAGGTATTAGCCTAACGGTCATTTTGATATATGAATGAAGGTTATAGGCTCAAAGGTCAAGGTCATAGACACAAATAAATACTTTAAAGGCTCATTAACTCAAAAACTATTAACCTTTTGTATAGGCATGTATATTGGAATATTGTAGGTATTAGCCTTATGGTCATTTTCATTTATGATTAAAGGTTATAGATTCAAAGGTCAAGGTCATAGACAATGATGAATGCTTAAAAGGTTTATTAACTCAAAAACTATTAACCTTTTGTATAGACATGTATATTGGAATATTGTAGGTATTAGTCAAACGGTCAATATAATATATGAATGAAGTTCATAGGTTCAAAGGTCAAGGTCATAGGCATGAACAAATACTTAAAAGGCTAATTATCTCAAAAAGTATAAATTTTTTGTATAGGCATGTATATTGGAATATTGTAGGTATTAGCTTAATGGTCATTTTGATATTCGAATGTAGGTCATAGGTTCAAAGGTCAAGGTCTTAGGTATTAACAAATACTTAAAAGGCTAATTATTTAAAAAACTATAAACTTTTTGTATAGGCATGTATATTGGAATATTGTAGGTATTAGCTTAACGGTCATTTGATATATGAATGAAGGTCATAGGTTCAAAGGTCAAGGTTATAGACACAAACGAATACTTAAAAGGCTAATTATCTCAAAAACTAAAATTTTTTTGTATAGGCATGTATATTGGAATATTGTAGGTATTAGCCTTATGGTCATTTTCATTTATGATTGAAGGTTATAGATTCAAAGGTCAAGGTCATAGACAATGATGAATGCTTAAAAGGTTTATTAACTCAAAAACTATTAACCTTTTGTATAGACATGTATATTAGAATATTGTAAGATTTTGCAAAACTTTTTGTAAATAATTAATGTCATTGACAATAGAATCTCTGCATGAGATTTTTACTAAGACTCAGGTGAGCGTTAAGGCCCATGGGCCTCTTGTTTATATTATCATTTACTTAGTGCAATTAAATACGCTTTGGTCAGTTGTATATGTTTAGAATTCATGACAACACTAAAGTATTCAAAATTCACTTTTAACAGACTTTACTTTGAAACAGTACGAAATTGTCTCGCCCGAGAACTCTATTGAAATTGATGACATAAATGTAACCATTCAAGAGTTTGATAAAGGAGAAATTGTCTCGGTTGAGAACCACACAAATTTATACCAAGATGATTATGGAAATGTGATAAATCCAGTAACACCAACAGACAAATCTGATACCACAAGTGAAAGAGATTCTTTGAATCAGAATAAAAAAGCTGTAGATCCAGGTAGTCAATATTTACTTCAATTTAATTGTAGTTTTTTTTAGGTAAGATAATACCATGATTGGGTTGAAAGTCAATCTTTTGATTTGCAGTAGGAGTCGACTTAAACCAAAGTGTAGGGATTTTATTTAGGTCACTAGGCCATATCTAAGAGAGTTATCTCTCCAGATACCATTACGTTATCCAGTTTTTATCAAACTTGAAATGACATCCTTTACAAAAGCAAAAAAATGTTGTATGTGGAACATGTTTGGTAAACAATGTAGGTGACTAGGGCAAAGTACAGAATACCCTACAGTCTAGATGCCATATTTTGTGCAGTCTTTCAAAAGAATTTAGAATGATATTCTTGGCAGAATGATATGTCGCATAAATATATTTGTCAAGTTTGTCAACAAGTAGGTCACTTGGCCAAATAATACAAAATCCCTATCAACAATACCTCCAAGTAATAGCACTACAAAATTAGAAATCATTTTCCTTAAAGGGTGTTACAACAATATTGTTTTAATTATTATTTGATTATTATTATAATTATGGTTATTAACATTTTTTAAGATTCCACATGGGCATATCCACTTTGTAACAAACTATTTGTTTTCTTGATTTACAGATATGAATTCAGCTGAACTGGAATGCAATAATAAATTCCATTCAATTAAAATTGCTGAAGATGAAATCAATATGATGTCAAACAGTGTTGAAAATAAGTATGCTGGGAAAGAATCTGATGATGGATGTGACAAACTAGATACTTCAAATACAATTCAACAAAATGACACAGAAAAAGTCTTATTTACTGGTGAGTAGCTGACATAATACAATCTACAAATAGTTGTAGTTCACGTGGTGCATGAGATTTATATTTCTATTGTTTTGTGTTATAGAGTAGTTCTCAGGGTGTGTCTAAATTCACCTGCAAAACATTTTGGCGGTTTCATTCATTGATATCTAGTTTAGTGCAATTTAGGTTTTTTATTGCATCATGTCCAAAATGTTAAAATGGTCTGTAAGTGCACCATGTTACAGCACGAATTTGTGATTGCAAAGGTACAAGAATGAAATCTGCAATGGGCCTTATTACAACTATGTGCCGAATTGTTGAGACAATACAATAATTTCTCATTTTGTTCCACCGTTCAATAAATATGATCATACAAGGTTCTAACCAGACTATGAATATTTAATACTAGAGAAGACATTTTATCTTGATATTGGATAACCGAAGGCGAACATTGTTATGAAGTTATTTATCAATTGGATGATAATATCCCGTGCATTTTATTCAAACTGTCACAACTAGCCGTAAGTTGCATATCTATCCATATTCATTCTGTTTCTTTGGTTGAATATTGTGGGGCTCAAAAATTGGGCGAGAACAAGGAAAATAATATGAATCCAGTTGTTGATTGGGTAGTAAAAACCAGTGCCTTTTCTTCAATATTCCAAAATGTTTAAAAATCGCCTCTTGTTTTATATAGACCATGCCTTGAAACAATATGGGGTTGTCCCTTTGAAACAAAATGAAGACTCGACTAAGAATTATATTGACGTTGTACTGCTAGATGGTTCAAAGGTCAAGGTCATAGGCACGAACAAATACTTAAAAGGCTAATTATCTCAAAAACTTATGGTCATTTTCATTTATGATTGAAGGTTATAGATTCAAAGGTCAAGGTCATAGACAATGATGAATGCTTAAAAGGTTTATTAACTCAAAAACTATTAACCTTTTGTATAGACATGTATATTAGAATATTGTAAGATTTTGCAAAACTTTTTGTAAATAATTAATGTCATTGACAATAGAATCTCTGCATGAGATTTTTACTAAGACTCAGGTGAGCGTTAAGGCCCATGGGCCTCTTGTTTATTATCATTTACTTAGTGCAATTAAATACGCTTTGGTCAGTTGTATATGTTTAGAATTCATGACAACACTAAAGTATTCAAAATTCACTTTTAACAGACTTTACTTTGAAACAGTACGAAATTGTCTCGCCCGAGAACTCTATTGAAATTGATGACATAAATGTAACCATTCAAGAGTTTGATAAAGGAGAAATTGTCTCGGTTGAGAACCACACAAATTTATACCAAGATGATTATGGAAATGTGATAAATCCAGTAACACCAACAGACAAATCTGATACCACAAGTGAAAGAGATTCTTTGAATCAGAATAAAAAAGCTGTAGATCCAGGTAGTCAATATTTACTTCAATTTAATTGTAGTTTTTTTTTAGGTAAGATAATACCATGATTGGGTTGAAAGTCAATCTTTTGATTTGCAGTAGGAGTCGACTTAAACCAAAGTGTAGGGATTTTATTTAGGTCACTAGGCCATATCTAAGAGAGTTATCTCTCCAGATACCATTACGTTATCCAGTTTTTATCAAACTTGAAATGACATCCTTTACAAAAGCAAAAAAATGTTGTATGTGGAACATGTTTGGTAAACAATGTAGGTGACTAGGGCAAAGTACAGAATACCCTACAGTCTAGATGCCATATTTTGTGCAGTCTTTCAAAAGGATTTAGAATGATATTCTTGGCAGAATGATATGTCGCATAAATATATTTGTCAAGTTTGTCAACAAGTAGGTCACTTGGCCAAATAATACAAAATCCCTATCAACAATACCTCCAAGTAATAGCACTACAAAATTAGAAATCATTTTCCTTAAAGGGTGTTACAACAATATTGTTTTAATTATTATTTGATTATTATTATAATTATGGTTATTAACATTTTTTAAGATTCCACATGGGCATATCCACTTTGTAACAAACTATTTGTTTTCTTGATTTACAGATATGAATTCAGCTGAACTGGAATGCAATAATAAATTCCATTCAATTAAAATTGCTGAAGATGAAATCAATATGATGTCAAACAGTGTTGAAAATAAGTATGCTGGGAAAGAATCTGATGATGGATGTGACAAACTAGATACTTCAAATACAATTCAACAAAATGACACAGAAAAAGTCTTATTTACTGGTGAGTAGCCGACATAATACAATCTACAAATAGTTGTAGTTCACGTGGTGCATGAGATTTATATTTCTATTGTTTTGTGTTATAGAGTAGTTCTCAGGGTGTGTCTAAATTCACCTGCAAAACATTTTGGCGGTTTCATTCATTGATATCTAGTTTAGTGCAATTTAGGTTTTTTATTGCATCATGTCCAAAATGTTAAAATGGTCTGTAAGTGCACCATGTTACAGCACGAATTTGTGATTGCAAAGGTACAAGAATGAAATCTGCAATGGGCCTTATTACAACTATGTGCCGAATTGTTGAGACAATACAATAATTTCTCATTTTGTTCCACCGTTCAATAAATATGATCATACAAGGTTCTAACCAGACTATGAATATTTAATACTAGAGAAGACATTTTATCTTGATATTGAATAACCGAAGGCGAACATTGTTATGAAGTTATTTATCAATTGGATGATAATATCCCGTGCATTTTATTCAAACTGTCACAACTAGCCGTAAGTTGCATATCTATCCATATTCATTCTGTTTCTTTGGTTGAATATTGTGGGGCTCAAAAATTGGGCGAGAACAAGGAAAATAATATGAATCCAGTTGTTGATTGGGTAGTAAAAACCAGTGCCTTTTCTTCAATATTCCAAAATGTTTAAAAATCGCCTCTTGTTTTATATAGACCATGCCTTGAAACAATATGGGGTTGTCCCTTTGAAACAAAATGAAGACTCGACTAAGAATTATATTGACGTTGTACTGCTAGATGATAATAGAGATGTCAAAAATCCAGTAAAACCAAACAATTATTCATATCCCAAAAGTGATGGACATTTTTTCAATCAAACTGTAAAAACTGTTGATCGAGGTAGTCTAGACCTACATCAGTTTGATTCTTGTTCTTCAGGTAAGATAATTCAATGATGGGTCGGAGGTTATTTGTTTGATCAGCAGTTGACCTGACTTAAAACATTTACTCAAAATCCAGACTATGAATATTCAATACTAGAGAAGATATTTCATCCATGGATTCTTTTGATATGTTGTTTTCAGTTTATAAAGGTAATGTGGGGCTCAATATTACATAGAAAGGGAACATTTACATGGAAGCAGTTATCATTTTGATGAAAAATATTCCGTGCATTTTGTTCAGAATGCATCAATTGCCAATAACCTCCATTTCTCTAATTATATTGTCAATTACTAACTCAACTGGATAAGCATGGGTCAGTTGTATATCTAAGCATTCTTGACAACACTCACATATTTAAAATTTGTGTATTAAACAGAACTTGCTTTGAAACAGTACGAAATTGTCTTGCCTGGGAATTCTATTGAAGTTGATGACATAAATGGAACCATTCAAAGGTTTGATAAAAGAGAAATTGTATCAGTTGAGGTCCACACAAATATATTGAAAGAAGATAATGGAGATATCATAAATCCAGGAGAACCAACAGACAAATCTGATACCATATGTGAAAGAGATTTTTTGAATGAAAATGAAAGAATTGTTGACCCAGGTAGTCCAGACTTAATTCAGTTTGATTCTTGTTCTTCAGATAAGATAATTCGATGATTGGGTGAAGGTGAATCGCAGACTAACTCGAAACGTTTTTTTTTTCAAATCAGGGTGATCAACTTTTATTTCAGTCGCTACGCCATATCATAGAAAATACCTGTTAACACTATAGATGCGAGTTGTTTTCCCAGTCGTGTTCAAATTTGAATTCATCACTTTACACATAAGCAAACTCAAGGTTATATATGAGTCATGTTTGGTGAAAAACATAGATGGCTAATAATAAAATAACCCTTTTTATACGCCCAAAGGGTCGTATTATGTTATCGTCTGCATCGTCTGTCTGTCCGTCTGTCCGTCCGTCCGTCAGTCCGTCCATCCGTCTGTCCGTTAGCAAATTCGTGTCCGGTCCATAACTTTGAAACTATATGGCCTATTGTCTTGAAACTTCACAGGTGTATAGATCTCATTGCTAGGGTGTGCAGAGTGCAAGAACCACAACTCTAACATTTGTGATTTTTGAGTTATTGCCCTTTGTTTGATTCAGATAGCAAATGCGTGTCCGGTCCATAACTTTGAAACTATAGGGCCTATTGTCTTGAAACTTCACAGGTGTATAGATCTCATTGCTAGGGTGTGCAGAGTGCAAGAACCACAACTGTAACATTTGTGATTTTTGAGTTATTGCCCTTTGTTTGATTCAGATAGCAAATGCGTGTCCGGTCCATAACTTTGAAACTATAGGGCCTATTGTCTTGAAACTTCACAGGTGTATAGGTCTCATTGCTAGGGTGTGCAGAGTGCAAGAACCACAACTCTAACATTTGTGATTTTTGAGTTATTGCCCTTTGTTTGATTCAGATAGCAAATGCGTGTCCGGTCCATAACTTTGAAACTATAGGGCCTATTGTCTTGAAACTTCACAGGTGTATAGATCTCATTGCTAGGGTGTACAGAGCACAAGAACCACAACTCTAACATTTGTGATTTTTGAGTTATTGCCCTTTGTTTGATTTAGATAGCAAATGCGTGTTCGGTCCATTTCCTGTACAGTAATCACAAATTGGCTAAGAACACATTTACCAAAAGACAAAAAGGAAAATGGAACAAAACAAACATGACCTGGTTCACAATACAAGCCCATAAAAAGTACACAAACATGAATATGGTCCATCATTACAATGTACTATAGTATCAAAAAACATAACATAAAATACTTCACCCATTCTCTTCTGAGCTTCGGGCGTATAATGCCACGCCCCGCGTTGCTCTTGTTACCCTCAAAAAGTCATATTTTTTGCCAATCTTCCTACACAGTGCAGGTATACCTGTATAAGGAATTTGTAAATGTGACCATTTAGCACAGGTATCGGAGGTATAAATTCAGATTGTTCACAGTGATCTACTAAACTTACTTACCAATCGGCATATTTCCCAGTTTTCTTCGTTGAAAATCATGTAGACAAAACACCAAATTTCAGTGCAACCTGTCTTAAGCACAACCTGATCAACTGAAATTATTCCAGAGTGTGTTTAATTTAGACAGGTTATACTGTATTTGTATAATCTACAATTGCCTCTAATTAAATGATCATTTACTAGAGCAAATGGATAAGCATTAGCCAGTTGTATATTTTTTGTATTCATGACAACACTAATATATTTAAAATTCACTTTTTTTAAACAGATCATCCTTTGAAACAGTATGAGTTTGTCGCGACTGGACATTCTATTGAAGTTGATGACATAAATGGAACCAATCAAGATTTTGATAAAAGAGAAATTGTATCAGTTAAGGTCCACACAAATATATTGCAAGATCATAATGGAAATATCACAAATCTAGTAAAACCAACAGACGAATCTAATACCATATGTGAAAGAGAATCTGTGAATCAGAATGAAAGAACTGATGATCCAGGTAGTCCAGACGTAATTCAGTTTGATTCTTGTTCGTCAGGTAAGTTAACTCCATGACTGGGTGGGAAGTCAATCTTTTGAGAAGATCTTTTCCTCTTAATCAGGGTGTCCAACTGTTATTTCATTCACTATGCCATATCATAGAAAATTTCCTGTTAAAACTATAGATGCGAATTGTTTTCCCAGTCGTGTTCAAATTTGAATTCATCACTTTACACAAAAGCAAATTGAAGGTTGTATATAAGTCATGTTTGGTGAAAAACATAGATGGCTAATAAAAAAATAACTTTTTAATCCCCAAGAAGCCATATTGTTTTGACAGTTTTCAAAATATTTCACAATGATTTACTTAAAAGAAGGATAGGTCACATTTATCCATTGGTCATATAGGCCAATAAGATTGTCATTAGGCCAAAATATACAAAAGTCATGTGAACAATAGCTGCAAGTTAAATCATTTGCTTGTGCTTTTTTGCATTCTGTTAAGATCCTCCTGTTTTGGCAAAATCAAATTTGCAATAATTCAACTGAAATGGAATTCAGTAATACATTCATTGCAATTGCTGAAAATACAGTCAATATGATGCCAAACATCGTTGGATATAGAAATGTTATGATGGAATCCGATGATGTAAGTGTAAAAAGTAGATACATCAAATACAACTGAAAATGGCGGAGACAAAGCTTTATTGAATGGTGAGTGCTAGATAGCGCAATTCAACTTTGTTTATGGCATCAAGATAAAGTCCAAAAATGGTCTCAAAACTGCCTATTACTACACCATGTTACCAGCATGAATTTCATATTGGAGGGTACAAAGAATTCTCGCATTATCAACCTTTCAATAAATATTGTCACACAGTGTTTTGTCTGATTATGAATATTTAATACTTGAGAAGATATTTAATGTCTGGTTTTCTTGAGATATTTAGTGTCTGATTGATAAAGCTATTGTGATTTCAGTATTGGATAATTGCAAGGAATTATTGACATAAAGGTAGTATTTGATACAATGAATTTTGTACAAAATAGCACAAATAGGCATCAGATTTAAGCCATATAGAAATCCCTGTTGACACTATAGATTCAAATTGTATAACCATTCCTATTCACATTAGAATTCATCACTTTTCACAAAAGCAAAGTCAATGTGGTATATAAGCCATGTTGGGTTAAAAACATAGATGGCAAATCTTAAAACAAACTTTTTACACTCTAGAGGCCATATTTCTGCCAGGTTGTATATGAGTCATGTTTTGTGAAAAACATGGATGGGTAAAAATAAAATAACCTTTTTACCCCCAAAAAGTCATATTTTTGCCAATCTTCCTACACAGTGCAGGTATACCTGTATAAGGAATTTGTAAATGTGACCATTTAGCAAAGGTAACGGACATATAAATTCAGATTGTTCATAGTGATCTACTAAACTTACTTAGCCATCGGCATATTTTCCAGTTTTCTTCGTTGAATATCATTTAGACAAAACACCAAATTTCAGTGCAACATGTCTAAAGCACAACCTGATCAACTGAAATTATTCCAGAGCGTATTTAATTTAGACAGGTTATACTGTATTTGTATTATCTACTGTTGACTCTAATTAAATGATCATTTACTAGAGCAAATGGATAAGCATTGGCCAGTTGTATATTTTTTGTATTCATGACAACACTAATATATTAAAATTCACTTTTTAAAACAGATCATCCTTTGAAACAGTATGAGTTTGTCGCGACTGGACATTCTATTGAAGTTGATGACATAAATGGAACCAATCAAGATTTTGATAAAAGAGAAATTGTATCAGTTAAGGTCCACACAAATATATTGCAAGATGATAATGGAAATATCACAAATCTAGTAAAACCAACAGACGAATCTAATACCATATGTGAAAGAGAATCTTTGAATCAGAATGAAAGAACTGATGATCCAGGTAGTCCAGACGTAATTCAGTTTGATTCTTGTTCGTCAGGTAAGTTAATTCCAAGATTGGGTGGGAAGTCAATCGTTTGAGAAGAAATCGGACTGCCTATAAGCTTTTCCTCTAAATCAGGGTGCCCAACTGTTATTTCAGTCACTATGCCATATCATAGAAAATCCCTGTTAACACTATAGATTCGAATTGTTTTCCCAGTCGTGTTCAAATTTTGAATTCATCACTTTACACAAAAGCAAATTGAAAGTTGTATATGAGTCATGTTGGGTGAAAAACATAGATGGCTTATAAAAAAATAACCTTTTTAACCCCCAAGAAGCCCGAGAGCGGGAGGTCATGGGTTCAAACCCCGGCCGGGTCATACATAAGACTTTAAAATTTGAGATACTGCTTCCTCGCCTGGCGCTCGGTATTAAGAGGACAGAGTATCGACTGGTTAACCTGGTGCCAGGATAATGTGACTAGGGGAGTGGTATGCTTGTCTGTGGCATAATGACTCGGTGAGCTAGCACCTTAACAAAAAGTCGCCCTGAGTGCGCGCTAGTGCAAGGTAGACCATAAAACACACTCGCACATATCATGCATACATGAATTGTTCTTAGATTAATCCTTAGAGATTAATAAACTTTTTCTCGTTACGAATAGCTGAAAAGTTTCTGATGGGACGTTAAACAACATTATAACCAACCAACAAACTCAAGAAGCCATATTGTTTCGCCAGTCTTCAAAATATTTCACAATGATTTACTTAAAAGAAGGATAGGTCACATTTATCCATTGGTCATATAGGTCAATAAGATGGTCATTAGGCCAAAATATACAAAAGTCATGTGAACAATAGCTGCAAGTTAAATCATTTGCTTGTGCTTTTTTGCATTTTGTTAAGATCCTGTTTTGACAAATCAAATTTGTAATCAAATCTTTTGTTTCTTGATTTAAAGATAATAATTCAACTGAAATGGAATTCAGTAATACATTCATTGCAATTGCTGAAAATACAGTCAATATGGTGCCAAACATGGTTGGATATAGAAATGTTATGATGGAATCTGATGATGGAAGTGTCAAAGTAGATACATCAAATACAACTGAAAAAAATGACGGAGACAAAGCTTTATTGAATGGTGAGTGCTAAATAGCGCAATTCAACTTTGTTTATGGCATCAAGATAAATTCCAAAAATGTTCTAAAAACTGTCTTTTACTACACCATGTTACCAGCATGAATTTCATATTGGAGGGTACAAAGAATTCTCGTATTATTAACCTTTCAATAAATATTGTCACACAGTGTTTTGTCTGATTATGGATATTTAATACTAGAGAAGATATTTAATGTCTGGTTTTCTTGGGATATTTAGTGTCTGATTTATAAAGCTATTGTGATTTCAGTATTGGATAATTGCAAGGAATTATTGACATAAAGGTAGTAGTTGATACAATGAATTTTGTACAAAATAGCACAAATAGGCATCAGATTTAAGCCATATGGAAATCCTTGTTGACACTATAGATTCAAATTGTATAACCATTCCTATTCACATTAGAATTCATCACTTTTCACAAAAGCAAAGTCAATGTGGTATATAAGCCATGTTGGGTTAAAAACATAGATGGCAAATCTTAAAACAAACTTTTTACACTCTAGAGGCCATATTTCTGCCAGGTTGTATATGAGTCATGTTTTGTGAAAAACATGGATGGGTAAAATAAAATAACCTTTTTAACCCTCAAAAAGTCATATTTTTGCCAATCTTCCTACACAGTGCAGGTATACCTGTATAAGGAATTTGTAAATGTGACCATTTAGCAAAGGTAACGGACATATAAATTCAGATTGTTCATAGTGATCTACTAAACTTACTTAGCCATCGGCATATTTTCCAGTATTCGTTGAATATCATTTAGACAAAACACCAAATTTCAGTGCAACCTGTCTAAAGCACAACCTGATCAACTGAAATCATTCCAGAGCGTATTTAATTTAGACAGGTTATACTGTATTTGTATTATCTACAGTTGAATTTAATTAAATGATCATTTACTAGAGCAAATGGATAAGCATTGGCCAGTTGTATATTTTTTGTATTCATGACAACACTAATATATTAAAATTCACTTTTTAAAACAGATCATCCTTTGAAACAGTATGAGTTTGTCGCGACTGGACATTCTATTGAAGTTGATGACATAAATGGAACCAATCAAGATTTTGATAAAAGAGAAATTGTATCAGTTAAGGTCCACACAAATATATTGCAAGATGAAAATGGAAAAATCACAAATCTAGTAAAACCAACAGACGAATCTAATACCATATGTGAAAGAGAATCTTTGAATCAGAATGAAAGAACTGATGATCCAGGTAGTCCAGACGTAATTCAGTTTGATTCTTGTTCGTCAGGTAAGTTAATTCCAAGATTGGGTGGGAAGTCAATCGTTTGAGAAGAAATCGGACTGCCTATAAGCTTTTCCTCTAAATCAGGGTGCCCAACTGTTATTTCAGTCACTATGCCATATCATAGAAAATCCCTGTTAACACTATAGATTCGAATTGTTTTCCCAGTCGTGTTCAAATTTTGAATTCATCACTTTACACAAAAGCAAATTGAAGGTTGTATATGAGTCATGTTGGGTGAAAAACATAGATGGCTTATAAAGAAATTACCTTTTTAACCCCCAAGAAGCCCGAGACGGGAGGTCATGGGTTCAAACCCCGGCCGGGTCATACATAAGACTTTAAAATTTGAGATACTGCTTCTTCGCCTGGCGCTCGGTATTAAGAGGACAGAGTATCGACTGGTTAACCTGGTGCCAGGATAATGTGACTAGGGGAGTGGTATGCTTGTCTGTGGCATAATGACTCGGTGAGCTAGCACCTTAACAAAAAGTCGCCCTGAGTGCGCGCTAGTGCAAGGTAGACCATAAAACACACTCGCACATATCATGCATACATGAATTGTTCTTAGATTAATCCTTAGAGATTAATAAACTTGTTCTCGTTACGAATAGCTGAAAAGTTTCTGATGGGACGTTAAACAACATTATAACCAACCAACAAACTCAAGAAGCCATATTGTTTCGCCAGTCTTCAAAATATTTCACAATAATTTACTTAAAAAAAGGATAGGTCACATTTATCCATTGGTCATATAGGTCAATAAGATGGTCATTAGGCCAAAATATACAAAAGTCATGTGAACAATAGCTGCAAGTTAAATCATTTGCTTGTGCTTTTTTGCATTTTGTTAAGATCCTGTTTTGACAAATCAAATTTGTAATCAAATCTTTTGTTTCTTGATTTAAAGATAAT